>CM031966.1:31853500-32453500 GCA_018749465.1 Paracanthobrama guichenoti
ACATTTTATAAAGTTAATCAAGAATCTGCTGTCTTCGTTAGTTTCTTTGCCTTTGAGAAGACGCATTAGTCAAGTTTACAGATGCAGCATCATCTGTTTATTGTCCTCCTGATTCTGCAGCTGTGAACAGAGCGAGTACTGTAGGTCATCAGGTCTGTGCGATACAGCAGGTGAATTCATCCAACCGAGAAAGATTCACTTTCTTATGCAATCCTATGATATGTTGAAAACTATGCCGATTATAGTTTTATAGCAGCATATGGGGTTTGATGAGGGTTTTATGAATATATATATATATATATATATATATATATATATATATATATATATATATATATATATATATATATATATATATATATATATATACATCTATTGAAGTTTACTTATTTATTACATTAGTACAATGGCACATTATACACAATATAGAAGCAGAATAAATAGTAATATATAAGAAAGAAATGTATATAATTTTATTTTAACTTTATATATATATATATATATATAAATAAATAAATATATATATATATATATATATATATATATATATATATATATATATATATATATATATATATATATATATAAATATAAAATTCATTTTTATTTGGTTACACTTTACAATAAGGTTCCAATAGTTATGCATTAACTAACAATGAGCAATACATTTGTTACAGTATGTATTAATCTTTGTTAACATGAATGAATAAAAATACAACTGTTCATTGTTAGTTCAGGTTCATTAACTAATGTTAACAGGTACAACTTTTGATTTTAATCACGTATCAGTAAATGTTGAGATTAACATTAACTGAGATTAATAAATTCTTTAGAAATATTTTTCATTGTTAGTTCATGTTAACTAATGTATTTAACTAATGTTAACATGAAACCTTATTGTAAAGTGTTACTATTTTTATTTGTATTTATTTTATATAATAAATAAATGAAGAAAGGTATATATAATTTCTTCATTTTTATTATTTATTTATTTTACTTAATAATGGTAAAGTATGTGGTAACAATTTTTATTCTGCTACTATATTGTGTATTAATATATTTTTACATAATGCAATATATTATTGTACTCTAAATAAATTAACAAATAATAAACAGTGTATTTGTTGTAAGTTTGAGTCTATTTTAGCAATAAAATATAAATATAACTGAAAGTTCTAATCAATACTTGATGTCTCAGGGATGTTTGACCGAGATGTGGGGTTTTTTTTGCCCCTAGACATGGGATACGAGACAAAGTGAGATAAAGTGTATTTCCACAGATATTGCTTCCATAGCGTGAGCTTACTCTAAATGCATTATTTGAAGTGCAGCTTCATATTGCGTGTTGATTTTTAGTGGTCATATATAAACTTACACGCTGCATTTCAGATTCACATTAGCCTGTAAATATACAATAGTGGTCACATCTCATTGAAACTAAAATAAAGGAAACTGCTCAGTATTGCCACATCTACTGCATTGTTCTTGCTTGCAGAGCATAGAATTAGCATCTAATAGTACTGTGAAGAAATATAACCACTCTCATTATTTTTCCATTATGTGCGGTACATCTTCATGGCTGCATTTGTCGTTAATTGAACGGAATGAATGTTAAAAAAAGTGTAAAAGTTGCTTTGATATCCATGTAAACCCCTGCCTTATGAATTTACAGTTCAACGCACCTGACATTAACTGACCTTCTCACATAGACACAATGCCCTTTGAACTCACGGTCTTCTGCACCACTGGCATTTTCCCATTTGACACACATCTGTGTAAAAATATAACCAAACCTTTAGCTATTATATGAATATTAGTATAAATGTTGATGTTTAAAATGCTTTTACTCATATTCAAAAAGCTCTATTACTAGTCTTTATCAGCCATTTGTATCTATTTGAATGTAATCTGTTCATCTGATAAAATATGCTGATGAAACGGGCAGCTGCTCTTTTGAAGACTGCTTTAGAGGGAAAGACTACTTGTCTCATCAGTGCTGGCAGTCTTTTTTAGTGCGAGGATCATGTTTTGAACAGCAGGATCAGCTTAGGGTTTCCCTCTGATGTCTCTCTCTGTTCCTCTTGTTTTCCCTCTCCTCTCTTTCTCAATCTTCTGAGACCTAGAAATGTAATGCAAATTAAAAACTAAATGGGGTAAAAATTAAGTCACTTTTTTTTTATACACTAAATAGGGTACAAAATAGGACCTGAGAAGAAACGTTCTCCCTCTTTCAGTAAGGAGAAACTGAACCTCTAGAAATGGTTGATTGTACAACCACAGGAGGTCAATATTGTATGAGCTGTGTTATTTATTTTATTCATCCAAATTAAGCTGTCACTCAGTAGGGGTGAGCTGGGACCAAATATTTGTTTGATCTTTTTTTTTTTTTTTTTTTTTTTTTTTTTGCAATGACACGGGTAAAAGGGTTGACGAATACAGATTTTACTACTACAAATTAAAGTATTTTTTAATGAGTTAAAGGTGCACTGTGTAAATTTTAGCGGCATCTTGCGGTGTGGTTGCGAATTGCAAACGCTCACCCCTCCCTTTCGAAGCACATAGAGAAGCTACGGTGGCCGACACAGGACAAAGATTTGGTCTGAGACAGCAGAGAGTAGCTAGCTCTCTGTAGAGAAGTTTGTCCGTTTAGGGCTACTGTAGAAACATGACAATTTCACTGTAAGGGGACCCGCGATGTATGCAGATAGAAATGACTCATTCTAAGGTAATAAAAACATAACGGTTCATTATGTAAGGTCTTTATACACCACTGAAACACATAGTTATGTATATTATATTGCATCTGTCAATACATCCTCATAAATATTACACACTGCACCTTTGCAATAAAAGTTATAATATGCAATAACATTTTTTTTAAAAAAAGTTACAATATGGAATGAAAGTTTGGGGTCCATCAGATGTTTTAATGTTTTTGAAAGAAGTCTGTTATTACTCACTAATGCTGTATTTATTTGTTCAAAAGTAAAAATATTATTACCATTTAAAATAACAATTTTCTATTTTAATATAATTATAATATTTTTTTCCTGTGGTGGCAAAGCTGAATTTTATTGCAGTCTTCAGTGTCACGTGATTCTTCAGAAATCATTTTAATATGCTGATTTGGTGCTCAAGAAATATTTTAATGATATTAATTATAATTCAACATAATAATATTTTTACTATCAGTGTTGAAACCTTTGTGCTTAATATTTCTGTGGAAACCTTATAATTTTGTTCCCCAGGAAATGTATAAATGTCCTTACTGTACTTTTTATTAATTTAATGCGTCCTTGCTGAATCAAAGTATTCATTTCTTTTAAAAAGAAAACCTTAGATGAGATGGCTAACTTCATTATTTTAAGGGGTTACAATCATTTAGGCCTGGTTTTACAGACAGGGCTTAGATTAAACTAAATCACTTAGTTAAATTAGATCATTTAGTTAAATTAGGTCATTTAAGTAGCTTTTATAAATGTGCCTTATAAACATAAAATAAAACATTACTGATGTTCGTCTTGAGACAAAACAATTGCACTGATATATTTTAAGATATGCAAGTTAAGACAAATCAAACATGCAGTTTAGTCTGGGACTACGCTGGTCTGTGAAACCAGGCATTCATTTTCATGCTAGGTTAATTTTATAATATGTTTAATAAACTATTATATATCTAATTGTTCTCCCAACAAAAACATTGGATTTGTGCCTAAAATGCTCTACAAAAGGCCAAACTGTACCACATTTAGGTAATTGATTTTTACACCAACTATTTGTGTGATTCAGTCAGTTTAATTTCTCTCTGCCCAGTAGACAGTGAATGGTATTACTTTACAGGCAGTGTCTATGTAAACTCTGTCCTTACTGAAATGCCCTTTAACCTTGGATATTTTCACATGTCATCTATTTATGTTGTCTTTGTTGGCCTTGAAAGTCACTGTTTATGACACTTACAAATAGCCTTATAATGCATTGTGAATCCATAGAGAATCAACCAGGCTTACCCTGGAGCGGTCAACTTAAACGGCCTTCCTCTCAACACTACCAGCAGAACTGTAATCTTATTTAAGCTGTTGTTGCAAGCCAGTGCTTGACCCATATTTGATAACTGTGTTTTGTCATCTGTCTCTAAACGTAGAGGCAGTTTAGTAATGCCAGAGATTAATGTTTAACGGAGATCAGCCTATAACACGAGGTTCTGGACAATGAAAGTGTCTAGCACTAAAGCCCATCTAATAGGTATACATGTTCTCACTGTTTAGACATGTCATGTCAAACAGCTGACATTTTGCAATTTGATATTTATTTTAAATATTTTTTAAAATATTTTTCAAAGTTGTAATTCAAAGTCAAGTCAAAGTCAGCTTTATTGTCAATTCTGCCATACGTACAGTACATACATACAGAGAATTTAAATTCTATGACTCTCAGACCCTAGGTGCCTAACAACAACAAAACAATAACAACAAACGTTTAACAGTAACAACAACAGAAGAAAGATTAAAAAAAGATGGATAAAGTGAATTATAGAGGTAAAGTGGCGATGGCAAATAGTGCAAACAATGGTAACAATAGTGCAATTTCAGATTTAAGTCAGTGCAGGCATAAAATAAAATTATAAGAGTGTGTGCAAAAAAAGAGTCTGTAAGAGGGGAGACCAATTCCTCAGAGAGACAATATAATGAGGTAGATGAAGGGAGGAGAACTGGGGAGGGGGATTCCCAGATCAGGTGCGTGGGGCAGAAGAGGAGGGTCGGCAGAGTCGGGAGGGAGTTCAATGCCCTGACAGCTTGGGGAATGAAGCTGTCCTTCAGTCTGCTGGTCCTTGCTTGGAGACTGCGAAGCCTCCTCCCTGATGGCAGCAGACTGAAGAGGCTGTGCGATGGGTGGGTGGGGTCTCTCGCAATGATGAGGGCTTTGCGGGAGAGGCGGGAGTTATAAATGTCCTGGAGGGGTGGGAGAGAGACACCAACGATCTTCTCAGCTGCTCTCGCTATGCGCTGAAGTGCTTTACGGCAGGATGCGTTGCAGGCGCCGTACCACACAGTGATGCAGCTGGTCAGAATGCTCTCGATGGTGCCTCTGTAGAAGGTGCGCATGATGGGGGCTGGGGCTCCGGCTCTTCTCAGTTTGCGGAGAAAGTAGAGTCGCTGCTGTGCTTTCTTGGTCATTCATGATTATGATAGTAAATTTACTAGCAGTTTTTGAGTAAAAATTCTTCAACAAATCTAAATCCTACACCATTTCCCCCCCAGTTTCTCAGCTAAAAAGGGGATTCATTTAAATTATTATTATTCATTTATAGTGTTCCTGTTATGATTTTTTGGATATTACCTTTCATGTAGTGAGTAGTATAGCTGTTTGTGTGAATGTAATCAAAATGTCTTCCAAAAAAAAAAAGAACCGTCTGAAACGAGTCGTCAGTAATTCCAGTCTTACTTCCTGCAGTAACCTATGTAGGTTTGTAACCAGGGCTTGGCATTAACTTTTTGCTCACTAGCCACTGTGGCTAGTTACTAGCCACTCAGCATTTATAGCAGGTATTTCAATACCATGGGAAAAAACTGCCATATAGATATTTTCAATATTATCTCATAATTTGGCAGCAGGTATATTAGGCTGCTGTCACTTTAAGGCCTGATGCATGGATCCATTATACTGTTACACATGCATTTTCTTTCTCAGTTGTTTACATTTACTTAAAAAAATAACTGATTGTGCTTACGTGATACTCTTCATTAAGTCATTAATTTGTTTTTTGTTTTAATTTATTAATTTGTTGAATCGCAGTAAGCAGCGAAATAAAACTCAATTTATTGCTGAAAGGCGGCTTCATGTGCCGCACTTTGGGTGTTAGCACAAAATCTGCGGGGATTAGTCAATTTATACACAATCCCGCGCCGAAATTCAAGCCCTGTAACAAAAACTGTATTCATCCAGAGCAAATTAAGTGTGAGTGAGGGGAGGCTTGTGTGTCAATTCGCTGTCGGAGAGATGAGAGAATGAGAAAGCGCAGCTGGTATCATGTATCTAATCTGCGGAAAATGAGTATTGGAAGTGTTCAGATATTTTGGTTAGGTTTGTGTTGGTTTTCCACATTCCCATGATTTACTCACCCTAGGTGTATATGACATTCTTTTTTCAGACAAATAAAATCGGAGTTATATTAAAAAAGTCCTGGCTAATCCGAGCATTATAATGGCAGTGAACTGTTGCCTCGTTTATGAAGTCCGTAAAAGAGCATCTATCCATCATATAACTGCTCCACACAGCTCCGGAGGGTTAATAAAGGCCTTCTGAAGTGAAGTGGTGCATTTGTGTAAGAAAAATATCCATATTTAAAACTTTATAGATTAAAATAACTAACTGTCATATACACCTAGGGTGAGTAAATAATGGGCTAATTTTCATTTCTGGTTCAAGTAACCCTTTAATAACGGTGGGGTTTAAATCCAAAATATTGCCAAATGGGCAGTTTTACATTTCACTTTGAAACCAAATCTTCCGCCATTGTCTTCTCAGTCAGCTAGTGACTCAGTGGGGGGCGGTGCTGCGGTGGGCAAGGGATTTACACCGCTGAACCCCACATAACACCGGTAACATCGACTATCGCAGCAAGCCTAGTTTGGGCCATTTCAATAAGGAACTATACATTAAACGTTTAAACCCACACTTTGCAGATATTTTATTTCAACTATGTGCTAACTAAACCTAGTGTGCACACCAATTCTTTTGTGACCATTTATGTACTGTATGGATGCTTATTATCTGACAGCAGTATTGCATAATTCTTTCTTGTGTGTGCACACAGCTACGTTACATGTTACTATGCCATATACCAATTCTGTTTTCATGTTCATGCTAATAGTGTTTATCCAGCTTTCATCAAATTGATTCAAACAAAGAGCGGAAGACAAATTGGAGGTTCTTATTAGGGCTGATGAATTACCCCCCACAGCAGCAGAAGCAGCAAATGTTATTCAGAGTGAATAATGCTGCACTATTGTGCCATTTCTCTCGCAGATAAATCTCCTCTCAGTCTTCACTCCAACATTTCACATCATCGATCCCTGCTGTTTTTAATTACAAAACACACTTTTGTTTTGAACAGGAGCAAACATTACTATTAGCTGTCATGGATGTGTGTGACATAACTGATTGTGTAGGTTCTTCAATATTGAGTGAGCCAGTGCTGTCTATGTCATTTTATGCTCTCGTTCACTCATTTTCTTATGCTTTGGGTGCATTTTGTATCACAACACTCTGAGATGTTATGTATTTTATACTGTGTACATACTTTGTGCTGTCTAGAAGTAAAATAATATTGAAAGAGCAAAGGGGCAAAAATTAGGAAAAGCTTTACACTCTCCTGTTGATAGTCAAAGTCTTTCATCCAAGGTCATTTGAGAGCTGCCATTTAGCCAATCTTCAGACTGAATAGTCATGTTGAATCTGAAAAGAGCCCTTTATCTTCTTAGCTGAGCGCAGACTACTAGACTGAAGCTTGTCACCTTTTCATGTTATAAAGGAAGAGTTCACACAGAGATTCTGTCAATATTTACTCACCCTCATGTCATTTCAAGCTTTCTTTTGTAGAAGACAAAAGTGCATTTTTGAGGAATATCCTAGGCATTTTTCCACTATAATGAAAGTGATTGAGAACTGGGGATGTCAAGCTCCAAAATGACGACAAAGCCCCACCATAAAAGTACTATAAAGTAGTCCATAACACTATATTTCCAGTCTTCTAAAGCTGTAGCTTTATATGAGAAACATTTGAAATTTAAGTCACTATTATTCAGTAAAAATCTCAACCATCTTAAGAACTCATTGACCATTTAACAACACACGAAGGTGAATGTTATCACTGAATGATGAATTTAATTTTGGTCTTTTCGTTGCACAACCATTATGACAAAAAGTACTGTATATGTTTTCACCAGCCACTTTATTAGATACACCTTGCTACTATCGGGTTAGACACCCTTTTGCTTTCAAAACTGCCTTAATTTTTTGTGGGAACGTTTCAACAAGGTGCTGGAAACATTCCTTTGAGATTTTGGCCCATATTGACATGATAGCATCACACAGTTGCTGCAGATTTGTCGGTTGCACATCCATCATGCGAAGCTCTCATTCCACCACATCCCAAAGGCCTGGAGGACTGTGGAGGCCATTTGAGTATAGTGAACTCATTGCCATGTTCAAGAAACCAGTTTGACAAGTAGCCATCAGAAGATGGCTACACTGTGGTCATAAAGGTATGGAGAGGGTCAGCCTCAATACTCAGGTAGGTTGTGGTGTTTAAACAATGCTCAATTGGTGCTAAAGGGCTTAAACTGTGCCAAGAAGATATCCCATTACAAAATTGCACCACCAGCAGCCTGAAGTTGATACAGTGTTGTTTACACCAAGTTCTGACCCTACCATCTGAATGTCACAGCCAAAATCAAGACTCATCGGACCAGGCAACATTTTCGGAATCTTCCATTGTCCAATTTTGGTAAGCCTGTGCAAATTGTAGGCTTAGTTTCCTGTTCTTAGCTGACAGGATTGGCACCTGTGTGTACCTGCTGTAGCCCATCTGCCTAAAGGTTTGACATGTTGTGCATTCAGAGATGCTCTTCTGCAGACCTCGGTTGTAATGAGTAGTTATTTGGGTTACTCTTCCCTTTCTATCTGCTCAAACCAGTCTGGCCATTCTTCTCTGACCTCTGGCATCAACAAGGCAATCTCTGAGGAATGTTTTCCAGCACATTGTTCAATCTATTCCATAAAGAATTCAGGCAGTCAATCTATTCCAGAAGAATTAAGGCAAAAGGGGGTCCAACCCGGCACAAGCAAGGTATACCTCATAAAGTGTGGTCTACAGTGGTCAGTATCGATCAAAAGTGGTCCAAGGAAGGAACAGTGGTGAACCGGCGACAGGCTGGCCCATGTGGTCCGATCAAACAGACGAGCTACTGGAGCTCAAATTGCTCATGAAGTTACTATTTTTCTTTAGAATCTCGCTGAAAGTAGTAGATCATCTGGGAACTTTTGCCTACTCTTTAATGAGTACTGTGAATACCATATAGTGAGGAAGAATGCGATTTTCGGATGCAGCCACTATATGCATACATTATAGTCATTATATACACTATTGCCAAAAGTTTTGGGATGGCTGCCTTTACATGCACATGAATTTTAATGACATCCCATTCTTAATCCGTAGGGTTTAATATGGAGTTGGCCCACCCTTTGCAGCTATAACAGCTTCAACTCTTCTGGGAAGACTTTCCACAAGGTTTAGGAGCGTGTTTATGGGAATTTGTGACCAAACTCGCTCATCTATGTCTTTATGGACCTTGCTTTGTGCACTGGTGGAAAATGTTGGAACAGGAAGGGGCCATCCCCAAACTGTTCCCACAAAGTTGGTAGCATGAAATTGTCCAAAATGTCTTGGTATGCTGAAGCATTAAGAGTTCCTTTCACTGGAACTAAGGGGCCAAGCCTAACCCCTGAAAAACACTTGGCACAATGCGGTCAGGCAAGAACCATTCTCTTGGCAACCGGTTAACCCAGACTCGTCCATCGGATTGCCAGACAGAGAAGCGTGATTCGTCACCCCAGGCAACATGTCTCCACTCCTCTAGAGTCCAGTGGCGGTGTGCTTTACACCACTGCATCCCACACTTTGCATTGCACTTGGTGATGTAAGGCTTGGATACAGCTGCTCGGCCATGGAAACCCATTCCATGAAGCTCTCTACGCACTGTTCTTGAGCTAATCTGAAGGCCACACGAAGTTTGGAGGTCTTCGTGGCTCAGTTGCTGTTGTTTCCGATTGCTTCCACTTTGTTATAATACCACTAACAGTTGATCGTGGAATATTTAGTAGTGAGGAAATTTCACAAATGGACTTATTGCACAGGTACCACGCTTGAATTCACTGAGCTCCTGAGAGCGACCCATTCTTTCACAAATGTTTGTAGAAGCATCTGCATGCCTAGGGGCTTGATTTTATACTCCTGTGGTCATGGAAGTGATTGGAACCCCTGAATTTAATGATTTGGAGGGGTGTCTCAATACTTTTAGCAATATAGTGTATATTGTATATATTTTCAAACTCAATATATTTATATTTTACTCGTATGTATGTATTTTAAGATTGAAAATTAATTTTATTGCCCCTTAAAGTACATCTTGTAATATATTTTTGCATTTGAAGGTTTATATTTTCAATTTGAAACATTTATTTCCCTAAGCTGTGCTGTTTTGGTTTTTATTTTAAATAAATTTTGTCCAGAAAAATGTGCAATACATGAAAACTTTTAGTATGGACCACATTTATGATACTTATATTGTGCCTTTGCATCCTTTTTATGCAAGTTGTGAGTCTTAGAATGTGCACAGGGGGTGGCCTCCTGTCTTGTATTTAGTGTTCACTTAAGCTTAAAATGTAGGTTAAAAAGCTAAGATAAGTTACAAACTTTGCAGGTCTCTGCATTATTGCTTCCCAAGCTCTCCTTATCAAAATTTACCAGTCCTATCACATCTGTCCTAATCTGAGTGCTAAATCATATATTCTCAGAGAAGGAGTGATGATAAAATGGCCAAGTCTTACTTAATGAGTAGCATACCCTGTAAAACACTGTTGTATGGTTTCTAGTCTTCCGAGACTTTCCATTTATATGGAAAATTTTCACCTCCGAATGAATGTACCAGAGGTCCATTCACCCAGCCGCTGTCTCTTCTAATCATTTGGCACGCATTAATCATGTCTGTGTCTCCTGGGTCTTGCTCATCTCTAGTCATTCTGCTATCTAGTGTCTCTGAGCACAGAACAGTACAGTATGTGCTTTGGTTAAAGCAACAGCACCCAATTTGGCCAGCCCAGCCCCAGTCATGATAGCATGGCCCATTGAACACACTTTTGGGGTTTTGTTTTCCGCAGGGCAATTTTATTTCACTGTTCTATCATTCTCTTTCTCACAGAACATCCCGGGTTTCCTTTTTATACCCCCTCCTTCTCTCTCAAGCTGAGAAAGTTCTTGATGCTTCAGGCCTCTGAGAATTTGCTATGTGGACATGCTATCTGCTTTCCTCTGCCAGAAGCGAAAATGTGTTTTTCATGCTACTTTGTACCCTCAGATAAACCACAATCCATAGTATAGCTAGACTTTATTCTTTTCCTCATAATTTCATAGACCATGTACAGTTATGTGTAGTTATGACCCTAGTGTAAGGACACTATGTGCCTCTGGACAGCTTCAAAGTTTATAATATGTCTCTGTATTACAAGATAAGATGCAGAAGGCCAGTGTTTTTTTGTTTTGTTTTTTGACTAAAATGTTTTCATACTGTCATGTCATATTCATTATTTTTAGTCTGTTTTGCACCAAATGAAATTTACAGACTAAAATTTCTCTTTCACATTGAAGCACTTCATCGGAGCTTGTTTCGTTTTTGCCTAAAGCATGTGATCTATGACATCCGAAGCTTGGTTCACCTTAGAACCATGTGAATGCTTTAATGTCTGGTTTAAAAGGAGCGAAACCCAATGCGTTTTTTTTTCTTCCTATTATTTATTGGATTTTGTTTTATTTTTAACAGTAAGTACTGCAATTTATATATGAACTGAACAGCTCAATGTTCATTTGATCATGGAATAATAGTTGAACTGGGCTGGGTTATGGTTAAAAACAGACACATCGCAGATTTTATTATCCGTTTCATTTATTTTAATTATTTTAGTTCTAGTAGACGGACACAAATTATTCACTTTGACAGTTATTTTTTCAATAAAATAAAATAAAATAAAATGTATAAAAATAAAATAATAAAATGGAATATAAAATAAAATATTAAATCAAATATATTAAAATAGTCACATATTTTATTAATATTTATTTATATATATTGTTTTGTATATATATATATATATATATATATATATATAAAACATATTAAAATAAAATATAAAAATGAAATAATAAAATAAAATGAATCTGCCACAGGCCACAATGTATACTGGGCTGAATAGCTTTGAGTAATTAAACTTTTCATGATACAGTTTAGAGGAAAGCCTGGGTGCTATGCAAAGCTTTGTTTAACCTTCACTGTTTTGTTTTTTTAGCCTGTAGTTGACGGCAATGTTTTATTTTTATGAAAGTCATTGAATCATTCAATCAACCAATTTGTTCAAAAACACTGAACAATTCAATCATCACTCACTTGTTTAATTCCTGAATGAATCACTCACCCCATTCATTCAAACAATGATTTTGGAACTATTCATCTGCAGACAGAAACATTATATCCCCAGTATTATCCCCATTATATCAACATTAACATACCAAATATAGCGCCTAAGTTACTTAACTTGTTTATTGAACTTCTTATTTATTGATGTAACGTGTAGTCTGCATGCACGAAGATGAAGAAGATACAAATAGACAATCTTTTCAAGGGATCACAGGAACAACAAATGAGAAACACTAACTACATAAATCATAAATGAGAACTTACAAGGGACTGAACGTAACAAGGAGTATAAATACAATGCAAACATAATGAAAGACAGGTGTAAATTATAAGTAACCAGGACATAATCAGTAACCCAGGATACCGAAACTAAATAGACCAGGGAAACAGGAACTAAAATAAACAAAACAATATCGAAATATAAGTCCATAACTCTGACAACTGAAGCAGTCATGCTGTTTTCCCATGCTGATTTTCAGGAACAACAGCCCTCTTGCCCATTTGATACTACTACACAAATTAACTTCTGTATTTTAGAGACCGTTATTGATAATGTGTTACGTGCAACAACGGCATCTTCTAAGTTGACCAATCCAAACCGGAGACATTTCATAGTTCAGTCAGTGGTCAAAATATCATTGAAATCTCACTTGTTTTTTAATCTAAAAATTTTCTAATTGTTTAATATTTTTTTATTTTCACAAACTGTAAATATACTGTACACAGTAATTACAATTTGCACTGGCCAGCTGTAATTCTTTCTATATTATTTTCCTTTTTGCTTCTAAAAATCACATATCATGTTAATATCATGCTGTGTTAATGTTTGATGTCATATTTTTGTCAACAGTATGTTTTAGTTAGTAGTACAATTATCATCATATTGACTTCATTTGATTTAGTTTTTTATAACCTAACAAATTACACCCTTCATCATTAACTGCAGAAGGCTGATACTGTTTGTATCTTGCTCCAAGTGCAAAAGTCAGCTCAGAGAAGTGTAGTTTAGCTGACCGAGTGTATACGTGGGAGTTTTCATGCTCTGTTTTAATTGGAGAGCCACTCACTAAGCACCTGATCCCTGCACTAAATTATGCAAACAGATTTCCACGAATCCATAATGCTGTCAGTCTTTGGTTTGAAATTTCTCTAAAGCTAAAGGCTTAGTAGAAGTCCAAATAATCTTTGAAGGTGTTGTCCGGCCTTTTAAAACAAGTTATTTACAAGCAGAAATTAGTTTTGTGATTCTTTTTTTTTATTTATTTTTTTATCCCACAATGTCTTATTTTGGAGATTTGCTGCCCGCTCTGTACCATCAAATCCAGTGTTTACTTAATGGTTGCCCATTCTGCTTTGTCATATCTGCCAGAATGATGAACAGTCCCTCACACATATATGCCATAGGCATTACGTTGAGAAATAGCAGTCACCCGCATATAAGTGCAATAGACTATAGTGAGCAAAGAGATGGCTGTTGAGCCAAATCTTATTTGATGAATATAAAGCGTTTCATTGCACAGTAAAATGAATTCTGCCTTTTATTAGGCACAATTTTCATTTTGGCAAAAACTATTTTTTTTTCCAAGAGAAATTTATTGGTAGGAGATGCAGGGAAGACAAATGGCCTGGACAGTAAAGACAACATGTAATTTATGGGAACATTGCCTGGAACAAAATTATATGTCATGAATATGATGAAATATATTCCCTGGAATGGAGATTCATATAAGATTGTGAATTTGTAGGCTACTGTGGTTCTTCTTGATAAAAGCTTCCTTTCAGGTCTGCGTGACCTTTGTATTCCATTAGGGGTTCTTGAGCCGCAAATTTCTGACCACAGTCCTCCATTTACAGTATGACAATTGAATGATTGCAGTGAATGATCTCCTTTTGTCATCTGCTGGTTAGTTTGCAGAATGTTTTGTAGACACTTGGCTTTGATTTTCCTTTTGAAACCAGGCTGTTATGCATGGGTTATCCTGAAGCATGAATCAAATTCATTCTTTTTAGAGAAAAGCGAGTATAAAAATAAGCATGTAATGACACAGAATAGATATTTCCTGTGTGCACTGGTGCATTTAAGTGCTTCAGATCTCTGCTAATCTGTCACGTGTGTGTGTGTGTATATGTATATGTGTATATATATATGTGTATATATATATGTGTATATATATATATATGTGTATATATATATGTGTATATATATATATATATATATATATATATATATATATATATATATATATATATATATATATATATATATATATATATATATATATATATATATATATATATATATATATATATATATATATATATATATATATATATAACATATATATATATATATATATATATATATATATATATAACATATATAAACACACACCTAAAAGGATTATTAGGAACACCTGTTCAATTTCTCATTAATGCAATTATCTAATCAACCAATCACATGGCAGTTGATTCAATGCATTTAGGGGTGTGGTCCTGGTCAAGACAATCTCCTGAACTCCAAACTGAATGTCAGAATAGAAAAGAAAGGTGATTTAAGCAATTTTGAGCGTGGCATGGTTGTTGGTGCCAGACGGGCCGGTCTGAGTATTTCACAATCTGCTCAGTTACTGGGATTTTCACCCACAACCATTTCTAGGGTTTACAAAGAATGGTGTGAAAAGGGGAAAACATCCAGTATCACGGCAGTCCTGTGGGCGAAAATGCCTTGTTGATGCTAGAGGTCAGAGGAGAATGGGCCGACTGATTCAAGCTGATAGAAGAGCAACTTTGACTGAAATAACCACTCGTTACAACCAAGGTATGCAGCAAAGCATTTGTGAAGCCACAACACGCACAACCTTGAGGCGGATGGGCTACAACAGCAGAAGACCCCACCGGGTACCACTCATCTCCACTACAAATAGGAAAAAGAGGCTACAATTTGCACGAGCTCACCAAAATTGGACAGTTAAAGACTGGAAAAATGTTGCCTGGTCTGATGAGTCTCGATTTCTGTTGAGACATTCAGATGGTAGAGTCAGAATTTGGCTTAAACAGAATGAGAACATGGATCCATCATGCCTTGTTACCACTGTGCAGGCTGGTGGTGGTGGTAACTACATATACATACATATACATATACATATATACATATATACATATATATATATATATATATATATATATATATATATATATATATATATATATATGTATATATGTATATATATGTATATATATATATATATATATATATATATATATATATATATATATATATATATATATATATATATATATATATATATATATATGTATATATGTATATATATATATATATATATATATATATATATGTATATATATATATATATATATATATATATATATATGTATATATATGTATATGTATATGTCACAGCCTTGTTCCAAAATGGATAAATTAATTTCCCTCAATTCTACAAACAATACCCCATAATGAAAATGTGAGAGAAGTTTGTTTGAAATCTTTGCAAATTTATTAAAAATAAAAAACCACATGTACATAAGTATTCACAGCCTTTGCCATGTCACTCAAAATTGAGCTCAGGTGCATCCTGTTTCTACTGATCACCCTTGAGATGTTTCTACAACTTGATTGGAGTCCACCTGTGGTAAATTCAGTTGATTTGACATGATTTGGAAAGGCACACACCCGTCTATATAAGGTCCCATAGTTAACAGTGCATGTCAGAGCACAAACCAAGCCATGAAGTCTAAGGAATTTTCTGTAGAACTCCAAGATTGTACTGAGGCACAGATCTGGGGAAGGGTACAGAAATATTTCTGCAGCTTTGAAGGTCTCAATGAGCACAGTGGCCTCCATCATCCATAAATGGAAGAAGATTGGAACCACCAGGACTCTTCCTAGAGCTGGCCACCTGGCCAAACTGAGCGATCGGGGGAGAAGGGCCTTAGTCAGGGAGGTGAGCAAGAACCTGATGGTCACTCTGACAGAGCTCCAGTGTTTCTCTGTGGAGAGAGGAGAACCTTCCAGAAGAACAACCATCTCTGCAGCACTCCACCAATCATGCCTGTATGGTAGAGTGGCCAGATGGCACATTACAGACCACCTGGAGTTTGTCAAAAGGCACCCCTTACGAAAATGAACCATGGTTTTAATACAAATAAAACCAAAAACACCATGGTTATACTCGTTAAACCATGGTAACCACAAATTAACC
Source organism: Paracanthobrama guichenoti (assembly GCA_018749465.1). Taxonomy (NCBI): domain Eukaryota; kingdom Metazoa; phylum Chordata; class Actinopteri; order Cypriniformes; family Gobionidae; genus Paracanthobrama; species Paracanthobrama guichenoti. The sequence continues at coordinate 31,869,972 of CM031966.1, forward strand.
ATGGTTTTGCTACTCTAACCATAGTTTAACCATGGTATTTGTGGTAAAACTGTGGTTATATAAATGATACTCAATTAGCCAAAAAAAACACGGTTACTACACTTTTACTACAATAAAACCATGGTTATTTTTCGTAAGGGACCTGAAGGACTCTGACCATGAGAAACTAAATTCTATGGTCTGATGAAACAAAGATTGAACTTTTTGACCTGAATGGCAAGCGTCATGTCTGGAGGAAACCAGGCACCGCTGGATAATGTGAAGCATGGTGGTGGCAGCATCATGCTGTGGGGATGTTTTTCAGCAGCAGGAACTGGGAAACTAGTCCGGATCGAGGGAAAGATGAATGCAGCAATGTACAGAGACATCCTTGATGAAAACCTGCTCCAGAGCACTTTGGACCTCAGACTGGGGCAAAGGTTTATCTTACAACAGGACAATGACCCTGAGCACACAGCCAAGATAACAAAGGAGTGGCTACGGGACAACTCTGAATCTGTGAAACTCTGTCCCTGAGTGGCCCCACCAGAGCCCAGACTTGAACCCGATTGAACTGAGAGAGATCTGAAAATGGCTGTGTGCACCGACGCTCGCCATCCAGCCTGATGGAGCTTGAGAGGTCCTGAAAAGAAGAATGGGAGAAACTGCACAAAAATAGGTGTGCCAAGCTGCATCTTACTCAAAAAGACTGGAGGCTGTAATTGGTGCCAAAGTTGCTTCAACAAAGTATTGAGCAAAGGCTGTGAATACTTACGTACATGTGATTTTTATTATTTTTTTTATTTTTTATATTTTATATTATATATATATATATATATATATATATATATATATATATATATATATATAATATGACAACGTGAAAGAAGTTTGTTTCAAATCTCTGAAAATTTATGAGGTGTTATCAATTTTGGAATAAGGCTGTAACATAACAAAATGTGGAAAAAGTGAAGCGCTGTGAATACTTTCCGGATGCACTGTATGTATTGGATGTGCACCTGACTTTCTGGAAGGACCTCAGTGATTTCTTGGAACAGTCTTTAAACCATAACCCTGCATTAATCCTGGTTGTTTACCAATGCAGGTGCTTGAGTGCACGTGCTTAGCCTTGGTGATTAGTTCAAAAATAGCAAACCAGCAGTGTCCCCAAACTCCACTTCATTATTCTCCACTGATCGTGTTGTCATGTGGGAGATGGTTGTCACGGTGGCGTGAAGGTAAACAAGTTAAACTGACAGAAAATCAAAGCATCCTTGAGTTTCTCAACCATGTGTCTAAATAAGATAGAGCTTTGCTCATGAATAACTCACAGAGCCTTTGAAAATACAACCAGACACAAAACCAATTCTTTTATTTTGCTGAATTGCAATTATACTATTTTATTTCAAAACACTGACTCAAAAATTACTTGTATAAGGCTTTTTCATGTAAGAAAATATACAAAATTAAATAAATATTTTAAATATGTTGTTTACACAAGTGCTTAGTTTCAGGTAGGGTTGTGCAAAATGATATAATTGACTGGTCAGTGGGTTATCTGAAAGACTAGCCAACTGAATAATAGGTCTTAAGCATAGGGTGTCTGTTTATGGAAGTTTGAAATTGTGAATTTTTTTATTTCCAAGACCTAGAAAAGTCATCAAATCTGACGGAGTTCCCAAAGTTTCAGTAGCCTTCGGAACAAAGGCACTTACAATAACTCCTCTTTCTCTTCTGCATTTTACTTCTGCTTGTGTACTAGTCTATAGCTCTTGAAACTTGAAACCTGACTCTTTTGTAAAACGTTTTGAATTAAAGCATCTGCTTAATCAATGAAAGTCTAGTTAACTATAAAGAGGCTTTCGCACCAGAGGAACCTTTTCATAGTTCCTAGAACTAATGGCAGAACTTTTTGTCGTGTTCGCAAAGCAGGAACTTCGTTTTAGGAACTTCTTTTGGGGGAACTAAATGAGCTCCTACTTCAGAGTAGGGTCTAACCCAGCACAATAGGAACTACCAGTGACGTAAGTGTATGCTGATTGGCCGAACACACGCGAAACACCGGCACCCACTGTGTACACACACAGATTATAACCCATTTACTCTACGAACATGGAAAACAGTGATAGATGGGCCTCTCAATCTTTACACTAAGGAGAAAAAAACACAACTTTGAGGGTACCAAGATGAATACATGATTATGTATTTCTGCTCATCAACCACACGGCAAACGCTAATACTCTTTCATATACTGTCTAATTTCTTTGTATAACAGTTCTATCTGATAATGTATTAGACATAACTGTTAAACAGATAATAAACTAATGAAGATGGAGAATGTGAGCGCTGTGTGCTCTGGCGTTCTCTGCACAGTCTTTCAAAATAAAAGTCACAACAACAAGCGCGGCTTACGTCACTTCAGAGTTTCTATACTGCCGGTGTAAATGCAACCAGGAAAATGGCCCTAGGCCTAGGGGAACATTTAGTTCTCTGGGAACCACCCTGGTGGCTAGTTTCTATAACTACCCAGTGTGAAAGGGGCTTTAATTTGCTAGAAATTGCTATTTGGCAATTTATGCGTTCCCCAAAGAAACTTTGAGTTGTCTTGCAAAATGTTTGCATGTCCCCAAGAAACTTTTCATTTGCTCTCTAATTTTTGCATTCCTCTGAGAAATGTATTTTCAGTTTTTTTTTTTTGCCGAACTTTTGCTTTCCCCCAAGAAACGTTGCATTTGGTCACAAAATGATTGCGACAAAAGCATTAAAATATAATATATTTGATGTAAATATAATGTATTTTACCAAACAAACAAACAAATTAAATTTCAGCAGCCTAAAATATCAACAATAGCCAAGTTTCCATCCAAAGTTTTGTTATCGACAAAGTGAATATGCGTAAAAAAAAAAAAAAAAAAAAAAGTGCAAAATTTGCAATTTTGAAATCCAGCCCGTTTCCATCCAATTGCTGAAAATCGCTACTAATTTTGTTTCTCTCTCAGATGGAGTGTGTAGGCCAATTAACTTTAACATGGTCTATAGAGCTGCTGTCTTAATTCTAAAATTTGTTTAGAGCTTTTTGGATTCAACCCACTTTATTTGTCCTAATTTGTTTGAGATGAAATTATATTACATATTAATACATTTAATTTATAAAATTATTTTATTAACAAGTGTCATGTTTGTAATTTTCATTTGTCAAATAGCCAGATCCTGCCCATGAAATCATGATTTTATGATTTTTACTTATTCAAATACAGAAGTAACATCATGTTTATTTTCCCTTTCTTTTTGTCAGTATTGGAAACTCCAACAGCCTTCCTTTGTCCCATTTTTATTTTTGATGAGCTGCAGAGATGTTCAAGGCGCTATATTTTCCTCATCCATTTTGAAACACAACTTTATTATTAAATTGTATACATAAAATTATTTTTGTCAAGTGTAATTTTTTTTTGTTCTTCATTCATAAAGACCATTTTGATCAATAAATGATCAAGCAATATTCAGAAATGGGTGCAGTTAGCTATTCTTTTTCTGAACCTTTATTAGATTGTAAAAAGCATAGACAAAATTACAAAAATAAGGATGAATGATGTTTGTGAGTTAACACGTCTTATTCTTACCAATAGGAATTGGAAATTGCCATTTCCATCAGCTATATCGATAAACATTTTGATGCGCTAAACCTTTTTTCTAAAAAAAATCCTTGGATGGAAACCTGGCTAATGATTTGACCATTTTGACCCAAAGACAACATAACATTTTCTAGTTTCGTTTTTCAGACATTGCCTGTGGGTCATTATTATACTTTCTGTCAAAGTTTAGACATGCTGTCATGCAATTAATTTCTTTTGGAAAAATGGCTTAATTTGTGTCCGCCCTCCCAGTGCACTGCACGGCGCTTGGTATGGTTCACAGATACGCCTTCACTTCCTCCTCAGCTACTGAACTCTTTAGCTCCTTCAAAGTGATTGTTGGCCTCTCTGTGGTGTCTCTCACAAATCTCCTACTTGTTCGGTTGGAGGGCTTTGACAGATGACCTTTTCTAGATGGTTTCTGGGTGGTTTGCTGCATCTTCCGTTTGATAATTGACAACTCAGCCAACAGTGTCCACTGAAACTGGTGAAATCCTGTATGAGTCCCACCTCCAGGTTATTCATGCGTTGTATGCATTTCTAAAAAAAACAGTTGAGGTTTGTTTGATTATTCCCTTGTTTATATTTTATTATGGCATATAGATAATCCAGCTTGGCAGTTCTGTGCATAGTAGTGTTTCCTGCTCTGTATTTGTCCCTGGGCAGATTTATGGATTGCACAGCTTTTGTATGAGAGCCCCATTATATGAGCAGTGGATAAAAGAAAAGATTCCATAGGCAAGCGACCGTGCATGATTTAAAAAATGAAATCCCCCATTAGAGAGATGGGATGAGAGTATATGGTAGTTATCCGGCTTATAGTCTCAGACGGCACACCCACAGACTGTTCACAGACTGTCTGATGCATCTTGCACACAAAAATACCTAGAACTGCCTGTAATAGTCTGATTGGCTGACTTCTATTCAGTTTCGGGGTGCACAAAGGAAATGGAAACTGAAGTTCCCAGACTCCTACAGTGAATGCTTCTGAGAAAGAGCTATTGACTGGAAAGTTTGAGAGGTTTGTGGTATTGAATCTTTGGCCTCGCAAGCAAAAATGTATGTATCTTTAAATACATTTTAGCTATCCTTGGCACGTTCATGAGCAAAATAGCACTGTCCATTTCACAAGCAAATCGTTTGATTACAGTTCACAAAGTGATTCTCTCTGAATAATTCTTTCACAAATCAAGCTGATCTTAGGTTCAACTTACTGACTTTGATCCAGCTTCAGTAGTTAACAGCCCACTGGAGTGGAAAATTATCAGTGAAATATCATTTAAAATTTGGTCTCTCCATCATTATATTGCTATTGAGTCATAAGGACTATTTTTATGGTGTTTTTGCATTCTTTTTGAAGCTTGAAAGCTCCAGTGTCCATTGTAATTGCATAAAATAATAAAAACAAAAAAATTCTCCTTTTGTGTTCTTTGTAGGAAAGAAAGTCAAAATGAGTGTAAATAATTACAGAATATTTTTTTTTTTTTTTGGTGAGCTGTACCTTTAAGGAAACATTGTGGGACTATTATTGATCAGATGTTTAGGATCAGTAATATTTTTTTGACAGAAATGTGTACTTTTATTCAGCAAGTATGCATTCAAAATGGCAGTAAAGACATTTATGTTACAAAAGATCTCTAATTCAAATAACTGCTGTTCTTTCTATTAAAGGTGCAGTGTGAATTTTAGCGTCATCTAGTGGTGAGGTTGTGAATTGCATCCCCAACGCTCACCCCTCCTTTCTGAGCACGTAGAAGGGGGCCGACACAGGACAAAAATGTTGTCATCTGAGTAGTGTTAATTTCAGCAGTCTTATTCCTGTGTCAAATGTACTTTTTAGTTTTTATGTACTGTTTTATGAACAGGGTCGGTTCAACATAAAAGGGACCTATAGATGAGCAATTCAGGCGCAATCACGTGTGAATATATATATATATATATATATATATATATATATATATATATATATATATATATATATATATATATATATATATATATATATATATATATATATATATATATATATAATTTATTTTAATAAATCAACAAACAATAAACAAACATACACAAATTAACTGAAAGACGGAAGGAGCGAGAGTAAGAGAGAGAGAGAGACAAAGAACAGGTGGTATTACCGACAATAACCTCTTGAGAACAAGCAAGAAATCAGTCCAACTTATTGGTATAAGCTCAAGACTTTATAACGACAACTTAAGGGATACTTGCATATGTTTCCTTGATCACGAATTTGTGCGTGTAGGGAAATTCCGCGATCCGGTCCGTATTTTGAATCTTGCAGGGCGGATCCGTTGGGATCCGCGGGTAGTTCAAATTCGGTTCCTTGTGTAGTAATGTCCCTTGGAAGATGGTGAAGAAGGCGAAGGGCGAAGCGGGACAAAGAGAAGAGCAAGAAGAGGGGCGAAAAAGGGCAAGAAGAAGAGAGGAAGCGTTTGTAGACTGTCTTAAAGGGCCATTACGGGGCACGCCTCTTTTGTCGGAACAGCCAATCAGAGCGAAGGAACTCAGAAGCGGGAAATCTCCCTTTGTCTTGGGTCTCGCCTCATTAACATATTCATGGCTTTCTTAGGTATGCAGACGTTGGGGTTTTGGCATAAAAGAAAGAGTTTGGTGCATCGTAGTACCACACAACACACCTAGCCGGCCTACAAATTGCGAGACAAAGATTTTGAGACCAAGCATGGGGAGTTTAACTTAAGAATTAAAGGAACGGCGAGGATTGACGTCATTCTTCCTTAAGCATTCACTGGCTATAAGTTTCTAACCTATCAAACACATCTAAAATGGTTATAACAAAAAGCATGCATACATACAGGGAACACGGCACATCTAAAATGAAAAATAACTAAGTTAAAAGTCATATAACCCCCTTTGGGTGCTTTGGTATGTGTGCATGGGGTGGGGGCTGTTATTTATGACGGTCTCTCGTGGGCTGCACAAGGCATGGTTTGTGTCCTTTTAGCACCGTTAACCTGTCGGTCTGTAGACTTCACGGCGCCGGTCTTGTTTGAGTCATTATAAATAATCAAAGTATTGGTCCATTGATCATTTATGAGCACCGTCCATACGCTACACTTGTCCTTTTTTTTTGTTTAGTCAAGTTTTAGTCGACTAAATATCTGAGCATTTTAGTCTAGTTTTCGTCAATGAAAACATTTTCGTCATGCTGCATTGATAATCCCTATTATTTTGCTCAAAATTATAATCACATTGATTGTTGTCATTTGAGAAATGTATTTATTGTTGCACTTTCACCGATAAGCACAAATCAACCTCTCCCACTCCATACAAAAAATCCCATCACGTGACCACGTGTACTGTGTTATGTTATGTTTTGTTGTGTTTGCTATGTAATGCTTGCCAACTGCATTCTTGTAATTCTGGAGAGCGTGTGGCGGCGCCTGAAAAGGCTGCGGCCCGGAGGCTTGCTCCAAACTTCATTTCGTTATACTGTACTTGTACATGTGTAATGACAAATAAACTTGAAACTTGAAACTTGAAACTTGAATCACGTATGGTTTGTTTTCCGATCATCCACGTGCGAGAGCTTTAGCACATTTTAAGTAAAACACCAGATACAATACGTGTTCTTTTAACAGGAAAGCTCTGATTGGGAGATTTAAATTATTGAAATCTGACAACCCCAAGCATGAACGCTCCACTTTTTCCCCCCGTTTTAACTATATTTTAGTCTTGTCTTTTTTCGTCAATGATATTGCATGTTGATATAAGTTATCGTTTAAGGACGTCTTCGTCTCGTTAAAGGTCGTCAACAAATATTTTTCGTCATATTTTCATTAACGAAATTAACACTACGTCGGAGAGAGCAGAGAGTGACTAGCGCTCTGTAGAGAAGTTTGTCCGTTTAGGGCTACTGTAGAAACATGGTGGCGGAAAATGGCGATTTCACTGTAAGGGGACCCGCGGTGTATGTAGATAGAAATGACTCATTCTAAGGTAATAATAATATAACAGTTCATTATGTAAGGTCTTTATACACCACTGAAAACATAATTAGTATATTATATTGCATTTCTGTCAATAGATCCTTATAAATACTACACACTGCACCTTTAATCAAAGAATCCAAAAAAAGAAAAGCATCACGGTTTCCACAAAAATATTAAGCAGAACAGTAAACCTGCTAATACAGTAACCCTGCTGATACAGTAACCCTGCTGTTACAGTAAACCTGTTGATACAGTAACCCTGCTGATACAGTAACCCTGCTGATACAGTAACCCTGCTGATACAGTAACCCTGCTGATACAGTAAACCTGCTGATACAGTAACCCTGTTGATACAGTAAACCTGCTGATACAGTAAACCTGCTGATACAGTAACCCTTTTGATACAGTAAACCTGCTGATACAGTAACCCTGCTGATGCAGTAAAATCTTAAATAGATTTTACACACTAATAGCAATATCGTATTGCATATCGAATGTCATATCGCATTATTTAACAAGGTATTGCATATTGCATTTTTCTTTCAATATCGCACAGCCCTATACATGAACTAAACCTTCTGGTAAACCAAATATCTGGTACCGAAACTTGAAAATGAATCAAAGCTTCTAACATTAATATTTAATAACTGTAGATTTTAATTCTTGGAGGTTTTTAGTATCTGAATAATCCCCGCTGCCACTGCTTCACTTTAAAATGAGAAAACTTGACCTACATATTGTTTCAACATTATTTTGCAGCTATTTTGGTAATGTACTAGTATATGTGCAGAGCTCAGGCAGGCGGTTAGACCTGCTTCAAACCTGACATTTTAACTAATGTTCTTCACAAAAGGTTAGAGTGACCTACATGCTCCATGTGGAGTTTTCTCTCTCCCCCTCCTCTTTCTCCTTGCACCTGAATGAAACGATGCCTTTAGTGTTAGAATGCACAAAATAAGAAGTGTTAATTATTCAGGATTTAAATTAAGCGACTGACATTTAAAGAAGATAGTAACTTGACGTTGATAGCAACAGCATCCTTTAACAGTATAATTAGTCCTATAGACTAGAGGGAACATACGAACTGCATTACAGAACTTTCTGTTCCTGATACGAAAGGGGGATGTGGCGGCTCTGATAACCCAAATGTTTGTGAGTCATCTGCACCTGCTGAATGTCACCTGAATTCTATTTCCTCCTGCAGCTCTCAGATCTGTTGGCTGCAGTAACAGGGAAAGCGGCATGGGTGCTTTGCTGGACCGAATTTGTGCAAGAGAAATAAGTAAATAGACTGTTATGCTAATGCTATAAGCCAAGAATGTCTCTCTCTGCCCCTCCTGCGCTATGCTGGACACTGGTTCTTGCTGGCAGTGTTATCTTCCATGCAGATCTTTGAAAGGCTAGGCTTTGGATTAGCCCTATGCTGACACAGCTTGACCTTGTTGGGTTGTGTGTGCGCGCATCTCTTTGAAATGTGAAAGAGTGAGTGTGTGTGTGTGTGTGTGTGTGCCAGCTGTGCGTTCTTCTAGGAGGTAAGGAAGGCAGTGTAGATAAATCATAATTGTCGATTATTCACTTGAAATTGTAATTGCGATTTATTAATTACATTTATCACAGTTGACATTGAATGATGTTTTAAAATAGTTTGAAGCAACTGCATGCTATATTTTTTAATGAAAATATGCTACAAACATTCTTCCTAAAAAGCTTTCATTGCTTTTCTATATCATTGAGCCTCAAATAGTTTGATTTATAAAAAAAAAAAAAAAAAAAAATGTATGCATGGTGTTATAATGTTTTATACTAAAACTAAAATTAAAACCATGGAAGAAACCTTAAGCACACAAATTAATGTAAGTGGAAATTTCTTTTTGTAATTGTGCCTTTGAACGATTATGTAATTGTGGCATTCGTAATTGTAATCACAATTAAATTTGATTGATTGTGCATCCCTAAGGAAGTGCCTGCTCCAAAAAAATTAAATAATAATAATAATCGATGTAATAGTTGTTATAATAATAATAATAATAATAATATATTAATTTATTATAATTATAATTATAATTATAATAATTATTATTATTATTATTATTATTATTATATTATTAGTAGTAGTAGTAGTAGTAGTAGTAGTAGTAGTAATAATAATAGTAACAAATAAAGGTACATAAAAATTGACAGCAAATATGTTTAAAAAGTTTGGTTGTTTGGACTTTTAGTATATTATGTTTGCTTGTTAATACTACAGTAAACAGTTTTCCAAGCATTTAACCTGGAATTTAAATTGGACTAAAGCCCAGAGAGGAGACTTTGCCTCCTCATTTCACAAGTCGACCACATTGCCACTGGTTTGTGTGTCACTTTGCTGTATGTCATTAACTCCATATTACATTTCTGGACTTGGGTGGAAGCCCATGGATATTTTATTAAAGAGCGTCCGTGCATGGGAAATGAGCCGGCGCTATACTGTGATTGCTTGCTACTGGGGCAACGGTGTGTTTCACTTTCGGAATGCCCCAGATAGTGTAATCTATGATTAACCAGGGAGAAGTTTCACTTTCACGAGCAGTTGTTGGCTGTGTCTGAAAACTTAGGCAGCTGACTTGTTGCTTCGCTGCCCTATCAGGCAGTGACTTTGCAGGCAGCTTTTGCACACAAAGGTACCTCATGAAAGGCAGCGTAATGGTTTAATGATCTACTGCAAAATAGAGAGCTTTGGGGAAAACTAAGCTAATATTTAATTAATACAACAGTAATTTCTTAATAGAAATGACATAAAAAATTGGAAGACATTGGTCAGAAATGTACATTCACACACAAACTGACTACTAACTGCAACTTTCAGACGCATAAAAAAAAAAAAAAAAAATTTGCTTAACTGTCACAGAATGGAAAGCACAGGATTGTGGGATATCAAAGGCAGCAAAGGATACATCTATACTGCCTTAAAAAAATGATCAGATGAAAGTATCTCAAGAATTCGGACGTGCCTTGATGCCTTCCTACCTTGGAATGCATCCTGCGAAGGCAGCATTTTTAAGATTTTCGGACGCAGCCTCTAGTCACTGAGCAAATGAATAAATTAAATGATGTCTACACCTGAGATGCATCAACCTAAAGTTGGGATTGCAGCCAGTGGAAGTGGAATCTAACCCAGGGCCCATCATTAAACTTTTACACATACCTGTTTTACAGGCAAAGTAAAACTGATGGTTTACCTGCCTATCAGCTATAAAGGTTCACCCAAGAATGAAAATTCTGTCATGATTTACTTAGCCCTCTTGTTGTTCCAAACCTGCTTGGGAAACTGAGATAGCGTAATTGTAGTACTTCGATTTAAACTTATTTTAAATACTAAGATAAATACATTAAAAGCTATGTATACAGTGTGCACACACACACACACACACACACACACACACACACACACACACACACACACACACACACACACACACACACACACACACACACACACACACACACGTATATAAAAAAACAAAAGAACAAAAAGTTATAAAAAATACCATATAAGCAATATCCCAGATGAGTATTAATAGAAAGCCCTGATATCTTGTATGTTGCCGAACTGAGTGTAAAAGTCAAATAAACGCTTTATCAGAATGCAAACAGAAGTCTGGATATGATTGCAGTAATGATGGCCTTAGCAACCGCTTGTGCAGATAATAAATCAAATCATAGCATCCTCTACAGCTCTGTCCAAAATCAGCTTGGCAATCATGTGAAAAGGGAGCCCTTTTTTTGGAAAATGGTACGCACAGTGTCAGGATATTCCCAAACAACATCACTACTCATCAGTTCATTCTTCACGGTTTCTCAAAATAAGCAGAAATTGCTTTGTGTGTGTGTGTGCGTGTGTGTGTGTGTGTGTGTGTGTGTGTGTGTGTGTGTGTGTGTGTGTAGCAATTCTCCTGTATTTGTGTGTCTTTACACATGACCTGTATTTGCACTGGATTCATTTACAGTTTACATTTACAGTTATTATCATATTAGCATAACATCTGTGGTTTAGGTACTTATGCAGATGGATTAAGATCTTTGTAGTTATAGAAAGTAATTTGTGCAGCATGAAACCTATTGAAATGAACAAAACATATATAGTATACACTACTATTCATAAGTTTGGGATTTTACATTTTTTAAAGAAAGTAGTTTATTTAGCAAGGATACATTGAATTAATCAACAGTGGCAGTAAAGATATTTATAATGTTACCAAAAATGTGTATTTAAAATAAATGCTGTTCTTTTGAACTTTCAATTTATCAAAGAATCCTGATAAAAATCAGTTTCTATAAAATATTAATCAGCGCAGCTGTCAACTGATGATGATGATGATGATGATAATAAGAAATGTTTATTCAGCACCAAATCTGCATGTGACCATGGACCACAAAACCAGTCATAAGGTTAATTGTTTTTTTAAAATTGAGATTTATACATAAATAAATAAGCTTTCCATTGATGTATAGTTTGTTAGGATATGACAATATTTGGCTGAGATACAACTATTTGAAAATCTGGAATCTAAGGGTGCAAACAAATCGAAATATTGAGAAAATCGCTTATAAAGTTGTCCAAATGAAGTCCTTAGCAATGCATATTACTAATAATTAGAGATTTTTTTATATATTTACGGTAGGAAATTTACAAAATATCTTCATGGAACATAATCTTTACTTAATGTCCTAATGATTTTTGGCATAAAAGAAAAATGTCATTTTGACCCATACAATGTATTGTTGGCTACTGCCACAAATATACACGTGCGACTTATGACTGGTTTTGTGGTCCAGGGTCACATATTGAAATGATTTCTGAAGGATCATGTGACACTTAAGGCTGTAATAATGATGCTGAAACGTTTAAACGGTATGTCGAATCATCAAGAGGTATCAAAAGATGTTTTCTTATAGCCTCACTTCTGTCACTTTCTGTGGACCTATTGTCACTGCAAATTTTTCTTCATCTAGACACATCTGATGACAACCTAAGGGAATTTATTTTTTACAAATGCTTGCATTGAAAACTGATTACTATCATTTGTTTTCAAGTCACATGGTAGTGTGCAGTGTATTTAGTCAGTGTATTCAGCCTGTTCAGATCCATCTGGGCTTACAGTTCTGAATCATCTGAAGCAGTGTTTCCACCGAAGGAACTTTCCCCAGGAACTAGGGACTTTGGGGTGGTTCTCTGTGTGTTTCAACCACAGGAACCGGGGTCTGAATAAAGTTCTGGGTAAAGATTTCCCCCTCAAAATGGCCCTGCTTGCGAGGTAGTACTTTTTCAAAGTTCAGGAACTTTCGGTGGTGGGACTTGGGCACTGAACATGCTATTGGTTGAGCTCACCCAGTATTTTATTTCAACCTAAAAATCTGTTGCGGTGCGTGCAGTAAGAGTCGTTTGCTATTCAAATCAACAATGGAGTTTAAAAAAATACAACCGATGGACCGACGACGAGGTTCAGGCTTTATTAAGTTTATTTGCCGAGGACGAAATCCAGTGGGCTCTGGAAAGTCACGCACAGTCCTACGTCACTGGACTAATCTTCATGGTACTTTAGACCGCGATGGAAACACAGGCAGCAGCAGGTCTGGGGGGAAAAAAAAAGAGTTCCTGGGACAAATTGTTCCGGGTAATTTTGGTGGAAACGGGCTTGAGAAAGCAAGTTACAGTAGTGCTGAGTCTCTGTCTCTTGCCCTTCCTGGGTGTAGAGTGAGTATGATTGCTGTGTTTTATAAGTAATTAGATAACTTTTTCTGCTAGCAGCTGGTGGTTTGTGGACCACAGCAGACACAGATTTTATTAGAGAGGTGAAACGTCAGTCAGTGGAGCCTCCAATGTGGCTCACATCATCTTGCTGGCAGATGAAAAGGTCAGCCATCTCTCCTGACTGAGCTGCATTGTCTTTTGATCAGCCAATGCCATAAACACAGACATTCCTGCATGCTCAGGGTTATGGTAGCATTAATTTGTCTGTCTTTAGGTAAACTCTTGATTAAGTTCACATTTTCATATTTTAATGTCTGCATTAGTACATACATAACAGGTGTGATTCTTGAATCCTTTTGTGCACACAACAGCTGCAGGAGTGAATTTGCGGACACAACAGCTGCAGGAGTGAATTTGCCTGTATTTGGCCCACCCAAATTGAAAAGCTTCCCCATACCCACATACAGTAGTCTAAATACTAAATAATTTTGGTGTCATTTTAAAGGAAACCCTTTGAAGTTACATAAAACACTGTTAAAAGTGATAAACATGTAAGTATATGTTGTCTGAGCTGTAATAACCCCCCCTTTTTGATTTTTTTGTTTGGTTATAAATTCAGTTTTGAAAGTGTGTAACTCAGACCCTGTGTGCTCTAGCACCCTGCAGACAGTTTTGGCTGTTTCCACTAGATGGCAGCAAACACTGGAAAAATAATTTTGTCTGTATCATGTTGTATGCAACATTTATTCAAATGGGTCTGAATGGAGGACTCTGGTTCTGATAGAAAGGTGTCAGAATACACAGTGCATTGCAGTTTGTTGCATATGGGGCTGCACAGCCACACACCAATCAGGGTGCCCATGCTGACCCATGCTGAAAGCGCCAACAGTGGGCATGTGAGCATCAGAACTGGACAACGGAGCTATGGAAGAAGTTGGCCTGGTCTGATGAATCCCGTTTTCCTGGTATTCCCTGGAGTATGCCCTGCCACAAAGCAAAAAATGGTTCAGGAATGGTTTGAGGACAACAACGAGTTTGAGGTGTTGACTTGGCCTCCAAATTCTCCAGATCTCAATCCAATCGTGCATATGTGGGATGTGCTGAACAAACAAGTCCGAACCATGGAGGCCCCACCTCGCAACTTACAGGACTAAAAGGATCTGCTGCTAACATATTGGTGCCAGATACCACAGCACATCTTCAGGGGTCTAGTGGAGTCCATGCCTTGACGGGTCAGGGCTGTTTTGGCAACAATCTCTCTCTCTCTCTCTCTCTCTCTCTCTCTCTCTCTCTATCTATCTATCTATCTATCTATACACTATCTGCGTTTACATGGACCCTTATAATCCGATTGTAATCAGACTAGTAGCACAATCGGAATAAAAGTCACATGTAACCACGTCAATTGGAATGAATTGGTCAGATCTGATTAAAATTTAATTCGGATTGTAAGGTGTGGTTATTCTTTTTGTAATCTATCGAGAGGACATATAAACACTTGATCGGATTGAAAACTGAGAGTAAATCTGAGAATGATGTAGAAATAGCGTAATGACGTATGACGGGCTGAACGAGCTGTTCTTCCTGTTGAATAAAGTTCTCTTTCCACTCATGGCCTCTGAAGTGGAGCAGGACAACCAGTCCTACCAGTCCTTGTTTCAGACGTTCTTCCACAGATGACTGGTTTTGGGCTAGAGCTGAACGATTAATTGCATTTGCGTTAATATCGCAATATGATAAAACACGATTTTGTAACTGCAAAGGCTGCGATTTACAGTCTGGTCATGTGACACGCGAGAGTAAAGCAGTCTGCAGAAGCAGCAACAACTTGGCACATTACGCCTACAGGCCTGGCCTAAAGGAAAGAACAGTTTGTGTTTAATCGATCTAATATTGTGTTGGTCATACTGTACAGTAGGGGAGGGAGAAAAGATTCTCTCTCCAATGATTCTGGACCAATTCTGAGCTTAGGCGCAATGGTGCTGCATGTGTTTTAGAAACACCTGTATTCTGCTTGCTTCCATTTTCTCTCTTACGCGTATGGGCGCACACACACACACACACACACACACACACACACACACACACACACACACACACACACACACACACACACACACACACACACAAACCATAAAATAATATTTCATAACGTTCAGAAAGGTTGAAGCGAATCACAGTGACATTGGCGGGCTTCATTGCACAGGAAATGCACTGTGAGAAATGTGCACTTTGCTTGCTGTTACGCTTACAGTGTGTTCTCGCCTCGGAGATGTTCTCGGATTGTGAGATGCTAAAGACATCTTTGTTGAATAATACAGAAGATAAAGAGCTTAAAAAATAATTGCATATTAAATCGCAATCGCGTTAAAAAAAATAATTATTTTCCAAAATCGTTCAGCCCTATTTTGGGCACAGGAAAGGGCGTTTATACTGCGTGATAAATATAGGCATAATGGTATAATGGTTCATATGCTCGTTGTCTCCTAATAAGAACCTGAAATAGAACACTATGAAGAGTTCAGATGCAAAAGCCTCTAAAAGCCACTTTGGTTAAAAATGAGAGAACGATACTGAGTGAATGCTCTCCACATATAGTACACATTCATAAAATAATTTCACTTCAAACTCACTAAATCCCAGCCTCAGCCCATTCAGAAGTACCAGTTTTTAGGTAGAAACCTATACATAGGAGCCTGACAAAAAACGTCAGACGGATTTAGAGGCTTTTGCATCGGAAGTCTTCATATTATTAATATATAATATTGTGACATAAACGCGCACATCAACCTGTTCACTTTATTTAGTGTTCATGTAAATACTACGTTCGGATTCATCAATCGGAATGAATTCATTCAGATTGAAGCAAAAAGTGTCCATGTAAACGGAGCTATTGTGTTATATATTAGATTTTAGTTTTACAAAGAAAGCGTTTGATTTATTTCTCCATATCTTTTTAGATAACTGGTATCAATCCCAGAGAGGTTTGTTTAATAGTTTGCCAGGTCTAAATGGAAACTCTACTTAAAGAGGTTGTACACATTATTAAGCAAGTCACAGTTCTCATGCAATATAGGAGGGAAGAGAGATCTTTCTGAAGATGAAAAGTGTGAAATGGTGCAATGTTATGCAAAAGGCATGACAACAACTAATATTGTGTGAAAACTGAATGGAGATTATCGAACTATCATGAGATTTTTGAGTAATTTACAGCACAAGAGAACTCGGTCAGATAAAGGCTTATTAAGGAAAGTTTCTGACAAAAATGTTTTATTAAAAGGATCGCTATTAAAAACTGTTGAGCAGCAAACAGGTATTTGAAGCTGCTGGTTAGAACTTTTCAATGCAGGCTGGCAGTTGTGCATAAAGTTGCATTTAAGCCATCTCTAACCAAAGCTCACAAAGAGAAGCAATTACCATTTTGGCTTGTTTCAACCTGCTAGTAATTTAAGCGGTGGTTTTCCTTGGAGAATCCTGTATAAGCATCTACAGGGAATGAAGTGCTCTATTGAATGTTACATTGCATCCATCAATTCTTATTAAACTCTCCAGATTTTTTTATATACACTGTTTACGGTTGGTCCTTAATGAAGTGGCTACATTTACCTGGCTTTGTTTCCACTGAAGAGTCCTTGTGTGTGTGTGTGTGTGTGTGTGTGTGTGTGTGTGTGTGTGTGTGTGTGTGTGTGTGTGTGTGTGTGTGTGTGTGTGTGTGTGTACATATAATTTTGACAGTTTGGAGGGTACACAGTGTCCTGATTCATAATTAAACAATCCGATCCAAAGACGGAAGGTTTGTTCATTAATCAGCCTTTGAAATTTCTGTTTGCAATCAGACAGCTTGGAGAGATACTGCCCTCCCGCAACTCCTGCTGTCGATTGAGCTGCACTAAGAGATGGAGAGGGAGGCTGATTGCAAATTCATTTATGTCAGTCATAGTTAGGGTAGATGACTTTGGCCATGGTTGCAGTAAAGTGAAAATTGGCTAAGAGTTGTGTATTTATTTGGGGATAATACAGTGAAAAGATCTAAATGCCATGGTCAGAATTAGCATTTATATAAAGCTATTACACACTCAAGTTGCATTTACTTACCCGTGTCAAACTTTTAAAAAATCAGTGGAGGCCTGTATTGTAGCAGAAAATAGCAGCTTTTTAGGGAAAAAAAAACACATCAGTCAGTTCTACTGAATCGTGTTTGAATGAACTTAAAGAAATATTGGCGCCCAACCTTACTTACTGACCAGTTTGGTTTGATTTTGGAACTACTTTTAATGTGACATAAAGGATCTAAATCTGATTTTGTTATCTCAAATGCCTAAACGAGATAGATAGCAACTAGAAGTAGCTCAGGTCTGGGCAACACAAGACACACTCTGGCTCTAGTCAGTCTTTTTTAGCCAAGCGTGGGAAATCTTCAATTCATTGCTTTAGAAGTTCCAGTAGTTTGTTTGACTTTTGTTTACATTGTTGTGAAGCTAGAAGAAAGGGAAGTACACAATAAAATGTATTAGCATTAGCTACATGGTCAAACTCTTGATACAGATCAACCCAGAGGAAAGTTTTATTACTCAGGAGACATGAAGTTAATTTTCATTTACCGTCATTTTACCTTTGGCTTAGACGTTGACCTAAAGTTCCATGTAAATAAAAATAGAAGAAAAACCATCTATTTACTTTATTTCTTTTATATACTGTATTAACTATTTTCTAATTATACCTTATAATACAACGATTTATTATACAAGTAAATAGTTGTAGTATATTTACTTATATAATACAACAGTGTATTTATATAATATTTCAAACAATATATTAAAGGGGTCATGAACGGCATTAATTTATTACTTTATAATGTTTACTGCGGTGCACTTATAATATTAGTGATTTTTACATCAAACAATTGTCATAATTTAGAATTTTTAATAGCTTCATTAATAGCAAAGATTATTCAAAGATTATTTTCATCCTACTAAGAGAAACAATGTGAAATTGACCATTTAGTCACTGATTTGATTTTACTGACATTTGACTGTACATTAGGGGTGTGCCACGATTCGATACAAACGCGATACTGAACTCACGATACGATATGTATCGCAATATTTTAAGCTGAAAGGTTGGATTCTGAAATCCATTGCCGCTTCAATATACCTGTATATATCTTAATTAAATTTATAATCAAAGCCTTAATATTTATATTTATATTTATATTATTATAATGATTTTTACATTAGTTATGATATTACTTAATCAATAGAACCACTGAGTGTTTGTTTCTTCATATATGTTTTCTAAAGTTTGTATTTGTCTCTGAGGGGTGACTGAGGGTCTGTCCTAGGGATGTGTGATGTGTCGCTAAACACTTGATAGCAACATGTTGTCGTGTGTTTGGATTTTGGAGGTATCACACACCCCTAACATGCCAGGAGTGCAGTAACAGTGCTTGCCCACTTGGATTTGTCTTTCATTTTATTTATTTTTTTATTCATTTTATATTTCCTTTTACTGAAACACTAAAGAATCAAGATGAATATTGTCTGTACCTCTCACTGAGAGAAAGCACATGCTATCAGTATGTTCTGGGAAACTTTCTGGTCAGAACTGGAGCTCAATCAGCTCCAACCTCGGAGAGACTGTGTATCTGTGTATGTGTGCAGTATTCTGTGTTACAGATCAGGACTGGAGGTGGATTACGGGCATCCTAAGAGATGGGTGGATTTGTTGTTCTGGACAAGCTGGCATCCTGCTCCAGACCTGGAAGGTCACTACGTGCTTAATTCCGGGGTGAACGCGTCAACAAGTGCTCTATGGACACGTGAACCTGATTAACTGACAATGTGTGGACATTTACCATGACTGTTAATTTTCTCTGAGCCAATCAGAATCATCCACCTTGCAGTAATGACGTGGCTAGGCCTTGAAAACAGTATAACTGTTGAGAAATTATATGTACGATAGACTGGTAGAGAGGGAGCGCGGCCTACGAACGCCTTGTGAGATTTGAAGCTGGCTTCTGCTGATGAAACTGCAAACTATTCTTCAGTACATTTTTCTTTAATTAATTGCACTCCTTACTCTTGGACTTTCACTAGTAGTCGTAGGTCCTAAACTGTTATTCCCTAACAAAGCCAAAATAAAGAAGTTTTTATTATTATTATTATTATTATTATTATTATTATTATTATTATTATCAGGACCCACAAATATTCCCCCATTGAATTATTATACATTTATATTCAACATGATATATAGTCGTTTAATGTAGTAATGTCACTGAAACTCCTTAAACTAAATATTTTTCCCTCACGCATTACTCGCGCTTTCAGTGCAGGCATTGTATCTCTAGCCGCACACAGACTCTCCCAGTGCTCGCTGTGACCTGCACTATACATATAAGAATAAACCATCTAAAATCCTTTGAATAATCATAATACTAAAACTAAATGTGATCTAGTGATTTAAATGATGTTTGCGCTTCCACTTTGAGGAGTGTCATTCCGGCAGTGCGTGCACTTCAGATGATCAATACAATCTCTCACAGTTCTAATCGCAAGAAAGCGTGTCAAAATGACTATTCCCAAACTGTAAATGTTTAGCTAATCCAAAAATTTTAATTCGCATGTTGTTTTTGTGCGACACGCAAGCGTTTGAACATCTGTGTTTACTACAGTATGCGTGTCGTGGTAAATCTGTTCATGTAATAAAGCTATCGTGTCTCTTCAGAAGACTTGGATTTGGATTAGATGACTCAAATAGTTATTTTTACGATGCCTTAATGCCATTTTTTTGGGATCTTTTAAGTTTGAGAGGAATGGACTTTAAATGTAGGGACAGAAATCTCTCAGGTTTCATAAAAATACATTCATTTAAAAAAATTCATTTATGTTTGGAACTTAAACAAAACGACAAGGGTGAGTACATGATGACAAAATGTACATTTTTGGGTGAATTATACCTTATAAATACAGCAAGTTGAGCTTTGGATAAAACAACTCTATATCGCAAATCATATCATTTACATCAACGATACATATCACATTTTTGTATCTTGATATATCGATTAACGATATATATCGTTACACCCCTACTGTACATGAATCATTACATATCAGAAATCACTGGTGATTTTGGTTAGACACATGATCAGTAGACTACATATCAAACGATCTGTAACAAAGCAAAACACACAGTAAAAACTTTTTAACTCACATAAGTGTGTTGCGCCGTTCCTGTCGGATCCAATATAGAAGGCACGGCATTGTTTTTTAATTTCACTCTCTCTGCAAATCCAGCGTCAGAAGGAAGGTTATGCAGTGACTGTTTTTCCATAACCTGGCACTGCACAACATTTGCACTCTTCAAAGGCATGTTTAGCTCTTAGTTGCTCGAGCCAGAGTTTGCGTCACGTTTGTTATTTACCTACTACTTGTCATGCGCGAATCAGTGCACGGGGCTACAGTGGTAACAATGATGAAGTAGGTGTTGATCTTCTGCAGAGGCGGTCATTCACCATCCATAGATGGCACAGTTGTTCTCTGGACTTGGTGTCAATAAAAGCTGTTTTTGGATTAACAAGGAAGTTTTCAGTTCTGAAACTTACAGGATATTCTTATAGTAGGATGACCTCTTATTTGTCAAAAGCTCAAGAAAAATTTTATTTCTCAATTCATGACCCCTTTAAAGTACATTTGCTAGTTAACCTTACAGCCATGTAAGAGGTTGTTTGGTCACAGCATTTTAGAACTTTTTGCCTACAATGATCATGCAACTTTTATTTTAATTATTTATTATAGTTGGCTCAGAAATTCGGTTTGAAGGGGCATGGTGCATCTACTTAGCTGCTTTCTTGGACTGTGTTGGTGTGAGAAGACTCTGCAAGTTCGCTTCTCTAGTAGAAGGTCAGGAGGCAGCTGAATGTCCTAATGCCAAAACGGTTCATTCGAAATGAATGGTTGATGGTTTCTTCTTGCTGGCTCTGCTTGAGCTAAATAAAATTGAATTCCTAGACCAAAATCAATAAAAAGATGAGATTATAGATTGCTTATGCTGTAGCAAAACATAAATAAAAATAAATATTGTCAGAGGGTTCATGTTAATATGAATGAACATGAATAAGCAGCAGCCTTGTCTATCACAACAGTCGGCATCCCAAAAGTCCAGCAAATGGCAGAGAAAGTACTGGGCTTGTAAATCTCAAATGACCATAACCACATTTGATAACAGATGGCATGCGTGCACAGTGTTTCATTATTTCTGATTTTCCCATTTGCTACAATGTGGATGAAATGGAGCTATTTTGCATGTAACCTTTTGGCTCGACGCACATACCAGGTATCAGGAGCACCAGGCATCGTACAGGAATGCACCCAGATCAATTATGTTGAGTGCCAAATTAAGCATTGTTCTTTTTCCCATGCACTACATCAGTGGAGTAAACAAATTAATCTCGCTCATGGATAGGAATCCCAACAGGAATGCACATACATCAACAAATGAATATTGGCTGCTTGCAGCAGGATATGGAGTATCCCTCCTAACCTCAAAAGCATGGGTATATATGTTTTTAAGTGTGCTCGGGTGGCACTTCTCATTTCGGCCCAAAACAGAATATAGACTCTAATATACACTTAAATTATTAGATTTTTGATAATTTGAACTGTTTTATGTCCATTCACTTCCTAAATTACTAGGGCTGGGACGATACACCTTCATATTTGAACTATAAACTTTTATCCCAGTAATTCTATGATAATTTGAACTATTGTATCACAGAAATAATGGTACTATGAGGTTGAAAAGCTCATTTCTGTGAGAAGCTGTTTCATACATAACTCTCTGGATCAGCGGCAGCGCCAGCACAGATTTGAATGTTGCGATTATGATTTTGTCAAAGGTTTAATAGACAGACAAATTGTAATACGATCGCGTGAGTGTTTGAATTGGTTTTAATTTGAATTCATATCGATTCTGGAATAAAAAAATCAAAAACAAAAATATCACCAAATATAAATATATATATATATATATATATATATATATATATATATATATATATATATATACATCATATATAATACTGTTATTAGTCATACTAATACTGTGTTTGACCCCTGTCGCCTTCAGAACTGCCTTAATTCTACGTGGCATTGATTCAACAAGGTGCTGAAAGCATTCTTTAGAAATGTTGGCCCATATTGATAGGATAGCATCTTGCAGTTGATGGAGATTTGTGGGATGCACATCCAGGGCACGCAGCTCCCGTTCCACCACATCCCAAAGATGCTCTATTGGGTTGAGATCTGGTGACTGCGGGGGCCATTTTAGTACAGTGAACTCATTGTCATGTTCAAGAAACCAATTTGAAATGATTTGAGCTTTGTGACATGGTGCATTATCCTGCTGGAAGTAGCCATCAGAGAATGGGTACATGGTGGTCATAAAGGGATGGACATGGTCAGAAACAATGCTCAGGTAGGCCGTGGCATTTAAACGATGCCCAATTGGCACTAAGGGGCCTAAAGTGTGCCAAGAAAACATCCCCCACACCATTACACCACCACCACCAGCCTGCACAGTGGTAACAAGGCATGATGGATCTATGTTCTCATTCTGTTTAGGCCAAATTCTGACTCTACCATCTGAATGTCTCAACAGAAATCGAGACTCATCAGACCAGGCAACATTTTTCCAGTCTTCAACTGTCCAATTGTGGTTAGCTTGTGCAAATTGCAGCCTCTTTTTCCTATTTGTAGTGGAGATGAGTGGTACCCGGTGGGGTCTTCTGCTGTTGTAGCCCATCCACCTCAAGGTTGTGCGTGTTGTGGCTTCACAAATGCTTTGCTGCGTACCTCGGTTGTAACGAGTGGTTATTTCAGTCAAAGTTGCTCTTCTATCAGCTTGAATCAGTCAGCCCATTTTCCTCTGACCTCTAGCATCAACAAAGCATTTTCGCCCACAGGACTGCCGCATACTGGATGTTTTTCCCTTTTCACACCATTCTTTGTAAACCCTAGAAATGGTTGTGAGTGAAAATCCCAGTAACTGAGCAGATTGTGAAATACTCAGACCGGCCCGTCTGGTCCTTTAGGTGAGTGTGTGTGTGTGTATGTATGTATGTATAATATATATATATATTTAATAAATATATAAATAACAAGGTAATGGAAATAACAAATTATGTGGTAAAATTAAAAGTGTGCAACCCAACCTGCTGGGTTAAAATGTAAAAATATAATAATAATTGCATGTCACGCAATTCAGTTTTTTAAAAATGTAATAACATTTTTGTGAAATGTTTAACCCAGTATGTATTCTGTCCAATATTTACCCCAAAAAAATTACTCAAAATGAGACATTCATACTTAATGATACATTGAATGTTATCGTCATTGTGTTTTGTGTACCAAGTATTGAGATCTGTGTTTGGGTGGGTACCACATTACTTCTGTTTTGTGTCCTGGGGGCACCTCAGCCCTGCACATTTTGTGTGTCTCCCTCATTTATCACACCTGATTCAACTCATCAGCTCGTTAGTAGAGACCGCAAGAACTAAATTGGGTGTGTCTGATAAGGGAGACATACGAAATGTTCTGGGCCGGGGTGCCTTCAGGACAGGTTTGAAAACCACTGATGTAGACAGGGCCCAATCCTGCTCTTGGAGGGCCACTGTCATGCAGAGATTAGCTCCAACCCCAATGAAACACACCTGGACAAGCTAATCAAGGTCTTACTAGGCATACTAGAAACTTCCAGCAGGTGTGTTGAGACAAGCTGGAGCTAAACTCTGCAGGACAGCGGCCCTCCAGGACTAAGTTTGGACACCCCTGCTACACAACATCTATTGCAGGGATCCTCAAATCTGGCCCACAAGGTCCACTTTCCTGCAGAGTTTAGGTCTAACCCTAATAAAACACACCTGAACATGCTAATCAATGTCTTCAGGATTATTAGAAAATCACAGGTAGGTGAGTTTGATCAGGGTTGGAGCTAAACTCTGCAGCGCATTGGCCCTCCAGGGCAAGATTTGAGGAACCCTGATCTATTCTATTATTTATTTAGATTTTTCTAAGTAAAGCATACATTTCAGTGTTATATTGTTTGAGTAAAAGTATTACAAATTAAGAAATTACTCAACACACTTTTACCGGCTAAGTTAAAGTTACTTGTTCCATCTGTGAAATTTACTTAAAATCTGCGTGCAAAAATTTTACTTATTGTTTTTTCAGGCCAGTTGGGTTTTTAACCCAGCCATTTTTAGAGTGTAGGTGAGCAGATTTATTTATTTATTTATTTTTTAAAGCTAGACTTAAGGTACCATTAAAGTATTAAGAAAAATGTTGGGTTGTTTCAACCCATGTTTGGGTCAAATATGGACAAACCCAACCGTTGGGTTTAAAAAATGAATTAAAACATTAAAACCAATAGTTGTCACAATTACATTTTGTAATGTCTGCACCTGTTCTCGTTAGTCCCTGATTAGTTCACCTTTTTTCACCTGTGCCTGTTTAGTTCCCTCATTCACCCCATGTATTTATATTCCCTGTTCCGTTATTGTTCTATGTCATGCTGTTCTTTATGTGAGTCAACAGTAAATGCTATTTTGACCGTATCCTGTTTCCTCATCTTCCTTCATCGGCTACCCGTGACAATAGTTGGGTTTGTCTGTATTTGACCCAAACATGGGTTTAAACAACCCAGCATGTTTTAGAGGGAACCTTGGTACTGATCCGGATGGACTCTTAAACGTATCCATCGTAAAATGTTCAACTATATTTGAAGACTCATCTGCCATTTTTAAACACATGATGTTTTATTATGTGAATAAATCAGAGATATTAAACAGATGTGGACGGCCCCGCTGAGAAAAGGCCATTCAAACCTCATTTGTTAATTATGGAACTGCTGGGTTATTGATTAGGCAATGCTGTGAATTTTTTCTGTTTTTCAGAACTGTGTCTGTTTTTGGGCAGTATAAGATAATAAACACAGGTGTCAGGGGGAATGGATTGAAATAAGTATGTGTGTGTGTTTGTGGATTCTTTTTTTTTAATCGAGATTGTGCACATTCTCTCACACTCTTTTCTGTTGACCTTGAAACGCTGTCAGGGGAATGCGGGTGTTTAATCTGTGAAAGTCTCAGACGTTGCTTGGAGGAATGTTTCAGAGAGAATTTTAGGCCTTTATTTCTTTAAATAGTATGCAGGGGGCAAACTCAGACAAATGGACACTGAAATGAGAGTGCCACTGAGATCTAGAGGCTCTTTCATGGGTTTTATGGCTCAGCGGTGCATTGTGTAACAACAGAAAGTATGGCCAGAGTGTTTTATTTGTCTGAAAAATTCCTTTTATGGAAAGGTTTTCTTGCATTGCAAGCTATTGATGCTGTAAATAATACACTGCCTGTCATTATTTTTGTAGAATTTTCAGTTACACTTTATTTGAAGGTGTCCTTGTTATGGTGTTCTATACATTTAAGTTCTGAGTAATAATAATTAAAAACATGTACTTACTATAGGATTAGGTGCATGTAATTATGTATAATTTACTTTTATTACTATAGTAAATACAGTACATGTAACATGACATTAAAGTGTTGCCAAATGTTCTTATGCACTTATTTTAAAGATATTTTTCACTTTGTTTTCTTAAATTCTTATATATATTTTATATTAAAATGTTATATATATATATTTATATATATATATATATATATATATATATATATATAAAAATATATATATATATATATATATATATATATATATATATATATATATATATGCATTAGTATGTATGAATGTATATATTTTCTCCAAACAGAGAATCTTTTTTTTTTTTTTTTTTTTTTTTTTTTAAAACTTAGAATTATTAATTATTTTGCATCCAAAATGCTAAACATTGCAGTAAATACGTATATATCTTTCTGTAACAGATCTTCAGAAGATGCTGGCTTGTATTCAAGAAGGCGTCCAGTAAAGGACCACGGCGTTTAGAGAAATATCCAGATGAAAAAGCTGCTTACTTCAGAAGCTTTCACAAGGTAATTGTTTCATCTTGATTTGAAAACTTCATTTTGATCACGTTTACAAATCACTAAATTAAGAGACACATTGGGACCATTCTGTTTAACATGCACCCTCGGTTAATTCCAGGCTCAAGGATAGCTCTATTCATTACCTGCGTAATTTATTTGCACAGTGCCCCTCTTGAGAAGTTCCTCTGACAGTGAGAGCTCTGGCTCAAGGGTTCACGCCGGGAAAGAATCTCTGAGTCTAATTATTTAGTTAGCAGGGGTCACAGGCATTCCGGAGCGATCGCTGCGTGATACTTTTGGAGCTGACGGTAGCTCAGGTTAAAGGTGTGAACAAGAGCACATGTCTGTTTATTTGTGTTGTCTCAGATGATAATATGATGTGTTCTCTGTGGAGTGTTGGTCAGAAACTTGTATCTGACATTGGCTTCGCTCCAATGACTTTGAAAGTCACTGCGATAAAGGATTTGGTCGATGGTCTAGAGCGTAGAGTGCCTCCTCCCCACCCGCTCTGAAATTGCTCACAAGAGTTTGGGATTTCCTCAGGTGGTTGACAAATGGAGCACAACAATTACAGATTTTTTGTCTGTCTGTCTGTCTGTCTGTCTGTCTGTCTGTCTGTCTGTCTGTCTGTCTGTCTGTCTGTCTGTCTGTCTGTCTGTCTGTCTGTCTGTCTGTCTGTCTGTCTGTCTGTCTGTCTGTCTGTCTGTCTGTCTATCTGTCTATCTATCTATCTATCTATCTATCTATCTATCTATCTATCTATCTATCTATCTATCTATCTATCTATCTATCTATCTATCTATCTATCTATCTATCTATCTATCTATCTATCTATCTATCTATCTATCTATCTATCTATCTATCTATCTATCTATCTATCTATCTATCTATCTCCTTTCCTTTTGCGATTAATCACGATCCAAAATAACTGACCCCAAACTTTTGAAGGGTTATTTGATGCACATGCCTGTTAGTTGTAGACCATTTTTATGCTACCTATTATAGACTCAATAAAGAACTTTAGACTTTATATTAACTTTTTATATTGACTTTTAAAATAACTTAATTTTTTTATAATTATCAGAATATTTTCCAATTGCAGTATCAGAATTAGGTATACTATAGCGTATACTGTCAAATTAAAATCCATTTAAAGGGCATTTTACAATTGCATCAGGTTTCCACCCAGGAACCAGACCCTTTTAGTGTGAATAATTTCGAGCATTACATCCCTTTCCTGTCCTCAAGCCCTTTTGAAAATATTCCAATTAGGGCTCATTATCAGGGCGATGGCTGATGATCTTATGCTGTGAACGTGCAGAACATTCTAGAATAATGAGCACAGATGCGGTTGTAGATTAGGGCCACGACACCGCGGTTTGATGTCGCTGTATTGTGGGAACGTGCCTTTATCAGCTCTAACAAGCCTTCTAATAAGATTACTCATTAGACATGAGGGAGATGAGTGAATGTGGTACAAAGCAACAGCCCGGCTTTTCAGTATGTGTGATGAAGATGTTGTAACAGGCAGACTCTGATGTAGGTGTAACTCTGACGTCTCTGCACTAGTTTTTTTTTTTTTTTTAGATTTAAAGATACAATGATTACGCTAATTTTCTGTTATATTTGATGTATACTTGACATACTTGAAGTCCCATTTTGTTCATTCTTGATATTGATGGTATTCCAGTTTGAACTCAAGTAAAATTAACATGTTGATAGATGTACTCAATTGGATTAGTGTATTATGTAAGTAAAGTAATTTTAAATCAATTGACAGGTATATTTATTATTATTAATAATAGCTATATCGGATGTCAACATTAAACTGAAAAATAAATTACTCATTAAAATACATTTTTGTTTTCATTTAATTTAAAGGGGTCATGAACTGCATTGTTTTATAATGTTACCTGGGGTGAACTTCTAATGTAAGTATGATTTTTAGATCAAAAATGTCATAATTTAGAAATAAAAGGCACTTTTCCTACCCTGATTTTAGTCCTGATTTGAAGGGGCGTGTCTGCTGTGAGACTTCAGTGTAAACGCCCACTGCTGTGATTGGCTGACATCTTTGTATATGAAATAGCGAAGTATTACATGTGTAACTCCCTCAAAAACTTTTAGCACGTTTTTACTATTACAGCACTCAAGGTTAACTAATCGTGAAAGGTGTTGATTATAGCATTATATTTAGATCTATGGCATTATATTTAGATTGTGGCATGAAAGGTTGCAGTAAAGAGCACAGACAGGTTGAGCGCATGAATGCAGTGATCTCGTCATTGCAACTTGATTTCTGGTCACAGATCAGGCACTAGAATTAACACAGTTACTTGCATGTTGTGGCATTACTGTCGATATCATAAAAGTCTGTTTGCAAAGCCTGCGCCAAAATTGCAAATGATTTATCTAAGAATCTACAGTGAAATAAAAATAAATAATACAAATGCTCAACTGAGACATTTACATTGTTGAAAATAAATAACCACATTCCTTGCATTGGGATCCTTTGGAAGGTAATGATCCTGTATCGCTCATTTCTCCTTGTCATCTCACTAACCCACCAGTGGGCGGGGCCAACATTGCAATGATGAAGTAGGCGTTGATTTTCATCTGCAGAGGCGGTCTTTCACCATAGATAGACACGTTCCACAATGAGTTTGTCTCTTGGCTTGGTTACAATAAAAGCTGTTTTTGGACTAAGGAAGTTTTCAGTTCTGAAACTTACGGGATATTCTTATAGTTTGATGACCTCTTATATGTCAAAAGCTCAAGGAAAATTAGATCTCTCAATTCATGACCCCTTTAATAGCATGAAATCATGTGTAGGGCATTGACCTCAATAATATACAGTTGTTACTTTTATACCTTTTATTGGGAGAAAATTTAATGTTCAGTTTTTTAGAAATTGTGATCAAGTGTTGCTGTTGAAGATTTGTGCTGTTTGATAACCTGTTCAACACTATTTAACTGGTGACAAAACTGGCTGAATAACAATAATTTTAAAATAAAGAGATTAATAAATCGAATGCAACCTGATATGGTGAGAGATTCATCTTCAATTTAAAGGGGACCTATTATGCCCCTTTTTACAAGATAATATAAGGTAATATAAGTCACAGGTGTCCCCAGAATGTGTCTGTGAAGTTTCAGCTCAAAATACCCCACAGATAATGATTATGCCCATTTTTGAGTGAAAGGAAAAACATGCTGCTTTCATGCATGTATCTTTAAATGCAAATGAGCTGCTGCTCCCTACCCCCCTTTCCAGAAGAGGGCGGAGCCTTCAGCTTGTGCCTTCGATACTCTGCCAAAAACTAGCAAAACATCTTTTTGGTTTTGATTTTCATCTGTCGTGGTCACACTCACATGACATTAAAGTTCCTCATCATCATGAAAGTTTATTATTTGCATGCATTTATTATCAGCCTATTAAACTAAGTTCTCTGTCACGTGTTATTGCGCTTAAACTGTCAAATACACACAAGGTTATGTCAGAAACACAGTTGGTTATGTCTGTGAACGTAAACAGCAAGTAAAGAAATCGTATGTGTATATTAGATATGTGTATTAAAGTGAAATCAGCATAATGTACAGTACCTACTGCTATATATGCTGTTAATATGAATCAAACAACAAAAAAAAAAAACAGAAAATCACTCGCCACTCTTGATTTGAGTAACTTTAGTACTAAGAATGTATTTCTTACTTGAAGCTGCTGTTAAATGCTCTGGTGAGGAGATAAACACAGTGGACTGTGTACAGATCACTCAGGGCGGGGTCTGTGCTAATAGGGCAGAGTCTGTCAGCAGTGGGCGGGGCCTACACATGTTACATCACAAAAGCTAGAATCTGCAAACGGAATCTGAGACACTGCTAAAGATTTATGCGGATTAAAAAAAGAGGAGTGGGTGAATTTTTTCCATTTATAGGGTGGTTGTGTGAATTTCAGTTACCAAAAACAATCTTTAATAGTTTTTGTTTTAGTTAACAACAACACTTTTGCTTAAACATTGTTTTAGACTGTACATTCCTAGTCTCATCCTCAAACGTCATGCACATGGACCGACTTCTGTCCAGAATAAGCTGCAATGTGGGTCAGACCGTTTGATGTCTAGTCAAAGGTCTGGCTTTGCAAGGCTAGCACATATTGCTGAAAGCTAAGTTGTTTTCAGAAGATGCCTCAACACACCCATCAGCGCGTCATCCATGCACTGTGATGCACTCAAGCTAGAGAAGTTCTTTCAAAGCCTTGAGCAAACCCTTCATCGGACTGATAATCCTTGAACCCACACTCAGCACAACACAAACACATTCAGATTCAGTAACCTCCTCCCTGTTGCCACAGGCAAATCATATACTCTCAAACCAAGAAATGCCACCGGCAAAACTGAGAGGTGAGGTGTAGCGTCTGCTGTCTCGACTGCATGTTAACTATTTTAACATAGCTCGGAAGGAGTATTGGTAAACTTTGTGTAATGTTGTGGGTTTTTTTTTTTTTTTTTTTGAGGAGTGCGACTCTTGAAGATGTAGTGAAATGTACCTGAAGAGCATTTTAAATATAGACTATGCTTATTTTGTACTGTCACCAAGGAGGCTGCTTTTCTCTGAGGTAATAGTGTTTGTCATGGATGTGAAAATATTTTAAATCATGAATGAAAAATTGTATTCAAATTCAGATCCCTGCTAGCTTAATTTAAATTGTTAAAGCACAAGTAATCACAAACCAGT
Organism: Paracanthobrama guichenoti; assembly: GCA_018749465.1. Classification (NCBI taxonomy): domain Eukaryota; kingdom Metazoa; phylum Chordata; class Actinopteri; order Cypriniformes; family Gobionidae; genus Paracanthobrama; species Paracanthobrama guichenoti. The sequence goes on from CM031966.1 coordinate 31,901,055, forward strand.
ATCAGCATTCATTCTAATTTCAGTATGGTGACCGCTTAGTCATATTGCTAATTATCCATTATCTTCCTTATTTAGTGTACTGGATGCAACCGATTTGCAAGAACATTTCTTATGTTTTTTTTGTTTGTTTTTTTTTCAGTGGTTCCCAGCATCTTTCACTCCAGGAACATTATCCACAACAATATTCAAAGGTCCCATGATTTTTTACAAATCTTTGGTTTACCCAAAAATGAAAATTACCCCATGATTTACTCACCCTCAAGTCATCCTAGGTGACATTCTTCTATCAGACGAATACAATCAGAGTTATATTTAAAAATGTCCTGGCTCCTCCAAGCTTTATAATGGCAGTGAATGGCTGTTTCTGTTTTGAAGTCCATAAAAGTGCATCTATCCATTATAAAAGTGCTCCACACGGCTCCGGGGGGTTAATGAAGGCCTTCTGAAGCGAAGCGATGCGTTTGTTGTAGAAAAATATCCATATTTAAAACTTTACAAACTGTAATCTCTAACTTCCGCTAACTGTTTTACGCTGGAAAGGCAGTCTCTCGTCAACACACGTACAAGTTAACGTTCCACAAGTTAGTGGAAGTTAGAGATTACAGTTTGTAAAGTTACACACAAAATAATGTCAGAATGTTGGTCTTCGCGAATATTCACATAAACTCAGTCAGTTGAACGTAAACCGTTGAGAAAGAAAACACGTGTAACCGTATAATGGATCTGTGCGTCAGGTCTTAAAGTGACAGCAGATTATCCCAAATTATGAGATAATATAAAAAATATCTATATATGGTGTTTTTTCTCCATGGTATTGATGTCAAAATTGTGTCCAATGAAAATGCTGAGTAGCTAGTAACTTTGAAAAACCACTAGCCATAGGGGCTGGGATTCCAATTAAACGTGAAGCGAATCTTTTCAATGATCGCAAAAATACCACAAAAAAAAATGTTAACGTCAAGCCCTACATACCACCTACCCTAAACCTAACGATAGTGTTAACAAACATGAGATAAACATACATGTGGTGAAGCAACCATGCCATTTCTGTTTGAAATAAATGCTATTCTTTGATTAAAATATTGATTGAAAATATTAGCAGACAACTGCTTTCTACATTGATCATAAGAAAAGTTTATTGAGCAGCAAATCATCATATTAGAATGATTTCTAAAGGATCACGTGACACTGAAGACTGGAATAATGATGTTGAAAATTCAGCTTTACCATCTCAAGAATAAATTATATTTAAAAATATATTCAAATGGTAATATTTTACAATATTGTCAAGCCTTATATTCCACCTACCCTAAACCTAACGATAGTATTAACAAACGTGGCATGGTTGCTTCCGCACGTGTTTTTATCTGTTTCTACAAGTCATTGAGCTCTTTTATGTTAAATCTTGTTTTCAAGGGACTCGTATCACAGGACTCTGCATTTTAAGTGCAATGCTGTACTTACAAGCCAGTTTACTTTGTCAGAAAAGCCAAACATATGGAGCTGGTTTTGTGATACAATGGTCAAAATGTATACATTTACGAGGTCACAACAATATAGTATTGTACAAGGAACCGTTTTCACAATGAATCAAGGTTGATGTAACCCTGTCTAAAACATACTTGACCATATAAAAATATTATGAACATTAAGATTTATTTGAACTTTCCAATGTCCAACTGCTCTTTGGTGTTTGTCAGTGTGACAGTAGAGAGGGCAAGCATTAACTCTCATCTCCATTGATCTCTAAATCCAGACACGGCAGTAATTTCAAATCATTTCATTTTCAGATAACAGTAACTACATTACTTCAGTGTCATCCTTTCTTCCTTTCCTCCTCTTGAGTTTGTTAATTTTGGTAATGAGTTTTTGTCGTCTTCTTCCGCAGATTACTGAGCTCCACAACATTAAGAACATTACGCGAATGCCACGAGAGACCAAGAAACACGCAGTGGCAATTATTTTCTGTGATGAGACGTCAAAGACATTTGCCTGTGAGTCAGGTAAGCATTGTCTCCAACTATGAGAAAAGTCTTTGTTCTAATGCTGGATTGTATCCAAGACGGCTTCATTTATTCCAGATTTCAAGATGTGCAGGTATTGATTTTCACATATCTGAGGTATTTGCTTATTCTTTGAGTTATTCCATTTATACCTTGAAACTAGAAAAGTTGCTGCAAAACATTAAGGCTAGTGTTAGAAGAGCCCATTGGGATATACAGGGGTTTAAAAAAAAACTTTGTCATAGCTTGTGTCATAGAGAATGAATATGGCCAAAGGCAACAAACAGATCGGCAGTTAGAAAACAAAACAACAAGAGAAAAACTTAACACACAAACACGCATTTGAAATATGAATGAGATGCTTTACTCACCATTAGCTTGGCAGCAGAACGTGTCTGTTCCCATGTGTTTTCTCTCCTCTCACACTGAGAATCTTGTAGTGGAAAGATGGCAATGTCAAAACTGATCAAAGTGTTCTCGCAGGGAAAAAAAAATACACCCAGAATACAAAGATGAATAAGCACCAACTTGGTTGTGAAAATGATTTTAGAAGAGTTTTCATATTCAGTTCTGGGGTTTACCACAATCGTCATTTTACCGGGCCGAATAAAGCAAGAAAACTTTTGAAGAAATGAATGCTTTTATTCACTAAGGGCACATTAAATTGATCAAAAGTGACAGGAAAGACGTAATATTACAAATTATTTCCATTTCAAATGCTATTCTAACAGTTTTCTAAATTGATAATAAAAAGGGCATCTTGAGCAGCAAATCAGCATATTAGAATGATTTCTGAAGGATCATGTGACACTGAAGACTGGAGTAATGATGCTGAAAATTCAGCTTTGTCATCACAGGAATAAAAAAATAAAAAAATTTAAATATTCAAATGGTAATATTTTAAAATATTATTGTTTTTACTGTATGAATATCCCAAACTTTTGAATGGTAGTGTAGCTCCTATGGCATACAAAAATACACATGCACATGTATGAATGAATAAATGTAAATGGATAAATATGCTTCATCCACTTTTCCACATCATTTTTCGGACCAATAACCTTCATCTAGTTTAACCTAGCACTAATGTATAGATAAAACGCTGAACGAGTATTTAAAAGAAGTCATTCACATCAGAATAAAAACACCTCCTTTTTATGTAAATAGCTTTATTTAAATATATTTATAATTTATAATAAGCCTAATTTGCAAAACTCAGCACTATTGAATGGAATTTAATTGAGAACAAGACTTGTGATCATGGCAGCAGTTATTTATCAGATCATGGAAAAGAACATCATACCCAGAGATTTATTTTATTAACCACTTAACTCATCCCCACCTGTTCAATTTCTCATTAATGCAATTATCTAATCAACCAATCACATGGCAGTTGCTTTAATGCATTTAGAGGTGTGGTCCTGGTCAAGACGATCTCCTGAACACCAAACTGAATGTCAGAATGGGAAAGAAATGTGATTTTTAAGCAATTTTGAGCGTGGCATGGGTGCCAGACGGGCCGAGTATTGAGTCTGAGTATTTCACAATCTGCTCAGTTACTGGGATTTTCACGCACAACCATTTCTAGGGTTTACAAAGAATGGTGTGAAAAGGGAAAAACATCCAGTATGCGGCAGTATCCTGTGGGCGAAAATGCCTTTTTGATGCTAGAGGTCAGAGGAGAACGGGCCGACTGATTCAAGCTGATAGAAGAGCGACTTTGACTGAAATAACCACTCGTTACAACCGAGGTATGCAGCAAAGCATTTGTGAAGCCACAACACGCACAACCTTGAGGCGGATAGGCTACAACAGCAGAAGACCCCACCGGGTACCACTCATCTCCACTACAAATAGGAAAAAGAGGCTACAATTTGCACAAGCTCACCAAAATTGGACAGTTGAAGACTGGAAAAATGTTGCCTGGTCTGATGAGTCTCCATTTCTGTTGAGACATTCAGATGGTAGAGACAGAATTTGGCGTAAACAGAATGAGAACATGGATCCATCATGCCTTGTTACCACTGTGCAGGCTGGTGGTGGTGGTGGTGTAATGGTGTGGGGGATGTTTTCTTGGCACACTTTAGGCCCCTTAGTGCCAATTGGGCATCGTTTAAATGCCACGGCCTACCTGAGCATTGTTTCTGACCATGTCCATCCCTTTATGACCACCATGTACCCATTCTCTGATGGCTACTTCCAGCAGGATAATGCACCATGTCACAAAGCTTGAATCATTTCAAATTGGTTTATTGAGTTTACTGTACTAAAATGGCCCCCACAGTCACCAGATCTCAACCCAATAGAGCATCTTTGGGATGTGGTGGAACGGGAGCTTCGTGCCCTGGATGTGCATCCCACAAATCTCCATCAACTGCAAGATGCTATCCTATCAATATGGGCCAGTCAAAGCCATGTCTACCCAAGTTGTGTTCCAAATTTGAAGTTGATATCACAAAAATGTAAGTTCCCATGAGATTTTGTTTTAGCCTGGTCCGACCAGACTTTCGTACATTTCATTTGTACAGATAGTCTGGCCACTCTCCTTTGACAAGTGTTAACTTCCTTGAAGGCGGGTACTCTGTTGAAGTTTAAAACTATTGGATCTGCCATAACCAATCGCTAACGTTTTGTCGTGACGTATGTCATGCGCAAACTAGCGCACAACCTCAACGTCATTGTTCTCAGCCACTCCCTCTGTTCACTGATTGGACCGGTTCAAATTCGTCCGGAGAAAACCAGCGAATATACCGCAGACCCAGACGACGTACTGAAGGTAAATGAAAATTCAGCGGAAGTATGTAGGAAGGAGGAGCCAGGATCATTTTGTTTTTGTACCGAAAAATAGCCACCGGGTGTCATCCACATTCTAAATTTTAACACATTTTAAGTGCATTTTCCTGTAACAAATTAATACATTTCTGTCCAAATATCACTTCTATCACAAAACAGTGACCAAATATGTAACCTTGAGACTCTGACCTTTCTGATATGTGTTTTGTCAAGATTTAGAAAAGGTTATGATTTATGAAAAAGATATTTTGTAATGTGAAACCTGACACCGCCCACTAGGGGAGGAGCCTGCTAGAAAAATTTAGAGTATCGTCTCCATGGTAAAGCAACGTCTAATTTCAAAACGGTTCTCACAGGATGAATTTTGAGTTCGTAAGCTTCCGAATGATACTTAATTTATGATGACTAAAATATGTGACCTGAAAAAAGGCGATTTTAAAAAAAAGAGCGCAAAGCATCCCGCTATCGGGACACATTGTATTTTATAAGAATTAATTAGTACTATTATAGAAATCTAACTTATTACCTGCTTCATTTATGTATGAATGACAAACATGCATCACATTACGTTTATTAGTTTGAACTGTGCAAAACCAAAAGGATGGAGATTTTATATGCAAAATTATTTTAATTTCTTTAGAGAATTGGTTGCTAAAACAATGCAAACAGTATGTGCTGATAAACCATAATAACAGAAGGTCCAATTAATTCTTAGTGAATTCCGCCCACAATAATGTGGTCACAAAGACATTATTAGACCAGAAAAAGTGGAAAACTTGTCTTAATCTAACACTGAATTTGTCCTTTGCTTTCAAATTGACAAGCAAAATACCCAAGTAGGAATTAGAGGAGAGAGAAGGAGAAAAGGGGAAGAGCTGGAGGAGACGGGTGGAGTGGATGTGCACAGGGGGAGCAGCACGGTGGACCCGCTGGGATATCATTAGCACCTCTGGGGTCTTCCGCACTGCCAGGGGGAGGCGAGGAATGTTCTCCTGAATCCATTTACCACAATAACCTCCCCACCCCCAGCTCTGCCTCGACTCTCTTCCACTCCCTTCAGAGGCAGGATATTAATGGGAAACGGGTAGAGCGGGCATAGGGCACAAATGAAGAGCTGTGCGAGATATGGGCGTACACCAAGGGTTTGCCTTGAGACTGTATAGATGAAGTCTTCAGTCCTTGAGTGTTGCATCTGTGACACGTTCAAAGACTTTTCTGTGCTTGTTTGTTGGTAATGCATTAGATCACCTGGTTGTCCTTGTGGGAGTAAATCACCTTTGTGTCAATGTGTATCTCAGGTGCGGATGTGTGTATGCTAAACTCTCCTTGTGGCTCTTTTAATTTTGGCACAGGTACATGTCCATGAGCCGCCCCCTCTCCTACTTCCCCTTTCCCTCTAACTCCGGCCATATGGAGCTTGTGTCCCTCACATGTCCGCCGCATGTAGGAACTCGACCTCCCTTGATCCTTCACTTCCACTTCCTCACCTCCCTCTGAGTCTGTCGGGTTACACTTGTGCTGATCTGACCCTTTTTTTCTCTCTCTCGCTTTCACTCTCTGTCTTCGAATTATGAGGACTATGACTTATAACTAATTTGAATCAATTTAGCTAAGATTTCACATTTTGCTCAGTATTTCAAGCACTGTGCAAATTCAGTTGCTTTATAATGTATACATTTTGCACCCCAAAAAACAAATTAATATTTATGATACTTTTATTCAGCAAGTATGCATTAAATTGACAGTAAAGTATATTTTACATTGTTACAAAAGATTTCTATTTCAAATAAATCCTGTTCTTTTGAACTTTTTATTCATCAAAGTATCCTGAAAAAATGTATCGCAGTTTCCACAAAAATATTAAGCAGCACAACATTTTTTTTTTTTTTTTTACCCTACAAACTCACTTGGCCAGCATGTTCCTGCCCTACTTTTTGACCATTCCCTCCTCATTATTTAAAAATAATAATATAATAATAATAACTACATGCCAGTGTGAACATCCTTACAGAGATGTTTGCCACAATCACATTATTATCAGTCATGTTAACATTCACTAACCTTCTCTATTCTGAACAGGTTGGGATGACCAAAATCTCATTTCATGATACTAATAATTAAATATTTTTAATGTAATTTTAGAATTACAATTTAGATATTTCATTTAATTTTATCTTTGTTTTTGAAAAAAAGCAAAAATGTAAATTACTAGCAATATGACAAAAACTGCTTTATTTTCAGTTACAGTAGGTCTATTTAACAGAAGCATTCAAGAAAGAAATTAAATAATCAAATTTATAAAAAAAACTACATTAGTGCATAGTCTTCACTCTATAAATTAACTATACACTGATTCTCAAGTTATTCAGTCAAGCATGGGGTGTTTTGTTGTTTGATTAACATTAATCACACAGAATATTAGGTCCGGTGTTGTGCCGAAAATCGACTGGCTGCCAGAAAATCCGACTGCCCTCCGCGTGCATGCACATGACGTCATTTTTTGACATCGGTGCAGCCAATGAATTTAATATGCTTGTGTTGCCCTTTCATTTTCATTTATTGTATTTATTGTATGTAGTTATTGCGTCCTTATGTTGAAACATTGTTCGTTAAATGTTCGTTAAATGTGAGAACATACTGAATTGTTTTGTATTTTTAAATAAAATAAAAAAATGATGAAAACAAATAAATAATAAATACATTTCCGTTTCCTCTTCAAAACTTCTTGTAACCAATTTTTTTCCACCCAAGTTACACCACGACAACAACATCAAACGTAAAAAAAAAAAAAAAAAAGCATTAAGAAATAGTAAAAAGTAAAATTTAACTGAAATGATTTATGTTGGTATATTGAGTTTATCAACACAAAGTATAAGGAAATGTGTGAATTAACCGCAACATCCTAGGGACATTTTTGTGTTTTTTTTTTTCATGTTAGTGCCACTGCTTACATTTTGGCAGAAGTGTGTATTTTTATTGGAATTTTAATATTTCACTCTCATACCCTTTCCTAAATATTTGACACTATGTAAACATAGTTAGTAGGGCCTTAATGACAAAATGTCCCCATTCAAACCCTTAAGATGCAGTCTTTGTTTAAAGGCTTCAAAATTAAATGTTACTTTTCTTTACCATATGGCACAATTTCCCATGGTTTGGCCTATAAAATACTTGCTTTTTCCTGTTTTCTGCTTCTGCTGTATTATGTACTGTAGCTTGATTAACTTATGCAGCTATAATTGTGTGGGTAGGCTATGTTGGTGCACATGTCAGAGTGTGGTTATGTATACTTAAAAAATGTGTGCGTGTGTGCATGAAATATTTGAGAGAGAAATTATACTGTACTAGCCTAGAAATCTAGACTCATCCTAGCGGCAGCAAATCTAATTTGCCGCGAGTGTAGTCTAACAACTCTCGGTAGACCTGCGAGCTGGAAAAACCAAACTCTGGTCAGGCCAATCACATCGTGTATAGAGTCGGTGGGCGGGCTTAACATAATGACGGCTGAGTTGCCGCGGTTCCGCGAGCTACTTAAAAACAAAGAAGCTGGCGAACAGCGGTCTTTCCAAACGGCTTTGGCCACGACTCTTGGATACATGTTAAGCTTTTCTTCGAGAAAAGAGCAAAGAACGGCACTGAAGTCATTCTTAAGAAAGGAGGATATGTTCAGAGTTTTGCCGACCGTATACGGCAAAAGTTTAATCTATCAGCTAGCTCCGCTTCATCTTCTTCGTTGCTCTGGTTGGTTGTAGCGCTATCCTATTGCGTGCAGAGGGAATTTGAAAGACAACCGTTTATCCCGCCCCTCGGATTGAGCCCTGCCAACGGTGAGTTCCCAACATCTTGATGCGGGTCTGGCTTGTACTGCAAATAACTAATCTCACATGTGTACCAGTGGAGCTTTGTTGGCATCTAATGGAAAAGGTTTGGTACTGCGCCCAAATAAAATCTTACTGATAGCTCACTTTTTGAGATATCAACCTCAAATGTAGAACACAATTTGTTTAGATTAATGGCTTTGGTTTTCTAGCAGTTTTTGAGTTCAACATGTTTTATAAAGTGCATATGTTATATAAAAAATTGTTCATAAACAATTTTCATAAGTTTTTCAATTTCTATTAGTGCAATATAATCCCATGTGCAATCAATTCTGCTTATTTCTGTACATAAATTATACTAATTTCTGCTGCCTATTACCCCCTGCCATAGCATATCAAATATAATATCAATTATACAACAGTACACCTGCCGAAATGATGCAGCCCTCCCCAGCTGCACTGTACAGGTTCACAAGCATCACATTCATGCTGGTGATTTCTGCTATGGAGTGTGTTTCTAGTGATCCAGTATTATTTCGGCAGTATTAAAAAAAAATGTACCTGCCAAAATTATTCTGCCCTTTACACCTCCACTGTACAGGAGACATTTCTGGCTGTGAAGTGTGATTGATTGGAAAAGATTGTGTCTAAATATATTTACAAAATAATAAATATTATAAAATATTATTACAATTCAAAATAATATCATATTTTAATGTACTTCAGATGTAATTTATTCCTGTGATGATAAAGCTGAATTTTCAGCATCATTACTCCAGTCTTCAGCGTCACATGATCCTTCAGAAATCATTCTGATATGAGGATTTGATGCTCAACAAACATTTATGATTATTATCAGTGTATTTTTGTGGAAACTGTAGTACATTTGTCTTCCATGATTCTTGGAATAAACAATAGACTTTTTTTAATTTTTTTTTTTAAGAATGTTAATGTAACAGTTGTCACTTATGATCAATTTAATGTATCAACTTTATTTGAAAGTGTATATAACAAACATCAAATTAAATACTATAGACCCATTGCTCAAGTTTTAAAGCTGACGTTTCTTCACTGTGTTCAGTTATTTTACTTGTATTGGATAGGCCTACACATGCTTCCTGTTATTTACAGCCAAATAATGGGCCTTACAAGATTACATTTGTTTATCAAAAAAAATTTGAAAATTTGAAAGTTTGTTGTGGTGTACCTTGGGAGGAAACGGTTACAAATTTGGAGGAAATTTGGTTACAAAAAGCTTTGAATAGCAAACAGTGCGAAACTTTACTTATTTATTCATGTTATTCGTAATGTTTTTTTAAAAATTGAATTTCAAAATTACAAAACAATTCCGTATGTTCTCAAGACATTTAACAAACAATGTTTCAACATAAAGAATCAATAACTACATACAATAAATGAAACTGAAAGGGCAACACAAACATATCAAATTCATTGGCACCGATGTCAACAAATGACGTCATGCGCATGCACGCGGAGAGCAGTTGATTCTGGCAGGCAGTCGAATCTCAGCACAACACCGGCCCTTTAAGAGCTGCACGGACCCAATACACTCTTACGATTTCTCACTCAACTCTGTATGCTGTATGCTCTGTGCCAGTATGCTGTCTGAGTTAAAGGGGTGTGCGAGCGCTTCAGGTCAGAGTCCAGCAATGCGAGCACATCCCGTGTTGCGCTTTATCTTCTCATGCATGTGTTTCTGTTGCTTTCTTTGTCATGCGCTGCGTGTATATATTTAACTCTTCTGCTTCCAATGTTTAGTAAACGGTGAAAGCTGAGCTCATCGACACAAATAAATACTGCTCTTATTAGTGTGCGGTCATTCTTAAAGTACCGGTACTAATAAAAGTTCATATCGTACCATTTTTAATACACTGAAAAAAAGGATTTTTTAATCTGCTTGTTCAAATTGCTTATTTCAAATGAGCTAAAGCAACACAATTGCTATACATTTTTGTCATAACTTAATTTGATTGTGTTCAATCCACTTAAATATAAGTCAAATTGAAGTTTGCTTAATCCGTTTGTGTTGAGATTACATGAATGATTTGTGTTGCATTAACTGAAACTGAGCGGGGCTTGTTAGTTCCCAACATGCTTTACATATGGCTAAATCAAGAGAGTAAATGTTGTTATTTTATATGTAAAAGTGTTATTTTATATATTTTTGAGCAAGATGGGAAAGGGGACACTTGATTGTGTTTAATATTCAATTATGTCAGAACTATTAGAATAATTTAAATTACAGTGGGTTACCATTGTGGAGAAGAGTGGGGCATTTGCTTAGGCTATGGACTAATGCAACTAATGTATAACGGCTTTACTGAAGGAGCTTATAATGCTTAGCATTTAATATGCTAATGTGTGCTATTGCTAGCTAAAAGTTTGTTAACTAGCTAGTGCAGTATTATAATTCAGTTGTGTAACATTAAAGTATATGAAATTGAAGTGGATGAATAAATATATGAAATTGAATGCCTGAATCATGTTAGAAAACCATATAAAATTCACTTTGAGACTACTTAATTGAGTCACTTAAAATGTATTCATTCCATGATGTTGAAGTTACATGAACAAATTATGTTTGTTTAACTTAATTGATTCGCGTGGGACCGATGTACACAATTAAATCATGTAAATCCAGCAATTTTTTTCAGTGTAGCAGGGTATCGTGATACTTTTCTAGTACCGGTATATTGTGCAACACTAGTGTAAGCTGAATTCCAATGTACTCTACTTACTATATTCAAATGATTTCTGAAGGATCATGTGACACTGAAGTCTGGAGTAATGACGCTGAAAATTCAGCTTTGCCATCACTGGAATAAAATACATTATAAAATATATTAAAATAGAAAACCTATACTATACTATAGGAAATAAATGCAGCCTTGGATATGAAACTTCTTTAAAAAACATTAACATTTACATTTACATTTATGCATGTGACCAAACATCTTATATTGCACTCTAGGTATACATTTTTACTTATTTATTGGTTCATGCATTCCCTGGAAAGCAAATTCAAGACTTTTGCATTGCTAATGCCATGCTCTACTGAATTTTTATATTAGGAATATCTACTGTACACTACATTTTTGGGGTCAGTAAGATTTGTTAATTTTACAATGAATATTGCTTTGATAAAGGCTGTATTAAGCATGTATACTTGCCCGCTTTTAGGATACTCTGCTTTGCTTTGCTAAATGAAAATGCTCACCTTATAAGAATAAAGCAGTAAAATGTAATGAATTTTTCCCCCTCTCCCATGTAAATGCATTTTTCACTGCTTTAAAGTGGCGTCACCTTCTCCATGCATTGCTCACAGACCCTACTGATCGACAATGAAATTTATTGATGATTATTTTGATCTTGCCACCAAAATTTCTCATCCATCCTGACCCATCATGTAGTTCTTCTCATTTCCTGTGCTCCGAATGAAGCGTTAACCATGTGAAGATGTTGTGCTGTAAAGTGCTGTGATTCCACCGGGCATCTTTGTGTTTGTGCACATAGCTGCCTGAGCACTTGAGAGTTTGCCATGCCGATGAAGTATTTGTTTATCCAATTTTCCACTCAGTGGGCTCAAAAGTGTGTGTGAATTTAGACACACTTAAAGGTCACCGTCTCAGGAGAGAGGCCATGCAAAAAAAAATCCAACAAAAAGCTTGTATAAAAAAGGGACAATGATTTATTTGTGATTTACATAAAGTTTGATAAAGATAATTGTGGTTTTATTTCTAGCTTTTGGATCTGTGCGCACGACTTACACGTGTAACTTATTTGATAAGGTTTTATTGTACGATGCATTAGTTGCACTAATACATTTGGCACCATAGCAAACTAGTAATTTTTTTCTGACTGAATATTTTGAAAGGTGCCTGCTCACGTTACTCAAGCAAGCAAAATTAAAAGAGACACACAGTATTCATTTTAAGCTTCAATTACTGCAGCTGAAATATACTTAGGGAAACATCAAGCAGACAGCCATTGTTATTCAAACAAGCTCCGCTGAATACGCAAACTCGACCAGGTCACGAATCCGCTAACAACTATTTGGCGCGTAATTAGACGAATCTAATCTCATAATGTTGAGCTTTCAAACCCATGATGTGGACGGTAGTTGCTGTCATGTATTGTGCTAAACTGCATTAAGTGCTTAAGACTGGATGTTCATTTGCAAGGTTTACTCATTAAAATGATTCTTTTGCTGTGGACTAGCCAGGAGCTTTTCAAGAATATCATAAACTGACTGCCAAGAAAAAAACAAAAAAAAAACAAGAAGTCACATAAATACATGCAGGTGGCTTACTCAACATGCTCAACTCCTACAGAATGCTATTTGTGTTTTTCTTTTGTGTGCGCACAGAGGCCAAAATAACTAATGCAACACCTGCCAATAATGTGTAAACTGAGAAAATGTGCCGTCCATGAATACTTTTTTACTGTTCATTAAACTCTAAATTATTTATATTTAACTAAAAATATGTATACACTATAGCAGTCAATAGTTTGGAAGAATTGCATATTTTGAAAGTTACCACGAAGTTATGGTCACCAAGTCAATTACAATTACAATTACAATTACAATTTAAAATAACTGTTTTCTGTTTTAATATATTTTAAAAATGCATTTCATTCCTGTGATTGAAAGCTGAATTTTCAGCATACTCCAGTCTTTCGTGTCACATGATCCTTCAGAAATCATGATCTAATATGTGACCCCGGATTTGTGGCAATAGCCAATAATGCATTGTATGGGTCAAAATGACAAAAATCATTAAGATATTAAGTAAAGCTCATGTTTCATGAAGTTATTTTGTAAATTCCCTACTGTAAATATATAAAAAATGTATTATTAGTAGTAATATGCATTGCCATTCATTTGGACAACTTTAAAGGCGATTTCGCAATATTTAGATTTTTGCACCCTCGGACTCCAGAGTATCCAAACAAACCATCAATGGAAAGCTTATTTATTCAGCTTTCAGATGATAATAAATCTCAATTTCAAAAAATTGACCCTTATGATGGTTTTGTGATCCAGGCTCACATATGCTGATTTGATGCTCAAGAAAGCATTTTTTCATTTTATTTGATTTTTTTATTGTCAGTGTTGAACATTTGTTCACAGCACCATTCAAAGGTTTGCGCCAAGAAGATGATTTAATATTTACAATGTTACAAAAGATTTCTATTTCAAATAATTCTATTTCAAATGTCTCACAGTTTTCACAAAAATATTAAGCAGCAAAAAAAGATGATAATATGAGACCTTATTAAAAATAACTGATAATAATTGAGTGCCAAATCAGCATTTTATTGATTTTTGAAGAATCATGTGACACTGGAGTAATGGAGGCTAAAACATTCAGCTTGACCATCAAATAAATAAATACAATTTTAAAATATATTAAAATAGAAAACTGTTATTTTAAATTGCAATAATATTTCACAATATTACTGTTTTTACTGTATTTTTGATCAAATAAACGTAGCCTTGATGATCATAAGAGATGTCTTTCAAAAATGAATTAAAAAGTATTTATTCCAAAATCTGACCGATAGTAACATAACTGTATATGAAATACCAATAATAAAAAAATAAAAAAATAAATAATAAAAAAAAATATATATATTACTACATAAATAGTAAAGTTCATCTAAAAAGAAAATTCTGTCATTATTTCCCCTCATGTTGTTGCAAACCTGTATGAATTTATTTCTTCCGTCATTGCACTTCCTAAAAATGGTCAGTAATTCTGTTTTCTTACTTGACAGCCAGTTTTTACTCGCATTTGGCACTTGACGAGTATTTTTAGACACCGTGTCCACACCTATAAACTTGTCCGTCTATCTGCCTGTCACTTCCATATGTCTGTCTGTCCATCACTATACCCCTTTGTGTCTGGATATGACTACTGGCTGTTTTAGTTTTAAAACACAAATGTCTTGTAACATTAAATATTTAGGGCCAGATTTACAGGGCAAATTAGCGTGAGAACGAAATTCCCAAAAAAGCGCAGATGGGACTGGAAACTTTGAGAGGCTACTCACTGCAGAGCCATTACCACCAGCAATTAAATACTCTCCTCCCATAAATTTTGTGCCTGAAAGGGAAACTCCTACAGCTGCATATGCAATAAGCACACTCATAATGCATATGCCGCAAAAATAACTCTGCCCACGTCTTTTCAGCGCACATTTTTCACCGCGTGTTTTTAGTAAATCCTGACAGTAGTTTTTTTTTAATGGCAGAAGAGGGTTTTGCACTGGCGCAAGCTGTTAGTAAATCTGGCCCTTAATATTCATAGAAATTCTGAGCTGGTTGATTAGAAAAATAACATTCATTATCAATGTAGCCTTCGCAATTTGGTTGTTTTTGTGCATTAGTGCTAAATCTGTAAATGTGTTTTTCTTCTGCTTATTTCCCATTTGCTGCTGTCTTTCAGTAGCTGCTCCTGTATGTTTGCATGTAAACATGATGATATGGATGTGTGTGTCCCCACAGAGCTGGAGGCTGAAGAGTGGTGGAAGTTATTGTGTTTGGAGTGTCTGGGCAGCAGACTTAATGACATCAGCCTGGGAGAACCGGACTTGTTAGCAGCAGGGGTGCAAAGGGAACAGAACGGTCAGTATCCAATTAGAGCCTGGCCTTTTGGGTGATTTTTCCTCTTGTACTCCCTAAATGATTCTATTACAAGGACCAAATGTGTTTGTTAAACACAGTCCCTCCAGGTCTGTTCTCATGTTTATAAATGATCTGCTCTGGCCAAGGTTCTTTACTAAGCACTAATGGGTACTGCCGTGCATCAGAGCATCAGCCCATAATGAAGCTTGTCATAGAGATGGATGAGATTATGACGCAGAAGAAAAGCAGGACGAATACGCATAGCACCTCTGCAAAAAAAAAAAAAAAAAAACGTACTTGAGAGAATGAGTGGGAATCTTTAGTGAATTCAATTTGTCTCCGTTTAGAATGAATAGCAATGTGTTAAATGTAAAGTTCAGTTTAAAGCTGCGGTTCTAAAGGGTTTGGCTTTAAGAACCAGATTTTACAAGTGACACCCAAAAGAGTACCAGAGCTGTTCACTGTACAAAAATGAACGGTTTTAAGGAACATTAAATTACTTTTTATTACATTAAATGTATTCATAATTGTTTTTGCTCTCAGCAGCCAGAAATCAAATAAAAACATATTCAAACTTTATTTATTTTTAAAAATAAAAACATAATAAACATACATGATGTGCCGATTAATTAATCTAATCCACATTAAATTTGAAGAAAAATTACCCCAAAAGATAATTTAAAGTCATTATTGTGTTAAATGAGAAAATTATCAAATAGACATTACAAAAAGTAGCTTCAGAATGAAACATTTGATTTGATTTGGTTCAACATAGAATTTATTACACACAAACTTTTAGGCAACAATGGCCATGATTTTTTCTTCTCAAAAGCTGTATCTGAATTGGTATTTAGATACATTTACATTGACTATTTATTGCAGTTCAGATGTGGCATGAATGCATTTAAACTGCATTTACAATTGCATAAATAACGAGAGATTGAGATTTAATGGGTTTTAAATGGGTATTAAAGGGATAGTTCACCCAAAAATAAATAAATAAAACTTCTGTCGTTTCAAAGCCATATGACCTTCTGTCTCGTGTAGAACATTAAAAGAAGATATTTTGATAATATATATTGTCTAATGTCATTTTTTTTATACAATGTAAGTTAATGGTAAGCAAAACAGATTAGTTACCAACATTCTTTAAAATATCTGCATAAGAAAGAAAGCAAGTCAGGGGCTGTTTACATGACACCAATGTATGTGAAGCCAGTGTATAAAGTTAATAAAGATCAAGTTAATAAGTTAAAGGGTACATAACACACACACAGTTTCTCATGTTAATCTTGAGTACCTATAGAGTAATATCGCATCCTTCATGTCTCCGAAGAGTCTTTAGTTTTATCATATTTATAAAAGACAGATATGCTGTATTGATTCTTTCTGAAAACAGTCGAACTCGTGGAGGTGTGCAGTGGGCGGAACTAAAGAGTCACACACACACACACATATACAATATATTATGTTTCGATTCACTATACATTGCTGTAGAGTGCTGTTTACATTATATGCACTTACATGCCGATTGCCATCAAAACAGACATTTAATGCAGTTTCATTCACCGCCTGCGGTTTCAACTCATGGCCGGGAACAAACAAACACACTTGCTGCTCGTCAAACTTCATCCACTGTTTCCTTAATGCTGGGTTATTTGGGAAGCTGAACTTTCCCTCATAACCAAAACGTTGTTTTGCTGTCAACGGCTTCTGTAACCCGAACGAAGCTCGTTGATGGGCGCGCTCTTGCTTTCGCTCTGGTTGATGTTCTCATGCGCTCATCCGGGAGAGGTGCACATACAAGCAGTTCCACCCTACGTCATACAGGGCCAAACTCAAAAAAAAAAAAAAACTTTCAGATGAAACATTTCCTATGGTCATGAGTTGTGGGTCATGACTGAAAGGACAAGATCCCTGATACAGGCGGTGGAAATGAGCTTTCTCCGCAGGGTGGCTGGGCGCTCCCTTAGAGATAGGGTGAGAAGCTCAGTTACTCGGGAGGAGCTCAGAGTAGAGCCGTTGCTCCTCCACATCGAGAGGAGCCAGTTGAGGTGGCACGGGCATCTATTTCGGATGCCTCCTGGACGCCTTCCCAGGGAGGTGTTTCGGGCATGTCCCACCGGGAGGAGGCCCCGGGGAAGACCTAGGACACGCTGGAGGGATTATGTCTCCTGGCTGGCCTGGGAACGCCTTGGTATTCCCCCGGAAGAGCTGGAGGAAGTATCTAGGGAGAAGGAAGTCTGGGCGTCTCTACTTAGACTGTTGCCCCCGCGACCCGGCCCCAGATAAGCGGAAGATGATGATGATGATAATGTTGTTTGAATCCTGAAGGAGTGTAATTGGCACAGAAATACTCCGTCATATGTCCAACTCATTTTTTTTTTAAATTTTGGCCTTGTTTAACATGAGAATCCAACTCTAACAGTGTAAATAAGTCAGAATGCATGAAATAGTATTTGACCTCCCTTTAAATTATTGATATTCTTATTTTATATATATATATATATATATATATATATATATATATATATATATATATATATATACGTGTATTAATAAAGTTAAAAGTGAATCTAGTGTTCTTTAGCATTGCTGGTGTTTACCATGAACCATGAACCCTGCCCCCACACAAACAGAACCAAACCGAACCGTGGCTCCAAAACCGTGATATGAACTGAACCATGACATTGGTATATCGTAACACTGTTGTCTGCGACTATTTGAACAGTCCTGACCAACAAGTTGAGAACCACTCTTTTAAGACAACATCATCCCCTCTAAGATCAGACTGTTTCAGTCTGAGATGGTCTGAGTTGTGTCTGTGTTTATGTGAGTGTTTTTTAAACATAATTCAGAAAATCAATATCTGTTCATCTCCAAGTGCTGCTGAAGCATTCAAGCATTAAGCTGCGTCAGACACCGTGCCGTGATCATCAAATGTTTTTTCAATCAACAGGCAAATATTGATTTGTTTTCATAACGAGAGCGCAATGTGTATATGATTATATCAGCTGGAGGTCAGCAAAAGGATCGTTTCTGTGCTATTCGACAGCTGAGGAATAACGTGAGTTTGCCATTTGTGCTTCAATTAGACCCCTCTAACGGCGGGCTGCGATAATTAAATCAGAGTTAATTTTCACAATCCCTAAAATAGCCCCCACATTACATTGCCTCTTCCTCTAGAGAGACACATAGCTTATTTTGAAGCATTAGGTATAATTAGGCACTATTAATTTGGATTATGAAGTGCACCCTTGTCTTTTTGGAGCTAATTGAGATGGTGTGGTTACTCCAGCCGTGGTTGGCTCAACTGCGGCTCTATGGCAACAATCTGTTGACCTTTGTGCACTGCAAGAGCCGCATCTTCAAGAAGGGAAAATAGTCAGTTGGAAAAATAATAATCATGCTAGATGGCTCTATAAAGATGTTCTCAAGCTCTCCAGCCGTACCCTTTAATTCTCTGTCATCTTTAGGCAGAGCAGAATCTTTCAGCTGCGCAAATAAAAGCTGCATTTACCCAAGCTGTTTTAGATGTCTTTAAATATGACAGCTGAATGGACTGTACCACCACAGTGGTTGCCCTTTTTTTAAGCAGATTTAATTATTATTAAAAGAAATGTCAATCAAACAGCAGTCGGCAACTTTTTCATATCTGTTAAAGAAACTGTTTACCCTGTTAGGAATTTTCTTTCACATAAAACATTGGCACTTTCTGTCATGGTAAGCTGGTAAGGCTGAGTTATTTACTTACCACTCTACCACTCATCCTAGGTTTATTGGGTGAGCTTCATCTGTGCTTGTATCAAAATATATTAAACAACACTTGCAAAAATACAACCCTGACCCTTTTGGCTTCATGGCTCCATTCTGGCATATAACGCCTACTTTTAGTGATCCAATCAAAAAAAAATCAGGTCCTATTCTACTTTTTTTCCCGCATTTGAATATCCTGTTTTACTTGGTAATACTTATGGAAGTAAAATGAGTTGTGAACACAATTCTGGTAAATATATTACATTATACATTATATAATAGAACATGTATAATATTATATAATACATATAATGTAAAATATAAAGTATTATATAATAGTATATTATCTTGTCACATTATTTGCATGTGGTTATTGAAAAAACATTAAAACATACTGTATATAAATCATTTTTATAAGAGCAAATTAAGTATTCCATTTTGTTTTTATTTTATTATTTTATTTTATTTTATTTTGGATAAAAGTTTTTTTTTTTTTTAAAATAAAATACTTGTATCCAGGTTCATCACATGATGTAGTATGATAAATGTATTTTATTATTAATTTAATTTAAAAATATATATATTTTTATTATTATTTGCTTCTGGCTTTTGGCTTGCTCAGTTGGGGACACCTAAATTTCATCTATATTACCGATCTGCCCGCATTGACACTATATGATACTTTATTAATTAAATTAGCTGGATAACATCACCGTTTCACCAGAACAGCTGTACAAATTCTGTTGCATTATTTTCCTGTTAACAATGTGAAGCTGCTTTGAAACAATTGGACTTGTTAAAAGCGCTATATAAATAAAGGTGACTTGACTTATTTTTATTTTATCCCAATCTGCAGTACTTATGACTTTTTTATTTTATAATTTTTTTTTTTCCAGAGAGATTTAATGTTTACTTGATGCCTACCCCAAACCTGGACATCTACGGAGAGTGCACAATGCAGATCACCCATGAGAACATCTACCTTTGGGACGTCCATAACGCCAGAGTCAAGCTGGTCATGTGGCCGCTCAACTCCCTGAGGAGATACGGCAGAGACTCGACCTGGTTCACATTTGAGTCCGGGAGGTGTGTGAACGCCATTCGATTCTAGTTGGGTGTGCTTTTGTCTGACAAGATGTTTTCATCCTAAGTCCAATAGTCCTGATTCTGCTGCTCTGGATATTGATTCGCTGATTCATGAAGGTGCTCAACATTTAACATAAGCTTTCCCTTGCAGGCTGCTCTTAAAGTGTACTCCTACTGTTCAGCCTATTACGACAAGCATGTGAGTGTACTGAAAACGAATAGAAGCAATAATTGCTTATGGGTGTGTGCATGTGTGTTGTACATCTCTTACAGGATGTGTGATACAGGGGAGGGTTTGTTCACGTTCCAAACCAGAGAAGGCGAGATGATCTATCAGAGAGTTCACTCTGCCACACTGTCCATCGCCGAACAACATGAACGCATGATGATGGAGATGGAGAAGAGCTCACAGGTATATAGTAAACTCCACATCTCAAAACTCTATAGGGCACACTGGGGCAAAAGCCGTTTCTTATTTAGTATTTTATAGCAATTTGCTGTATGTATTATTCTGTAATTTTAGTATAAGCATATTTCACAAATGAGTCTCAGTTGTAGTGTTTAAAATGGAGGGGTGTTTCTGGGGTTCTTTATTCATTTATCATTGATAAAATTGCTATAATAATAACCTCCATGCGCACAGAAAATGCACCTTATTACTTCTATTTAACTTTTGACAGTTACTGGAAAAACTATGGATTCAATCACCTTATACAAAACTAAAAATATTTTTTGAAATGCATTACCATTCAAAATTTGAGGGTCAGTAAGATTTTTTTTTTTTTTTGAAAGAAATTAAGACTTTTAATGAGCAAGGATATATTCAATTGATAAAAAGTGATTTTTTTTTTATGTTACAAAATTTCAAATAAATGCTGTATCACCGTTTTCCACAAAAATATTAAGCAACACAAGGCTACGTTCAGACTGCAGGCAAATGTAGCCCAAAAGTTTTTTCTGTTTTGAACAACACAAACCAAATGGAATCTGATCTTTTCAATTCCGATTTGGGCCACTTCCACGTGGTCCTAAATCTAATACATACAGGTCAGATATTTTGCAATGTGACCTCAGTCTGAACAGTCATATTGGAATTTTTGCAACGTTTACGTCACTCTAGATCAACATCTGTCACAAATCTGCGCTCATGGGAGTCAGATATTACCGAGATATACCCAAAGTTAGACAGTTGTGAAAGCTAGTGTAAGGACCGTAATGTGTCAGAGCTCATAAGTATTACAGTAACAGCTCTATATACAAGCAAAACATCATAAATGTTTAAAAACTCTTTTTTTTGCATCCTAATCTTTGTTTTTTTTATATGGCCTGCTCATAAATTCACTGGCTTCCATGGCACATCACATGATAAATAAATCGCATTTGCTTACTTTAATGTTCTCCGTGGTCACTTCTGTGCATGCGGGTCAATCTGATATTGGCCACATTTAAAACAACAATGTGAACAGCTATACAAAAAAAATCAGATCGGACCATTAAATCGTTATGCTTTCCTGTAGCTCAAACAATAAGAGCGTGGCGCTAGCAACGCCAAGGTCATGGGTTCGATTCCCAGGGAAAGCAAGAACTGACAAAATGTAAAAATGTGTACCTTGAATGCAATGTAAGTCGCTTTGGATAAAAGCGATTTTATCCAAACAATTTTATCCAGACAATTTGTCCCAGGAACTCTTTTCCCCCAGACCTGATGCTGTCTGCATTTCCATCGTGGTCTAAAGTACCATGAAAATTAGTCTGGTGATGTAGGACTGCGTGCGACTTTCCAGTTCCCGCTGGATTTCGTCCTCCGCATATAAGCTTAAAGAGGTACTTCAGTGCTGGAAAGATGAATGTGTATTTAAACTGGGTCATTTATGTAGTAGAAATTTAATTTTTTTTTTATTTGGTGCCTTCTAGACTGAGAAAAGACAGTATGAGAAAGAATGTATTTTTGTCTCATGTGGATGAAAGACAACAACCCCCAGAATGCACTTGCTTCACTGCCCAACGAGGCCACTCCCAAAGCCATGGCTACTAGTTATCACTTGCCCACCATGACGAGTTAGAGAACAGACACTACAATTATAAACTGAACATGTCTTTTCAATAAAGTGTGAGTGAGCCAAACGAAAGTCACGGCACAAACACAGCCGGAGTCAGATTTCATTCATCACGAGATGAAGAGCTGAGCAGAGCTGAGGTAAGCGAGAATATTTCACACTATTATTGTTTGTGCAGAATGCAGAAACAATTGCAGACTTGGTGGGGATACAAGGCTTTCAAAATAAAAAAAAATAAAAAAAATTAAGTTTACTGACCCCAAACTTTTTAATGGTATTGTATGTGAGATTATTTCAGGGATTCATGTATCTACATCATTTTTTTTTATTTATTATTATTAGATTAGATTACCTAAAAATCAACCTTTTGTCATTGCACACAGTGAAATTGTGGATCAGGATTGCAACTTGCTTCTTACCCTTTAGGATTCTTCTAAGTTTTCCAGTATCGTTGCTTGTACAGCACACAGGTCACAGAACACTGGCATCATTGCACTGTCGAATACCTTCAAAAATGCTGCACTTATGTGTTCCTATAGCTCAAGTGGTAAAGCATGACGTTATTAGCAACATCAAGGTCAAGAGTTTGATTCCCAAGAACACACATACTGATAAAAAGCATACCTTCAGCTGCAATTGAAGTTGCTTTGGATGAAAGCGTCTAGCAAATGTGTACATGTGAATGGATTTGAGACGCATCTTAGTTGCAAGATAACAACAGAAATAACAGCCTCAAGAGGTTTTAAATGATCAAAGCTTTTTGCATCTAAACAGTAATGCCTTGAAATGTGATCTTGCCATTTTTATTGTCAGGGTATCACTGAAACCACATTTTGGTTATTTCTCTGTAACCTCCTGAAGCTAGTGAGGTTGATGAATCGTTCAGTCGCCTGGTGCGGATGGTCTTTCCTGCACTATTTAAACCTCGCTGGCGGTGCATCTATGCTGTCATCTCTAAAACCTTCAGTGGAGGCTGATGAGACTTGACCATATGGCCCTCCGCTCAGATCTCGCATTCAGGACCCCTGCCAAAAATCCTGCTTGCTCTGAAATCTTAATCTAGAGTCCCGCTACGAGTGTTATTTGTACGTATTTACGAAATTCTCTTAAAATGCTGTGATAAATGCTCTTTTTTAAAAGGCTGTAATGATATCACACTCCACCTGTCATCTGTAATGATCAAAACAGCCTAATGCTGTTTACTGCAAGTCTCGGTCTTTGAAATCCTCTCAGTGCAAGCCCTTTCCGAGTGATTTGACTGGAAATATAACCAATGTAACCCAATGATTTTCTGCTCTGCCTCACAGACTCTTTCAAACGAGAGCACATTAACAAAGTCGATATCTCTCCCGCGAAGCGCTTACTGGCACCACATCACGCGTCAGAACAGCGTGGGAGACATCTGCAATTACCAAGGTAAGACAGAGCTCTTTCCCACTCCAAAGATCAGTGAAAACACCATCTTTAAATGTTCGCCGTACTCATGAGGGTGATGATTTCATCTGAAGCGCCATTGGGCACATTTATAAATCGGTGAGCAACACTGACCCTTTCGCTTGGGTAAAGTAAATCAAGTAAAGCAATAATACAGCAACATATTTGTTGTGCATGTACCACTGCTACATGCTCTTTTACATCCTGCTGTCCTTTCTGGAGTTCTTGAAGGAAAAGTGTTTTGTAAGACGGTTTGAATGTGGTACTGCTTTTTTTTGGCATTAAGACTGGTGGATTTAATTCAATACTTTAAGTGTACATAAATTAAGCATGGAAGGTTTCCATAGTGATCTTGAATTACCAGTAATGCTGTGTTCCGCATAGGGAGAGGATTTGCATAAAGTAGCTGATGAACATGAATTCATCTAATTAACACAATTGTGTCAGCAAAACCTTATTGTATTTGTTTATTAAAACATTTTGATGCTTCTCATATTATGAAAACAAATAAATTCATACTGTATTTAAAGTAAAAGATTCTTACATCACATCTAAAGGGATAGATCAACTAAAATATCTATATATTTCATTTACTGACTTTCATGTTGTTCCAAACCCATTTGAGGTTTTTTTTCTACAGTGGAACATAAGAGAAGTTTAGCAGAATGTTCAAACTGCTCTTTTCTTTACAGTAAAGGTGGATGGGGACCAGGTGATTTCAGGACAAAAATGCACCATGAAATTATCATAAAAGTAGTTTGTTTGACTCGTGTGCTATTTTCTGTCTTCATAAGCTGTTGAATTTAGATAACATAAATTTGTCCTCACACAAAGCTAAGATTCACTAATAATCTTGCTTTAAAAACTTTCAATGCATGGAAAATAGCATCTTTAAACTCCAAAATACTAATTTTTTGTTTAAAGTGCCCCATTCATGCTTTTTCAAAGTCGTGAAGTCAAAAGTGCACGATAAATAAAGTTACTGTTTCTCTCAAAATAGACTCTGAACCGCCTTTACGAGTCGTCACTTTGTTACGGGTAACACTTTGCCTAATACCCACCTATGGTCTTCATTGATTGCCTGCGAACAATGTGTACTTTGACCCGCCCTCAGACACTTTAGCTGTGTTGTGTACATGTCGGAAAGACGCTGTTTTCTGTGTTGCAAAAGCAAATTCTCTTTGTAAACTCTTCCAAAGGATGAGGATGTGAAGAGTCAGTGGTTAAAATTACCACAGCGATACAAAGCAGTATAACATTCTGACAATTGCTTCTCAAATCTCTGGGATTTACAAAACGCTTATCTATTAAAGATGATACAGTACCCACTTTATGTGGACCAACTTGCTCCTCAGAATCACAACCTGTAAGTATGATCAATTATTGATGTACTGGGGCTGGTCATATAATTTGAATATCATCAAAAAGTTGATTTATTTCACTAATTCCATTTAAAAAGTGAAACTTGTATATTATATTCATTCATTACACACAGACTGATATATTTCAAATGATTATTTCTTTTAATGTTGATGATTATAACTGACAACTAAGGAAAATCCCAAATTCAGTATGTCAGAAAATTAGAATATTACTTAAGACCAATACAAAGAAAGGGTTTTTAGAAATCTTGGCCAACTGAAAAGTATGACCATGAAAAGTATGAGCATGTACAGCACTCAATACTTAGTTGGGGCTCCTTTTGCCTGAATTACTGCAGCAATGCGGTGTGGCATGGAGTCGATCAGTCTGTGGCACTGCTCAGGTGTTATGAGAGCCCAGGTTGCTCTGATAGTGGCCTTCAGCTCTTCTCAGCCAGCCAGCCAGCCAGCCAGGCTCTTTTGCAATGACCTTTTGTGTCTTGCCCTCCTTGTGTCAATGGTCGTCTTTTGGACAACTGTCAGGTCAGCAGTCTTCCCCATGATTGTGTAGCCTACAGAACTAGACTGAGAGACCATTTAAATGCCTTTGCAGGTGTTTTGAGTTCATCAGCTGATTAGAGTGTGGCACCAGGTGTCTTCAGTATTCAACCTTTTCACAATATTCTAGACTGGATTGAGGACTTCCTCACTGGCAGGCCTCAGGTGGTGAGAGTAGGCCAGTCCACCTCCTCCTCCATCACCCTGTGTGTGGGAGCTCCACAGGGCTGTGTCCTGAGTCCCCTGCTCTACTCTCTCTACACGCATGACTGTTTGTCCACACACAGCTCCACCTCTATCATCAAATTTGCTGATGATACTGTTGTCCTGGGCCTCATTTCCAACAACAATGAGACGGCATACTTGGACGAGGTGGAGCAACTAACATCATGGTGCCAGGACAACTGTCTCTCTCTGAATGTTGGCAAGAACAAAGAAATGATTGTGGACTTCAGGAAGAGACAGCAACGGACATACTCCCCCCTCATGATCAGTGGGTCACCAGTAGAGAGAGTGAGCAGCTTCAAGTACCTGGGTGTAAACATCTCCGAGGACCTGACCTGGACTGCTCACATTCAGACACAGGTGAGAACAGGGAACAGAACGCTGCGTCCTAGAATGCTTTGGGAACACCTCAGGTGTGACTGTGTCTGAAACGCAATTGAATCATACAATCTGTTGTAACCTGTTGTCGTAACAAAATTAGGAACCTTTAAAGTAGCATGGGGCACTTTAACTGAAAGCTGCCATAGGGATTTCAGTGAATATTTACAGATTTTCTTTTTCTTTTTGAACTATTCTTTTAAACAGACATTTTAATTACTCATGTAAACCCCTCACTGATGCACATTAAAATCCACGTTACAAAAATACATTTTGCATCTTGCTATTTGTGCGCCATTGATTTTCTATTTATTTTTTCCATGGCTCCTTTTTAGCTAATGCTTTTGAGTGTTGGATTGAAAGAGTATAGGTCCATGTGGTCCGGAAACGCGTAGCATTAGGGAAATGATGTGTCCATCTGCCGGGAGAGAGATGAGTTAATCTGCCTAGTGAGAGATAACTGGACGCCACATGGTTTTGGTGCCTCGGTCTTTGTCAAGCTGTCAAAACCGCCCTTTGTCATATGCGAATAACCTGTGTCTTTACTGTTATGCAATTTCACACGACACAAGCAGTAAATTTGAACATATGAATGCGTTAGTGTAAACACACAAAAAGATTATTGGCTATAATGGCAAGATATTTGCGTCCCTAATCAGTGAAAAAATGTTTCGAGGCAGCTCCAGCTGCTGATGTATTTGCCTCTAAGGCAGCCAGCCTTAAAGCCTCTGTCTCGTTCATCATTGTGGCATTCCCATTGTTGAGATGTTAGCCTGATATAGTGAATGTTCCCCCTCCTCATCAGCTTCCCTCAGAAATACAAATTCAGCAGAATGCTGCTTTTTTTCAATGAATAAATTGAGTGCATCACCATGTTGAAGGACAGTGTTTAGGTTGAGGAGTCAATGAGAGTGCGCGCCTTCCGTGAGAGGAAAATGGAAAATATTATAGAGATCTCTGCTGTGCAACAGCACACTCTTTACGAATTGTGCTGAATAGAGAACTTTGCCACCTGCGTAAGATGGCATATACAGCATAAGATGCTTTTTTTAATCAATCAGCATGCATATGAACAACCCACAGCACTGCTGTGTACGGTAGTATACTGTACAGTTCATGGCATAAATCTAATCATTCACACCTGAAAAATGGGTACTACATCAATTCACAAAGACGAATTGGTGACAGCTGGCCATTAACAAACAGTAATGTTCAGTATGTTAATTTAACTGCTCATTAGTTTGTGTACATTTAAATGTTACATAACTAATATAAATAAATACATTTAAATGTTCATTAATTAAATGTTTGGTAACACTTTACTTAAATTTTTTCTTTAATTGCATTATAAAGGTATTCATAAAGTACATCATAATGCATTATAGCTTTTCATGAATAATTGTAACCACAGTTGAAATGCATTATAATATTCACAGATTTCTTGTTACATCTGTAATTGGTTGTTTGTTGTGTTTTAATGCATTATACTTTATAAAGGTGTATTAAAATGTATTATATCTGTGGTTGCAATTATTCATGAGATCATACAATGTATTATAAGATGAATTACATGGCATAATTAATGCATTAAAATACTTTTATAATGCATTATACATAAAGTGTTACCAATTTTTTATTTATTTTAGTGTATAATTGTTAATTATAAAAATACAATTTAAATGTAAACATTAGTATTAAATAATAAGTATTTAAGTAATAAATAATAAAAATCTACACTATTGCTCAAAAGTTTGGGCTACTTTTATTGAGAAAGGATGCATTTCATTGATCAAAAGTGACAGTAAAGACATTTATAATGTTAGAAAAACTGTTCAATAAAAATGCTGTTCTTTTGAAGAAAAAAAAAAAAAAAATCATGGTTTTCGATAAAAATATTAAGCCACACATTTTTCACACAATAATATGAAATGATTGAACACTAAATCAGCATATTAGAATGATTTCTGAAGGATCATATGACACTGAAGACTGGAGTAATAATTTTCAGTTTTGCATCACAATAAATCACATTTTAATATATATTAAAATACAAAATTTTAAATGAACTATAATAAATTAACTTGTACTCTTTTTTTTTTTATCAAATAAATGCAGTCTTGAGCATATAATTTTCAAAAATATAAAAAAATCCGGTTACAATTTATTTTGATGGTAACTAGCTATGTAACTTTGCAACCACATGTCAACTAACTCTGAGTATTAGACTGTTAGGTTAGGTTTAGGGTCAGTACCAGAGGCATCATGGCCATTCAAACTACATGCCCCCTCAGATTTTTGAGCCAAATGGATTTGAATGCAACTTCCAGAAAACATACACTGACCTAAAGGATTATTCGGAACACCATACTAATACTGTGTTTGACCCCCTTTCGCCTTCAGAACTGCCTTAATTCTATGTGGCATTGATTCAACAAGGTGCTGAAAGCATTCTTTAGAAATGTTGGCCCATATTGATAGGATAGCATCTTGCAGTGGGATGCATATCCAGGGCACGAAGCTCCCGTTCCACCACATCCCAAAGATACTCTATTGGGTTGAGATCTGTTGACTGTGGGGGCCATTTTAGTACAGTGAACTCATTGTCATGTTCAAGAAACCAATTTGAAATGATTCAAGCTTTGTGACATGGTGCATTATCCTGCTGGAAGCAGCCATCAGAGAATGGGTACATGGTGGTCATAAAGGGATGGACATGGTTAGAAACAATGCTCAGGTAGGCCGTGGCATTTAAACGATGCCCAATTGGCACTAAAGGGCCTAAAGTGTGCCGAGAAAACATCCCCCACACCATTACACCACCACCACCAGCCTGCACAGTGGTAACAAGGCATGATGGATCCATGTTCTCATTCTGTTTACGCCAAATTCTGACTCTACCATCTGAATGTCTCAACAGAAATCGAGACTCATCAGACCAGGCAACATTTTTCCAGTCTTCAACTGTCCAATTTTGGTGAGCTCGTGCAAATTGTAGCCTCTTTTTCCTATTTGTAGTGGAGATGAGTGGTACCCGGTGGGGTCTTCTGCTGTTGTAGCCCATCCGCCTCAAGGTTGTCCGTGTTGTGGCTTCACAAATGCTTTGCTGCATACCTCGGTTGTAACGAGTGGTTATTTCAGTCAAAGTTGCTCTTCTATCAGCTTGAATCAGTCGGCCCATTCTCCTCTGACCTCTAGCATCAACAAGGCATTTTCACCCACAGGACTGCCGCATACTGGATGTTTTTCCATTTTCACACCATTCTTTGTAAACCCTAGAAATGGTTGTGAGTGAAAATCCCAGTAACTGAGCAGATTGTGAAATACTCAGACCGGCCTGTCTGGCACCAACAACCATGCCACGCTCAAAATTGCTTAAATCACCTTTCTTTCCCATCCTGACATTCAGTTTGGAGTTCAGGAGATTGTCTTGACCAGGACCACACCCCTAAATGCATTGAAGCAACTTCCATGTGATTGGTTGATTAGATAATTGCATTAATGAGAAATTGAACAGGTGTCCCTAATAATCCTTTAGGTGAGTGTAATGTGATGCATTATAAGATAAATAAAGAATGTGTTTTCTCCCCATATTGATGTATGAACCACAATATAAAGATGAATATCTGCTCTTTTAATTGTTCACAGTAAATTCTCCAGCTAATATCCACATCTGGCAGGAAAGAACATGACTTCTTGTCACTTTGTGGATGAGAAATAATGCCTGGAAAGTGTTGTGCTGATGTTCATTCAGTCACAGCTCAGGTGACAGATAGAAAACAGGGGCCAAACTGGCAATGTACATTTGGTCACAAGATAAATTTGTAGTCAGCAGGTATGGATTTGCTGACTCACATAATATGAGTCATACTGTATGTATTCTGTTAAAAATGGATCACCTCCTTCCGTTCCTTCCAAGACATGTAGCACAATTAATAAATACTTCCTGTTACAAATAGCCTTGCAGTTCTGGTATATGACAAGTCAAGTCAAAGTCAGCTTTATTGTCAATTCTGCCGTACGTACAGTACATACATACAGAGAATTGAAATTCTATGACTCTCAGAACAAAAAAACAATAACAATAACAACAAAAGTTTAACAGTAACAACAACAGAAGAAAGATAAAAAAAAAAAAGATGGATAAAGTGAATTATAGAGGTAAAGTGGTGATGGCAAATAGTGCAAACAATGGTAACAATAGTGCAATTTCAGATTTAAGTCAGTGCAGGTATAAAATAAAAATTATAAGAGTGTGTGCAAAAAGAGTCTGTGTGTGCAAAAAAAGAGTCTGTAAGAGGGGAGACCAATTCCTCAGAGAGACAATATAGTGAGGTAGATGAAGGGAGGAGAACTGGGGGGTGGTGATTCCCAGATCAGGTGCGTGGGGCAGAAGAGGGGAGAGTCGGCAGAGTCGGGAGGGAGTTCAATGCCCTGACAGCTTGGGGAATGAAGCTGTCCTTCATTTGGATTTATTTGGGCAATTATTTGATTATTTGACAATTATTTGATCATTTGATTGATACAATTTTTCATTAATTGACATACTTAGGGCTCTATCATTTTGTGATGTGGAAAACATGGACCGAATCCACTAAATGAGGACATGAACACATGATCTTCACTTCACCAGCATTTTACCATTTCATCTAATAAAACTATCATCATATACTCACAGAAACTCATATGTCTTCACTACAACCCACCAAAAACAGTTTGTTAGGTACAGTAGAATACTTTTCAACCTAATAATAATGCTGCTTATTAAAAATCTTTTAAGGAATATCACACATCACACACTTTTTGTCCGTGCTATAAACAGTAAACCTCTGTTGTGCAGCACTTTCAACAATTTTATAAATTCAGTTAATTAGATATATTAAAATAGATAACACAAAAAAACAAATTTTTTTTTTTTGAAAATGAAAACATGGATGTAAAGATGTTTTTATTTTCAAGTTTTTGCTGTGCTGTGTCACATACTACATACGCTATATATTAGGCATCCTCAAATAGCGGACTCCAGCTTCGTTCCGGACCCTGGCTTGATGACATGAGGCATCAGGGCCGTGCACAGACCTTTTGAGGGGCATGTGCTGAAACTGAAAAGGGGCACTCCAAGGGCAACTGCACGTCTGTTCACCTACCCCTAACCGATAAACACTTTATTATTAAACGCGTTAGACGCTTTATTTCCACTTTTTGAATATTTTCTTCATTTTTATTGAAAATTAATACCTGTCTGATCTACTATGTGATGGGAAAAGGAAGTAGTCCAAGTTCGGCAAAAAGCGGTTTCGAACTTCGATTTGCGTCAACTTTCAACCATGTACTTTACTCCTACGCTATTACTGCTGTAAATACTTTGGTGTCTTCCATAATTTTGCTGGCCCAACCAGACGTTTGGTGAACAAGGCGGGCTATTTGCACTTAATGTAAACAACATTACTGTAGTAAAACCATATTTTACTACGTTTATACAAGTGAAGACGAGCGGAGAGTATAGAATACTAGATTAAAAAATTAGCTAGCTAGCGAATACGTGCATATTAACAGCATAAACATGAATTCACCATGCGACCATAATATGATGAAATGTTAATAAATTAAGCGTATCCGCAATCATAAATCAAATAACAAATTTCTTAGAAATATGTTATATTTTACCTAGGTGACAAGGATCACTCAGTCGATTTGTGTAAGTTCCAGGGCGCACCTGTGCTTATTTATGATTTTCCGATAGTAAAAACAAATTATAATAGTAGTTGTATTACTTATGATTATATTATTATCATTTTACAAAAGTCAAACTCAAATGCAGTTATGGGGATTTTGACCAGCGAATGTGTGCAAATGTGCATTTGTCCGTTATTAAAACAGCGTTTTCATCAACAGTTACAAAGTTTGTTGTAGCTAACGTATATGGGCACCTAGTTTTTCCTGTTGTAAAGTACATTTGGCCAAAATCTCATTTTATAAAAGATGAAATGCCACTGTATACACAGGCTATTTAAGTGTAGGCTATTAGCTATTGGCTATGACTATGTCTGCAGAGAGCGTGTCAATTAAACCCCACTCTGTAACTGAGAACTGGCACCCCGACTGAGCCTGGTTTCTCCCAACTTTTTGAAGAATGTTGGTAACCAGATCCATTGACTACTATCATGGTATTTTTTTCCATCTACTGTGGAAGTCAATGAGTGCCGTCTGGTTACCAACATTCTTCAAAATATCTTCCTCATAACTTGAGGGTGAGCAAATGATAACAGAATTTTCTTTTTGGTGAACTATTCCTTTAAGAGTTGCAGATGATGAGGTTATTTTAACAACAGTAGCAGAAACATGGTAAGCAGTAAAACAGATTTCTACTTTAGCTAAAACACGGCAGAAAACTAGAATGCACCAAATTTAGTTGTTTTTATCTGTCATGCATATATGACTCTGACCGTTCAAATCAGTTTTGTGATGAGATGTTTTTTCATCAACTTATAACATTGTTAAAGTCTTCATGAAATCAAAATTGACCCTATTTACTTTGTTAGCACACATTACAGGTCTTAGGGTGAAGAATTAATCCATGCAAGTTAATACACAGAAAAAAATTGTTTGTCGCGGTAATCTTTAATCAAAATCTGAAAAGTAACTTCCGGTCTGGAAACGGCGTTCCTTCTCAGATGATGTCAGTTTGACGGCTTAGGTTTGAATATCCTTAACCACTCCCCTCCAACCGTTAGTCTGCTATGAGCGAGAGATGGAGAGGAGGAGCGCTGAAGTAAAACCCTGCCCTCTATTCAATATTCCGTTTCACTTGGAAATACGTCACAGCACTGAAGAAAACTCACTTGCTACTTCCGGTTCACTGGGACTTTAATCAGCATGTTAAGAGTATTCAATTTTCAACAGTGTTATAATTGGGATAAATATTTGTAGATGGCAAGGAAAGACAACTTAACTTTTGTTTTCTGCTCATAATGAGAGTGTTTGAATTATGTACATATTTTAGATAGCTTAGATACTTATTTTAAACAAAATATAAAAATTATGGAAAACCCTGAGACCCCATACAGTATCTTTTCTGTCACATGGCCTTTTTGCCTTACATCTGTGTCTGAATGTAAAAATAATAATAGCTTGATAAAACATCTGATCTTACCTTTTAATATTCATATCTAATTGGACTCAACTGATGAAATATTTTATTTTTATACAGAAAAGTTCTCAAATGCCTCTGCTTTGACTCTGAAGGCCAAATATCCTCTAGCAAAGAAATATAAAGACCGGACCTTAAGTTGAATTGGAACTTTAATTGAATACCCCTGCTATACATATTATGCTACTGTGTAGCTTTAAATTACACCACTATATAAAGCTCCAATGGACTGTGAGCAAAGAACAAATGTGCACACACACACACATGTTGGGTTTTTGTGTAGACAAGGATTTTTGTACTATACAAACATTACATTATATCCCTTAACCCTGTACCACCCGGAAAACATTCTGCATTTTCAAAAACAAAAACAAAAAAACATTTAGAATGATTGATTTATATGCTGTTTTCCCCATTGAGACCGAAATATTGTCCCCACAACATCAGGTTTTACTATCAATGTGGGAACATTAGGTTTACCTGGACCACACACACACACACACACACACACACACACACACACACACACACACACACACACACACACACACACACACACACACACACACACACACACACACACACACACACACACACACTTCAGTTCCACACTTTCTCCAGGACACCTGCACTAAGCACATAGTTGTCTGGGTTGGAGATGAGCGAGTCCAGTCCATATACAGACTCAAAAATGCCCATCTTCGCATTCCTCACCATCTCGCTAATCTGAAATCAATACACAACAGACCCAATCTGTGTGCCTCCCTGCCAGACAGCACGTTCCCAGCAGCTTCAACCTAGCAGCGATGATATAAAGAGCCTTTTCTGGAAGATCCAGACAAGGGTAGAACGGAGAGAGCTTTTCTTATTATATAAACATGCTCAAACGCTGCCGTCTCAGGTCTTGGGAACGCTCTGGAGTGGTTTGATAAGCCTGATTGGTCCCATGTGTGTCCTTTTAAACAGCTGCACCTTGCTTTTCTACTGATTGGGCCTCTTCTGTTCCCTGTCAAAGATTGTGCTATAGTATGTATGTGTGTGTGTGTGTGTATGTGTATATGTGTGTGTTGAATCTTTCCTTCTGCAAAACATAAGTAGGCGTACTTTTGCGGAGAAGTATTTTTCTGTTGCTCTTATGGACAACTACAGCTGTATGTGTGAACTAATACAGGTATGGCCAATATCAGTAATACTAGTCATAGATTGTTTACAATGGAAAGTCCACACCAGGCAATAAAATCAATGCAAAAATCAAATACATAACTGGGACATTAAATTAGTCTAGT
Source organism: Paracanthobrama guichenoti (assembly GCA_018749465.1). Taxonomy (NCBI): domain Eukaryota; kingdom Metazoa; phylum Chordata; class Actinopteri; order Cypriniformes; family Gobionidae; genus Paracanthobrama; species Paracanthobrama guichenoti. The sequence goes on from CM031966.1 coordinate 31,935,606, forward strand.
GACAGCAGTGTGGCTTACATAATTATTAATATATACTCATATTGGTTGAGAGATTAAATTGAATATTTGTACAATGCATTTGTTGTACCGCATGGTTATTTAACTAAACTGTTTAAACAAATGAATTAAATCTAAAATATGTATATCTAAATATTTGCCTAACATCTAGAACGTGGGGTTAAAAGTTCATGGACATGTAATTTGTCAACTACCCAATTATAGACTTTAGAAAATGGAGGCTTTTGCTTAAAACGTTTTCCTCTGCCTTCATTAGTTTGGCTCATTTACTTTGGCCTTTAGGTTTGTAATCACCTTGCGGTGAGTGGCTGTCTGGTGATGGCAGGTTATGTGAGCAGCCTTAATGTAAATTAACTTTCAGAGCAGGAAAATGTGAGTTTGCTAATGCATATAAATACATGGTGTAAAAAGGTTTTTTTTTTTTTTTTTTTTTTTCAGTCAAATCGATTTCATTCATTCATTCATTCATTCATTCATTCATTCATTCATTCATTCATTCATTCATTCATTCATTCATTCATCCATCTCTCTCTCTCTCTCTCTCTCTCTCTCTCTCTCTATATATATATATATATATATATATATATATATATATATATATATATATATATATATATATATAATATATATATATAATATAATATATATATATATATAATATATATATATATATATATATATATATATATATATATAATATAATATATATAATATATATATACACACACACTCACCTAAAGGATTATTAGGAACACCACACTAATACTGTGTTTGACCCCCTTTCGCCCTTCAGAACTGCCTTAATTCTACGTGGCATTGATTCAACAAGGTGCTGAAAGCATTCTTTAGAAATGTTGGCCCATATTGATAGGATAGCATCTTGCAGTTGATGGAGATTTGTGGGATGCACATCCAGGGCACGAAGCCCTCCTTCCACCACATCCCAAAGATGCACTGTGGGGGCCATTTTGGTACAGTGAACTCATTGTCATGTTCAAGAAACCAATTTGAAATGATTTGAGCTTTGTGACATGGTGTATTATCCTGCTGGAAGTAGCCATCAGAGAATGGGTACATGGTGGTCATAAAGGGATGGACATGGTCAGAAACAATGCTCAGGTAGGCCGTGGCATTTAAACAATGCCCAATTGGCACTAAGGGGCCTAAAGTGTGCCAAGAAAACATCCCCCACACCATTACACCACCACCACCAGCCTGCAAAGTGGTAACAAGGCATGATGGATCCATGTTCTCATTCTATTTACGCCAAATTCTGACTCTACCATCTGAATGTCTCAACAGAAATCGAGACTCATCAGACCAGGCAACATTTTTCCAGTCTTCAACTGTCCAATTTTGGTGAGCTCATGCAAATTGTAGTCTCTTTTTCCTATTTGTAGTGGAGATGAGTGGTACCCGGTGGGGTCTTCTGCTGTTGTAGCACATCCACCTCAAGGTTGTGCGTGTTGTGGCTTCACAAATGCTTTGCTGCATACCTCGGTTGTAACGAGTGGTTATTTCAGTCAAAGTTGCTCTTCTGTCAGCTTGAATCAGTCGGCCCATTCTCCTCTGACCTCTAGCATCAACAAGGCATTTTCGCCCACAGGACTGCCGCATACTGGATGTTTTTCCCTTTTCACACCATTCTTTGTAAACCCTAGAAATGGTTGTGCGTGAAAATCCCAGTAACTGAGCAGATTGTGAAATACTCAGACCGGCCGGTCTGGCACCAACAACCATGCCACGCTCAAAATTGCTTAAATCACCTTTCTTTCCCATTCTGACATTCAGTTTGGAGTTCAGGAGATTGTCTTGACCAGGACCACACCCCTAAATGCATTGTAGCAACTGCCATGTGATTGGTTGATTAGATAATTGCATTAATGAGAAATTGAACAGGTGTTCCTAATAATCCTGTTGAAATGAATTTATATATATATATATATATATATATATATATATATATATATATATATATATATATATATATATATATATATATATATAAAGTCACAATTACCTTTTTAATTTTTATTCCATGGTGGAAACAAGAACATTAAATCTATATTTGAATGTGAAGGATTACAAAATGTTCAAATCATTAAAATAATTACATTTACAATAGATACAACAGGTTAAAATACAGTACTCTTAGAGTACTATACTCTAGTTTCTGCTCTTCAACCTCTAGTCTAGAGTTGCTGTGTAAGTCAGGATGGTGTGGCTTGCTTTAATGTCTTGCTTTAATGTCAAGCCAATGACAAATCGTCTGTGTCCCACCAGGTTAGATCAGTGTACTGCAGCCTCTTGCATGAGTTATATGTGCATGCACACTTTTGTGTGTGTGTATGTGTGTGACAGCTGTGTTCTAACCCGAAGCCCTGGCACTGCAGGAGCTGTCTTGCACACAACAAATATGCTTGTTTACCATCCTGGCTGATAATTCCTTTTTTTAATTTATTTTTTTAATTTTTTTTGTCGTACCAAGCTGAAACCGGGTCAGAACTTTGAGCAACAGATCTGGAGTATAATTGCACTTTTCTAAAGGCTGGCTTGTTTCAAGTGAGGTACGAAAGGCTTGTTTGGCTTCTGTCATTTCATAGGAACTAATGAAGAAGAATCGAGAGGTTGTCACTTTGTTTTCTTCTCTGGTCGTTGTTAGTTTGAGCCCCTGCGGTGGGAACTGATGCTGTCGGCCAATTGGCTGTTTGCAGTCGAAATTGGGGAGTCAAACACAGCAGCACTTCTGTTGATGTTATTAGTTAGAATAAATGTAACGCCATGCCAGTGTTTGAAAATAAATCACTACACATTTTCTGTGCACGTTTCTCCATTAATGACATAAAGAGGAGATCATTGTCTCATTTCATTTTAATTTTAGTTAGTCATTTTGTTATGTGCTGTTTTATTCATTTTGGGGTTTTTAATATTTCTATTTAGCTTTATTTAAATTTTTATAATTTTAGTACATGGTAACTTTTAAAAATTTACGATTTTCATCTAATAACTTTCAACTACAACTTTAACTACAAAAATATTATATATATATAATATTTTTGTAGTTAAAGTTTATATATATATATATAATATTAAATGATAATAATTGAAATGAAGCTGAAATAAAATAAATGGAAATACTTTAGTTTAGGGTCCAATTCTCATTATTAACTAGTTGCTTATTAGCATGCATATTACTAGGATATTGGCTGTTTGTTAGTATAAATATTATATATTCTGCATGACCTTATTCTACATCCTCAAGCCTACCCAATACCTAAACTGGAGTTTTTGCGAAATTGACGCGTTTCCATTGGTAGTATTTTCAATTTTCAATTTCAATTTGCGCAGTTTGAAGGGTAATGGAAACGTGGCTAATGTCAGAGTGAGTGAGATGGCCAATCAAATCAAAGTAGGCGCGGCTTACTGTTAGTGTCAATTCCAACACGACACTTTAGTTATAGCAGTGAAAGAGTGTGTCGTAAGATGTAAGAAGCTACATATTTAATATTTGACAACTGTTTTATGATAAAAATGTTCCGTAACCAATAGTAATATCAAGTGATGCAAACTACTTGACATTTTATGAAATATCCCCATTTTGAATTGAAAAAACTGATAACTGAATTTGACGTGGCAAGAAATGGTTTGCATTTTTTTAATGCAACAATAATTATTGAATATATACATATATAATCTATAAAAAAATATTATTTATTTTTTTGTCATGGAGGTTACGAAAATAATACTCTCACAGTATTTTTGTCTGTTGAAATGAATAATGGATTCCTACTGCAGACGACAGTCACATAGTCTGATTTTGTCACTATGGTTTGAGTCAGTATTTGATAAAGATAGTTTCCTGGTTGTTCAGGTACACTGTGTTGCCTTTGTTATAAGAAAGTGATACAGCTTGTAGACTCTAGACATTGCAAATATTGAGGTTTGGTGTGTGAGAGTGTCCGTGTGTGTGTGTCTGTGTGTTATTATCCAAGTCTGTTTATCTGGACGTTGCTTCATTTCCTCCATCCTCCATCCTGGCAGCTCAGATCATCTGTGGCACGGTACCCTGACTGCAATTTCCTAAGGTGATGGAAGCACACATGTGGATGCTGTCTATTGGCAGGTCGCTGGGGCCACAGAGGCATAACATGTTTACCGAGCATGTAGGACAAGTGGCGCTCCGACTGCCCTTGGGTTCATACTGGCTCCCACAAATCCGCTTACATCAAAAGTGTGACATCTGGATGAGAGGACACCTTCTGTGCTGTCCGAATCATGTACCAGAGCGGGAGTGTTCAGTTCTGCTACAGGATCCCTCAATGCAGAGGTTAGATTCAACCCTTCTCGGACACACCTACCTGACATTTTCAGGAAAACCCATTCGGATGAGGAGGGTTGGAACTAAACTCCATTTGATTTCCAGTGCTGCACCGAGTTCACACAGTTTAAGATGGAGACACTTCAGGCTTTGCACATGAGGAATTATGTCTGATTATGCCTTAAATATGGACAACAGGCCATGATATCACTGTCTAGGGCAGGGTTATTATAGTTAACTAAAAACAATAAAAATAAATACATAAACATTTACGATACTTTAATTAAATAGACTTAACTGAATTCAAAAATGTAAACTTATTTTATTTCAGCTATTTGCTTTTTAACTGTACTAAAATAACAAACTATACAGACATTGTAAAAACAAAAGCTCATAAAAATATCAAAACCTACAATAAAGATATCAAAAACTAAACCTTTAACTAAATTTAAAATGAATCCAAAAATATAATAATATTTAAATAACTAAATAAATAAATACTAAAATAACAATCTAGAGCTTCTGTTTTTGATAATAAATGAACAATATTAATAATTAACATGAATAAATGCTTGCAGTTCAAAAGTTTTTAAAACGTTCTCTTTATTATGCTCCCCAAGGCTGCATTTATTTGATAAAGTACAGTAATATTACCGTTTATTATTACTATTTAACTAACAGTTTTCTATTTGAATATAATTTAAGAAGTAATTTATTCCTGTGATGCAAAGCTGAATTTTCAGCATCACTACTCCAGTCTTCAGTGTCACATGATCCTTCAGAAATCATTCTAATATGAAACATTTCTTATTATCAATGTTGAAAACAGTTGTGCTGCTTCATGTTTTTGTAGAAATAGTTTTTTCTTCAGGATTTTGTGATGAATAGAAGTTCAAAAGAACAGCATGTATTTGTAATAATTTTTTGTAACATTATAAATGCCTTTACTTTTGTACATCAATATTTTTAATCGACTGAGCATTGGATATTATTTTACCTTTTAAATATCGTTTTCACACTTTGACTTAAATGACACCCGTTTCCTCCACACTAGTATGAGCTCACGTTACCCACGTTACATCAAAGTTTCCAAGTAGTAGTGGGAAGTTCGGATCATTTTACTGACTCGGATCTTTGAATCTCGTTCAGCAAGATGAACGAATCTTTTTTCAAGTCATTTCGTTACTTTCAGCAGAATATAATTAAAATGTTACATGTTAAATTTTCCAACACATTTAGTACTAAGCTAATAAGCTAATGCAGCCATGGCCAAACTTTGAGAAAGAAATGATTCATTAATGGCTCAGCTGGGTCTTTAGGCTATGCAGTCTGTTCACCTCACCTGCTGATCCAAATCGTTCTTTCTTTTGTCACTTCCCTGGAAAGATTAGTTCACCCGTGTCTTTGGGTTCGAGCCGTTAGTTCCGTAATCAGTGTCTGATCTGGGGTGTGACAGCCTCATATGCAACGCATGCAGTCCCGGAAACAGAACTGATTAGTTCACCTCGAGTCTTCGGGTTCGAGTCATTCATTCATCAAGTCCCAGCCCCACAGGCAAGGCTATGCTGTCACCGGAAACAGAAAAGATTAGTTCATCTCTCGAGTCAGTCTTCGGGTACGACTCGAGTCTCGTTCTTTTGTCACGTAACCGCTTCCCGGTTCAATGTCTTGCAACATATTGAGACCTATAATATGTGCAATAAACATTTATGTTATGCCTATCCATTCTAACCAACCCAAAGTGTCCAGTCTTCATAGGAAAATCAATTATTATACTAGTTAAAAATGAACTAAACAAACAAACAAACAAAAACAAAAAAAACTATGCACTCGCTTGTAAGGAAGGTTGTGAATGAACTAACATCAGTATCCAACACGGCTGTCACGTGACAAAAGAACGAACGACTCGAACCCGAAGACTCTTTTCTGTTTCCTGTACAGAACACATGGCATGTAGCGCATGCGCGGTCGACAGAAAATGAACGAATCGCTCTCTGAGACAACTCGTTGTTCTAGAGTCATATTAAAGATTCGTTCAAAATGAAGCGGCACATCACTACTTCCAACGATGGTGGGGGCGAGCGGAGTCAAGTGCGATGTCAAACGAGTTTGTCAGCAAACGTTTTCAGAGGCCGAAGGGGTCTAAAGTATGGGAGTACTTCAGATTAGCTGATAATAAAAAGGTGCTTTGTACACTCTGAAAGGTTTCGTTGGCATGCCACAGCAGCACAAGCTCGATGAAGAGGAAACATACAGGGCTGTTCTGGATGATGGGCCGGCGGAAAAGGCAAACCGTTAGTGTTTTTGTCCATTAAATTAACTTTGTAGGCAGAACTATTAAAATCCGCTGTCTTTTAAGCTGCTAAATACTTTTTGAAGCAAGAGAAGTTGGGTCGTGAGTCACGAGCACTGGAATTGAGAACCACTGTATGGCCGCGTGTCCACTAAAGCGTGATGGTTTTTCTCATTTGGTTCGCTGGCATATCCAATTGTTTTCAATGGGAATGCCGTGTTTTTTGAACGCCATGAGCCAACGAGTAAAACGCAGCGCTCGTCACTCACTTTTCACTAGGGTTGGGTAACGTTACCTATATAACCGGTATGTACCGGACCGAATCAGAACGCAGATTTCGGTGCCGTCCACTTAAGTTCAAACGTGCTTTCGCACTTTGGCTGGCACTGAGCCAGAGACCGCCGCTCAGCGCTCCTCACATATCACAACTATTCAGTGTTTTCAACCACATAATGTTTATTTTAGTTTTCAGACATTTAAATGCCCATAATACCTTTCAGACGGTTATAATTTGATTACGTGTTTTATTCATATCAGATACACATTATATAAGTTACTATATAGTTTACTCTATTCTTCTCCCAGTTCACCGGTCACTTACTTTCATGTATTTTGTGAGACGTGATGTAAATCCGACAGATCCGATTCTCTGAGGGGCAAACTAACACGGCGGCGCCCATCGCGAATTATATAGATCAACTAACATGATCATTATGACAAAACACACTCACTTACACATATTTTAAAATCAGAATATCAGATAGTTCATGGTATAGTTAACGTTATATTTTGAATAAAAAAGTATCGGTTTAGGCACCAGTACCATTTTAAAAGTACCGGTTTGGCACCGGTATCAAAAAATAAAACGATACCCAACCCTACTTTTCACCCAGCCGACCAATCACAGTGGGGAAGGGGCGGGACAAATACAACACAGACCAATCTCCACATTCTGCTTGTTCAACGTCAACAGATGACAAGCAGCAGGATAATAATGGAACAAAATCCTTTAAAACAAGAGGCAGAGCGAATACTTTACATCATATCGGCATTTTTATATATAAACATTACAGGAACCAACTATCTGTGAAATGAAATCAACCATAGACTGTTAAAAAATAGGTCTCAACTGAAAAAAACACCCGCTATGCTGTCAAAACGCTCTCAAACAGCCAGGCGTTTTCAGCTAACTCAGTTGAGACTCTTTGCTTGCTATGATATAGAATGCCCGGGGAAGTGATATTAGCGTCTCATTTCAAAGATAGTTTGTTTTTGTATTGATTCTATGTAAAAAAGCATTTGCTGATTTTATCTTTTTTTAATGTTTGTTTACAAATTTGTACCTTTTTACATTTTTACTCTTTCAGTTTTACATTTTGTCAAGGGCTTTTTGTGGTACTCTACTGAATGCCAAAGTTGCAAGTTAAATGAAATGTTTTTAAGTAAAATTTTTGAAAATTATTTGTTTAGAATAATCGATAAATTAGCTGATTGATTAATCGATATAAAATAGCCGTTAGTGGCAGCCCTAATTTAATGTGTCCTTGCTGAATAAAACATTACTTCCTTTCTGACGGTAGTATAAATAAATAAATGAATAATTTCACTTTCATCTTTAAAGATTTTATTAATCGTGAGTCAGAACTTTATATTGCCTATTGTCTATCAGATCTTAGGCATAGAATCTCACGTCATGTTAGTGAGGTTTTACCTTAAGCAAAGCAGACAAGTAAGATAAAGGATAATGAAATTAAGTAGAATATACATAAAATCAATACGTGTTTCACTCAAATATCTGCATATGTCTGCTGAATATCACCATATTAACAAACACTTTGTTGTTATACACACAAAGAAATGTTCTAGAAATATTACAAAAAGTAAACTTTCTTCATGCATGTATGTTCAAATGAAACTTATGCCACTCTTTCATAGGTCTTTTCGCTCTATGGATTTAAAATAAAACAATTAAAATGACGGAGTTATGATCATAAAAGATGAGATATTTAGTTCGCTGTTCATTCACTTTCCAAACTCATATGTTTCCAAACTCACTGTGGAACACAAAAGAAGATCTTTTGAAGAATGTGCCGTTGCTCTTTTCCATGAATTCTGGAAAAGCTTCAAAAAGGACTCAAAAGCCTTGTTCAGACTGCCAGTCCAAATCTGATCATATTTAACAAGCATGAATGGCAAAAAAAAAAAAAATTCAGTTTCAAGTACAAATCAGTTTCAAGCTACATTCAAATGTTGTAATTTTTTTTTAAAAACTGACATAGGCTAATAACAACTAATTTTGATATGCATTTTATGTACATTATAAAGATTTACATTACAAGCTGTATCTTGGTCAAATATATAACATCTGCATCAAGTTGCATATTTTTTTTGCTCAGTTTGGGCCTGAGGTGTTTTTGTCCTCCTTGATTTCGAGCTCCATATCATACTATATGAGCCATAAGAACCTTATATATCAAATATGATACTCAACTAAAAAAACACATGCTATAGCTTACTATCATTTCATATGTCAGGCTTTACAGGGTTAAGCAGAGAAAATGGAGAAATTTGGCAAACGTTTGATGTTTCAACAATAATTATAAATTATGTTATGACATTTTGATTAAACATTCCATGTACATAACATGCAGTTACAAAATAGATTGGGTGAATTTTTATTTCATGTCCTCGCCAATTTTTGTACGACTGAACAGAACATTCTTATGTCCTCACTGTTGTTCCTTTTTGCAAAAAGTTATGGGATGATATCTATGAATCCAGTGGCAATAGTAGACACCTTTTGCATATTCTCAGTATATACACCGATCAGGCATAACATTATGACCGGTGAAGTGAAAAACTGATTATCTCTTGATCATGTGAAGATATTAGTGGGTGTTAATATCTTTTAGTGGGTGGGATATATTAGGCAGCAAGCGAACATTTCTATCAGAACCAGCATTAACTTCTTGAGAAATTTGAGCTACAGTAACTCGTCTGTTTGATTGGACCACACGGGCCAGCCTTCGCTCCCCACGTGCATCAATGAGCCTTGGCCGTCCATGACCCTGTTGCCGGTTCACCACTGTTCCTCCCTTGGAGCACTTTTGATAGATACTGACCACTGCAGCCCGGGAACACCTCACAAGAGCTGCAGTTTTGGAGATGCTCTGACTCGTCTAGCCATCACAATCTAGCCCTTGTCAAACTCGCTCAAATCCTTACGCTTGCCCATTTTTCCTGCTTCTAACACATCAACTTTGAGGACATGAAAATGTTCACTTGCTGCCTAATATATCCCACCCACGTGATAAAGAGATAATCAGTGTTATTCACTTCCACAGTCAGTGGTCATAATGTTATGCCTGATCGGTGTATAATGATATTCATATGATATTCATTCAGGTATAATTCATATTCTACCAATTCTCAGCATGCCTTGGGACGCACAAATTATTATTTAGGACGGATAGTATCATATGTGAATTAGGACACAGCACTGGAACAGGATTCAGCACTCCTGTTTTGCTCAAGGAATAAATAGTTCACCCAAACCTCAAGGAATAGTTCACCCAAACAAACCCTCCCACCTGTAAGATTAAATTATGAAGTGACAGTATTTCATGCAATACCTGTACGTTCCTCAGAAGTGGCTCACTTGGTTTCTAAATAAGGTTTGTGTCATGCGCTCGGTGAGACTGTATTTATTTGAGTCAGTGCTCTATATACAGGCTTGCTGTTGTTCAGAAACAAGTTGTGTGATACGCCTACTTGGAGAGCAGGTATCCTTGCCTCACCCTGGATATTCTCCTCCTCATCCATAATTGATCACACAATCACCTCCAGAAAATCGAGTTAAGCCATCTACCTCTCCTGCAAGCGTGCCAAACACTGATACGTGGAGAGATGCCAAAATCTCCTTTCCCTTCTTGTTTGAGGAACGGTGTTATATTAATGCACAAAGACGATCAATGCTGCATTCAAAGGCGCAGGTTAATCAATGCACAGGAATGTGTTTTGCCGTACAGTTCTTATTACTTTTACTTGGATGTCTTTTCAAATCAGTGGCGTGTCAATAACATGCGTAATGATCTCTCTGGCTCTTTCAAGGTACGAGCTTGACTATGACACTCATCCCACGGGCGCAGACGTTTCAAAGCTTCCTTTCCGAGCAGACGGAGCAGGAGCAGAACCAGGATCAAGCAACACCGGCCTCTAGTGGCACAGATAGGAATTGCAGCACCTCGCCGCTCCGTTGACATGCACTGTCATGGCTTGACGAAAGCCACGACTCCCGGACATTCCAAAGCTTTAGGAAGCTCTAGACACATGAACAGTATGAACTCTCTCTCTCTCTATAAATATATGTATGTATATGTATGACTTAATTAATATAATGATTTGTAGAACAGTGTGTATACTAAGAACTCTAGGAGCCTCTTTTTGTACGTTGAAAAAAAAAAAAATGCCAAAAAGTTGTACCATAAACTTTATTTTCCTTGTGTAGTTTAAGACAAATGGACTTTCTGCAGTTATTTTTCAGATATACTGTAAATATTGATGCGCTTTAGCGCTTACACCCCAAGTTTCTTGCGTTTTTGTCTGTCGTTGTGATGGGACACTTAATTAGCTTCTGTCAAACAAGGTATCTGTTTGTGTTTTAGCACCCTGCACTTTTAAATTAGAGCTTGTTTTGCACTTTTGTCATTTGCTTTAGGTTTTATTATGCCATGATGTCTGTAGATGCGTGCAGTGTGGCATTTGGGGGAACTTAAAGCATACTTTTAAAGGGATAGTTCACCCAAAAAATTCTGTTCTGTCGCCGTTTATTCACTTTCCAAATTTGTTTCTTCTGTGGAACACAAAAGAAGATATTTTGAAGAATGTGCTGGTTGCTCTTTTCCATGAAATCTGGAAAAGCTTCAAAAAGGACTCAAAAGCGTGTTCAGGCCCCGATCACACAGAACGCGTTTTTCAGGTTCGAAAACGCGAGGCGCACTGCACTGCCTTTTTTGGTTGATGTTTTTTCATTTAGAAAAGAGCAGTGCGCTGCAGGTTTTTTTTTATGTTGCTAGGAAACCCCCGAATCAGCGGTCCTGTCAGTCTAATCAAGGTAATGGTCACCACAACGGAAGGCCCGCCTCTTCATTCATTTGATTGGACAATAGAAAAAAAAAAAACCGCAATGACGATTTTTTTTTAACTTCATGCGCTCAGAGCGCTCCTCCTAAAACGCGAGGCGCAGCAGGTGGTTAAAACGCGAGGTGCCCGGGGCGTATAAGCAGCACGCATAACGCTCTCTGCCAACCAAAATCTATTAAAAAAAGGCTCCTCTCACTGCAAAAACACGTTCTGTGTGACATACTGGTCATATTTAACAAGTGTGAACGGCGGAAAAAACAGTTTCAAGCTACATTGAAATGTGGTTTGAAATCTTATTCAAGTCTCATTTCTGGAATTTTTTTGTTTACTTTCTCATGCCATGTAAACCGTAAACTCATATCATCATATACATATCGTACTATATATCAAAATTGTATAACTGTATTCTATCATATTGCAATTTAACATTGCAAACTCCTCCTTGTTGTTTTTGTCTACCAATGCAAACTCAATGCTATTAAAGCCATAAACCTGAGAGCCCCACGGGACACACACATCAGCTCTGAACAGTTTCGACACAGTCAGTTGTTTAGATCAGATTCCAATTACGTCTAAAGGCCCGTTCACACCAAGGACGATAGCTATAAAGATATAGTTCTAAAAATCGTTCTCAGTTTTAAAGAATAGCAGAGGTCACAGTGCAGCTATAACGATAACGACAGAGAAACGATATTGGAATCCCTTTCAAAACGATTTTTTTCCAGATGATGAAGGATATAAACATTGACAGCCAATCAGAAGCCATCCTGCTGTAACAAGCGTGAGCATTTAAAGTGACAGACAAGCACACAAACGATAAACAATGATATCCTCCACTGGTGTGGACGCGTATATAGTTCTTTCTTGGCGTGAACGGCCTTAAACCATGAATAAATCATTGTTATCATGGTTAAGCCACACTCAGACTAGACTTTGAGCAAATTTCTACGAACACTGCAACAATCGCAATATGACGTCACACTCTGCTGCGACTAAGTACACAATTCTCATATCATCAAATATGCAGTCTTACTCCAATGATGCAGTCCTACAGATTCAAAGTTTCAGACGTCTTCACATGATATGAGTTTGCATGTCAGAGTTCACTAAACTTGAACTTTGGAACGCAGCAAAATGTGAACGTTAAAGGGAATGTCCCTTTAGTTCAAAAACTGAATGCAGTCTGAATTAATAATTTACTAATTTGAATGATTTGGAGACAATTATCAGGTCACGGTGGATGTAGAGACGTCATAAGCTGAAAACCACACCCACCGGGATGGGGGAAACAAACCAACCGTCTCCATTGACTTTGTATTGCGTGAAGCGGCCTCCTTGTCTTTCCTGACTTATAACAAAAAACAGAACAATGTCTAAAAGCTGATATGTGACAAGGTGTACAGCAAACAAGCTAAAAAACACAGAACCAAAAACCCAGAAGTTTTTAATAAGCTGTTGACCCAAAAAACGAGCGTTTAAGGACACAAAAGTGGATACAGGCAATTGAGACAGAGAACTACGCACACTAGAGGGGAACGTAATCAGCGACAGGAAATATGATATATAAAACTGACATTTGGATATTTGACAAAATGTTTCCTGCACACGTACGCATACTGAGTGTCAGGATCCCAAAATTGACCCATTCTTCCTGCTGAAGCTTCACGTCTTATTGCATGTATCCACTTTTGTCTCCTTAAACGCTCGTTTTTTTGGGTCGACAGCTTATAAAAACTTAGTTCTGTGTGTTTTAGCTTGTTTGCTGTACACCTTGTCACATAACAGCTTTTTGACATTGTTCTGTTTTTTTGTTTCAAGTCAGAAATGACAAGCAGGCCGCGTCACACAATACAAAGTCAATGGAGATGGTTAATTTCTATCACCAGACCAAGCTCAGTCTTTTAAGATTGAAAATTGGTCTGGGGAGTCTGCTGTATTTTCTACTGCACAAGAGGCGTGATCAACGTGCATAGTTCAAATGACTCTGTACGCAATTGGATAGTCCTTCAACCAATCAGACCACAAGATGCGTGATCAACGAGCATAGTTCAAATGACTCTGTACGCAATTGGATAGTCCTTCTACCAATCAGATCACAAGAGGCGTGATCAACAGGCATCGATCCATTGCTTCTCTATCCCTCATTGTGTTAAACCCGTCAATAGCGCGCCAGGTGGATAAGCCAGTCTGTGATTGGTTCATAAATGAATGTACAGGTTTCCAGCCTGAGCTGCAGAGCGAAATCAAATCCCGGCAGATCGGGCTGGGTTTACCCAGTCTATTGTGGAAGAAGAACTCCGTCGTGTTTACAACTGTGACAATGAGCGCTTACCATGGTCAACTAAATGCTGGATTTTCAAATTTTGGATTTTGCTCCATTGTTGCAGTAAACTTGAACAATGTTTTTGAATGAATAACTTATAGAAGCAGGCCGGGCCGGTCTGTTTTATGTCTCGTTACGCGAGACTACGGTGGTTAAGACGGCGACAGTCATACAGGTTTGAAATGACACGAGGATGTAAAATGATAATTTATATATTTTTGGATGAACTATTCTGTTCAATGTTTTCCGCCCAAAACAACCTTATTTTATGTGAAATAAATTTCTGAAATGTGTCTACACACTGGACAGGAGGTTCGGTTCATCTGAACCCTCTCACACTGCAGAAGAAGTGCCTTCAGACTCTGCTAGACTGAGACTCTGGCTGGAACGCTGATTAAATTAGCATCCCTCTAACCATCCAACACGTGTATAACCGAATTACGTTTATCCGTTGACACTGCATTTGTCTAAAAGCAGAGCAAAATATCTATTCTCTCCCCGCACAGGAAAATGCTCAACTCTACTGAATGACTTTGTGTTTTTCCATATGGTCTTGTATGAGGATGATAGAAGTGTGCAGAAACAGTGAGACAATCAATTTACTTTACAACTTGACCATAAAATACCTTTAAATGACTGTTGATCTTTTGTCTAATTGTGCTAGAAAAACCTGATTTGACCCGAATAATAACAGTATGTCATGATGTGGAGCTAATGTTTTAGAAGCACATTATGAATTGTAATTTTTTCCCCTTTTTCCACGCGTAATTATTTGCTGACACTCTGAATTCATTCTAGGCAGCGTTTAGTAGCACTTGAATGTGAATTAAACAACCCCTGTTTTATTACAGTTTGCATTGTACTTCATTTAAAAATGTCTTTAAAAAGGGAATGTCCTTGTTGTCTACGGAGGTTTCTAAGGGATATTTGGTCAAACACTGTGTTGATATCCCAAACCTTGCTGGCTATGAACGTTGCTTGGGAATTCCCTTCGGGCTTTTCCAGAAATCATGTCTTGTAATGTCTCTTCTTGTGTTCTAGGATTTACACCAGTTTCAGTTTGTGTGTGTGTGTGCTTATTTGTAATTGTATGTTGTTGTTTTTTTTAAATCCATGTTTTATTTTATGGCATTAAGTAGATTTTGTCCTGTGTGGATATGTCAATGTTTACTGAGTAAAATAAACTGAATGGACTTTACAGAAACCCCTGAATACTGTATATGCGTCTGTGATAAAGAAATACACAATTTATAAATACACAATTTTTCCACTATATATATATATATATATATATATATATATATATATATATATATATATATATATATATATATATTATATATATATATATTATATATATATATATATATATATATATATATATATATATATATATATATATATATATATATATATATATATATATATATATTATATATATATTATATATATACACACACACACACTCACCTAAAGGATTATTAGGAACACCTGTTCAATTTCTCATTAATGCAATTATTTAAATCAACCAATCACATGGAAGTTGCTTCAATGCATTTAGGGGTGTGGTCCTGGTCAAGACGATCTCCTGAACTCCAAACTGAATGTCAGAATGCGAAAGAAAGGTGATTTAAGCAATTTTGAGCGTGGCATGGTTGTTGGTGCCAGACGGGCCGGTCTGAGTATTTCACAATCTGCTCAGTTACTGGGATTTTCACGCACAACCATTTCTAGAGTTTACAAAGAATGGTGTGAAAAGGGAAAAACATCCAGTATGCAGCAGTCCTGTGGGCGAAACTGCCTTGTTGATGCTAGAGGTCAGAGGAGAATGGGCC
Source organism: Paracanthobrama guichenoti (assembly GCA_018749465.1). NCBI lineage: Eukaryota > Metazoa > Chordata > Actinopteri > Cypriniformes > Gobionidae > Paracanthobrama > Paracanthobrama guichenoti. The sequence continues at coordinate 31,951,535 of CM031966.1, forward strand.
GACTGATTCAAGCTAATAGAAGAGCAACTTTGACTGAAATAACCACTCATTACAACCGAGGTATGCAGCAAAGCATTTGTGAAGCCACAACACGCACAACCTTGAGGCGGATGGGCTACAACAGCAGAAGACCCCACCGGGTACCACTCATCTCCACTACAAATAGGAAAAAGAGGCTACAATTTGCACGAGCTCACCAAAATTGGACAGTTGAAGACTGGAAAAATGTTGCCTGGTCTGATGAGTCTCGATTTCTGTTGAGACATTCAGATGGTAGAGTCAGAATTTGGCGTAAACAGAATGAGAACATGGATCCATCATGCCTTGTTACCACTGTGCAGGCTGGTGGTGGTGGTGTAATGGTGTGGGGATGTTTTCTTGGCACACTTTAGGCCCCTTAGTGCCAATTGGGCATTGTTTAAATGCCACGGCCTACCTGAGCATTGTTTCTGACCATGTCCATCCCTTTATGACCACCATGTACCCATTCTCTGATGGCTACTTCCAGCAGGATAATGCACCATGTCACAAAGCTCAAATCATTTCAAATTGGTTTCTTGAACATGACAATGAGTTCACTGTACTAAAATGGCCCCACAGTCACCAGATCTCAACCCAATAGAGCATCTTTGGGATGCGGTGGAACAGGAGCTTCATGCCCTAGATGTGCATCCCACAAATCTCCATCAACTGCAAGATGCTATCCTATCAATACGGGCCAACATTTCTAAAGAATGCTTTCAGCACCTTGTTGAATCAATGCCACGTAGAATTAAGGCAGTTCTGAAGGCGGAAGGGGTCAAACACAGTATTAGTGTGGTGTTCCTAATAATCCTTTAGGTGAGTGTGTGTATATATATTTGCTATACAATGTTATATGTATATATAAAATGTTTCTTGAGCACAAAATCAGAATATTATTATATATATATATATATATATATATATATATATATATATATATATATATATATATATATATATATATATATATATATATATATATATATATATATATATATTATATATATATATATATTATATATATTTATATATATATATTATATATATTTATATATATATATATATATATATTATATATATATATATATATATATTATATATATTTATATATATATATATATATATATATATATATATTTATATATATATATATATATATATATATATATATATATATATATATATATATATATATATATATATATATATATATATATATATATATATATATATATATATATATATATATATATTATATATATATATATATATATATATTATATATATATATATATATATATATATATATATATATATATATATATATATATATATATATATATATATATATATATATATATATATATATATATATATATATATATATATATATATTATATATATATATATATACAATTTTATACAAAATTTTCAAAGCTGTATCTATTTGTTAAAAACATACAGTAAAACTTACTATCTTACTAACCCTAAACTTTAGAAATGTGTATATATAGTTGATCTTTCCTTCATACTTAATTAAATTAGTATATAAAAATAAGAAATGCAAAAGTCTACATTATATGTTAATATCTTTATATGAGTCTTAAAGTACACCATCATTCAGGCATAATACAGTCTCATGAAGCCAAATCCCATGTCTTTTCAAAGTACCAAGCCAAATGTTTTGATTTGTAATCAAATACAGAATTGATTTGCGAGATCAAGGATAGAATAGAAGCATCCAAATGTGATTCATTTTATTCCTGTACATGTTAAGTGCTCTGTGCTCAAACATCAAATCTTAACTCTTGAATGATCCTAATCATTTAAAGTCATTATTCCTCACAATGCAAATCATATTCCGCCTGTAAGCTGAGCATTGTCAGTTGAACCTATGAGCAATGAAGCCTTGGTATCCTCGTTTTCATTCGTGAGGCTGGTACTTCCATTTCTGCAGAGAGAAAGCATTCAGGCTCAAACTGAGACACGGGACAAGGATGTGATTTTGAGAAGATTCAGCCACTCAAATCTCTCTGAGATCCAATCATTTGATAATTAGAGTCACTCAAACTAAAGCGTTGCTCCGGTGTCTGTTCAGAGGGACCGTGCTTGGCTTATATCTGGCTTTGATACAGTCCAGAAAGCTTCTTAAGCAGATTACCTGTCGAACAGACTTCACCGAGGAGCAGAGAGGACAGTTTTCCACATTGTGCTCATGAGCAGACATCCAGCACCATTATGCAATGAAATGCCATGAAATGGGGGTTCTGGGCCAGGCTTGAATGGTTAATGTATGACGACGATGACGATGACGATGATGATGATGATGATGGTGGTGGTAGTGGTTCATCAAATGACAAATTATACGCACAGCTCCATTAATCTTCTGCATTATTAGTAATTCCCCCTTTGATCCATCCATTAGTATTCAGGTGTAAAAGCATTTCTTGGCACTGATGTTAGCTTTGTGTTTTATGATTTCTGCTCTTCAGCCAAAGTGAATTCTTCCATATAGACGCCAGTTTATCAGTTTGAACTCTATTGAGTGGTGGTATGTCATCTCTTTTGTTTTTGTTTTTTATGAGCCCTCACTATCTGAAAGTTAACATATATTTCTTTATCTCTTGCCCCACTTTTGGTCCCCTTTTTCATCCTGTCATAGACACAGCCATGATCATATGGGTTACGCTGCCACAGAAAGAAAACATTCAGTTTGAGTTATGAACAAAAGAAGCATTATTACGACTGTTACTGTTACTACATTAGTGTTAATGCGTTTTCATTAGTTAAAGGATTAGTTGACTTTTAAATAAACTTTTGCTGATAATTTACTCACCCCCATCTCATCCAAGATGTCCATGTCTTTCTTTCTTCAGTCGAACAGAAATGAAGGTTTTTGATGAAAACATTCCAGGATTTTTCTCCATATAATGGACTTCAATGGACACCAAACGGTTCAAGGTCCAAATGACAGTTTCAGTGCAGCTTCAGAGGGCTTTAAACGATACCAGACGATGAATAAGGGTCTTATCTAGCGAAACGATCGGTCATTTAAAAAATAAAAATAAAAGTTTAAGTTTTATAAGCACAAATGCTCGTCTTGCTCTGTTCTGTGATGCGCGGTTGTGACGTCACGCAAGACGCAATTACATTTAAAACGTCACGCTTGACGTAGGCGGAAGTACCGAGTCAGTGTTTACAAGTTGAACGTGCACATACTAAGCCAAACGTCATTTACAAATAAAGGGAGTTAAAAGGTAAAACAACGATGTCGGACGATTTTTTGAACTTCGAGGAGAAGATGAGATGAGTTTTTCGCCCTGCCTACCTTTCTGAACCGTGACCTTTTCAACGTAATTGCGTATTACGTGACGTCACGAACGCGCATCACAACAGAGCAAAGCGAGCATTTGTGCTTATAAAACGTAATCGTTTCGCTAGATAAGACCCTTATTCATCGTCTGGTATCGTTTAAAGCCCTCTGAAGCTGCACTGAAACTGTCATTTGGACCTTGAACCGTTTGGTGTCCATTGAAGTCCATTATATGGAGAAAAATCCTGGAATGTTTTCATCAAAAACCTTCATTTCTGTTCGACTGAAGAAAGAAAGACATGGACATCTTGGATGAGATGGGGGTGAGTAAATTATCAGCAAAAGTTTATTTAAAAGTCAACTAGTCAGCAGTAAAGCAAAGATATGTTTACTGCAGGCTGCTGCAAGGACATCGCTTTTCAATACAATATAAAACAACTATTTCATAGAAATATAATAATGTGCAGAATTTCTCAGAACTATGTTTTGTCAAGTGAAAATGGATTCAGGAGAGATTGGATACTGATACGAGTATGAGAATTGCTATATTTTGTTTTGGCAGTGGACACACTGAAATTGAGGCATGATGGGTAAATCCCAACAATGAAAAATGTCCCATGAATAGCCATGTGTTTATATACTGTATAATATAGCAGGGTGAATTTCATGAAATATGTCCAGGTCATACTTGGTTAACTAAAACTTTTAAAAATCATTTTCTTTTATTTAAATAAAGATTAAATATATACACATACACACACATACATATACATATACACACATACAATAAGGATTCATTAGTTAACAACTGTAGTTCACGTACTAAAAACAAACAATACAGAATGTTTTAATCTTAGTTAATGCTAATTTCAACATTTATTAATACATTATTAAAATCTAAAGTTTTAACTTTAGTTGATGCACTGTGAACTAGCATGAACAAACAATGAACTGTATCTTTACTAACTAGCATTAACAAAGATTAATAAATACTGTAACAAATGTTTTGCTCTCATTGTTAGTTCATATTCTTTAATACATTAACTAATGTTAACAAATGAGACCTTATAGTAAAGTGTTACCAATGATAAAAATGTGAAATGTTTTAGTGACAAAAAACTAAAGTACTAAAATGACTAAAACTGAAAGGAAAATAAAGCTAAATAGCTAAATATAAAAATTACAAAAAAACAAAAAACGAAAATAAAAATATTAAATACTATATTAGTATATAATTAATACTAAAATAAAACTTATATTTGTTATTTTTTAAATTATAATTTTGTATGTACTATAATTCTATTAATAATAAAACATTTTATATATAATTAAAATTATTTATATGTCATATATATATATATATATATATATATATATATATATATGTATATATATATATATATATGTATATATATGTATATATATATATACACACACACATATATAAAATATATATAAATATATATATAATATATATATATATATATATATATATATATATATATAAAATATATATAAAATATATATATATATATATATATATACACACACATATACATTTTTTTTTTTATATAAAAATATTCAAAAATATATAAAAATTATATATATATATATAAAATACTTATATATATATATATATATATATATATATATATATATACACACCAATCAGGCATAACATCCTAATATTGTGTTGGCCCTGACCTGTCGAGCTTTCTGAAACCTTTCTATCAGAACCAGCATTAACTTCTTGAGCAGTTTGAGCTACAGTAGCTCGTCTGTTTGATCGGACCACACGGGCCAGCCTTCGCTCCCCACGTGTATCAATGAGCCTTGGCCGTCCATGACCCTGTCTCCGGTTCACCACTGTTCCTCCCTTGGAGCACTTTTGATAGATACTGACCACTGCAGATGGAACACCCCACAAGAGCTGCAGTTTTGGAGATGCTCTGACTCGTCTAGCCATCACAATTTGATCCTCATCAAACTCGCTCAAATCCTTACGCTTGCTCATTTTTCCTGCTTCTAACACATCAACTTTGAGGACAAAATGTTCACTTGCTTCCTAATATATCCCACCCACTAACAGGTGCTGTGGTGAAGAGATAATCAGTGTTATTCACTTGTCTGGTCATAATGTTATGCCTGATCGGTGTATATAATATATAAAATTAAAAAACATAAAAAAAATAAAATACGGTATAATAGTTATTATACCAGTCTTACTCTAAACAAATGTATAATTATTGTAAATTGTAGTGAAATATTAGTATTTACATTTCATAGTAGTATTTGTTGTATTGACTTGAATAAATTAATTTTAGTGTGGGAAAGATGATTCATTACAGCCTTAACAGTGAAAAAAAAAAAAAGGGTTTTAAATCAGTGTGATGAACACAATGCAAAAAAAAAACAATCAGTTTTTGAACGTTTGATTTTGTAGTGAAATATGAACGTGGACATTTCATCGTGAGATTCACACAGCAATAACAACACACGGTCAGCTGTGCGGAGCAAAACTGATTGACATATTTACCTGTCTTTTGGCAGGGTGCAGTTTGATTCTGTAGTCCTCTCTCTTCCTTTTCATCCTGTGAAAAGCAGTTTAGAAATTGAGTGACGGTTTACTCTCGATGACAGGCATTAAAGGCCACTTAATCATTTTATTAAGGATCAGCAAAGCAAACACTGCAGTATGGAGATAACCTCGCGTCACTGCAAAATAACAAACTGCACACTCAGTCTAAAACTTAGCGAGGCTGGCAGCAAGCGTGGTGGACATATGGTGAAGGCGAGGAGGGGATGGGATTTCACAGCCAATTATCTGAGAGACCTCTTAACAGACAAACCAGACGCTTATAACTTCATACCTAATGAAAGCTATGGGAAATGCTTTGTTCTTCAACCATCAGTCTTAATTCAGTCACACCATGCACAGAACACAAGTCTGTGCTATTATACTACAGATGAATCTGTTCATACTTCCTATTTTTAGTTGTTACCTCTAATTATTTCCACATAAAATAATAAGAAATTATGTTTTTTTGCTGTGTTTATCACTTGATAAAGTAAATCCTCACAAGTACTCAAGGTGGATTGAACCTGAAGTGAAAAAACTGCTAGGCATCTTTATGATTAATAAAGTAAGACGACATACCTGTTTACCCACGTCACTAATAAAATCATCAGAAGAGCGACAGCAACCAGCCCTCCTCCAATATACACATACAGCATGTGATGAAGACCCCTAAAATCTGAAATGAGAGATAAAGGGTCATTTGTTGAGATGTTAACAGATATGTACAGGTTGTTAGCCTGACAAGCCAGACCCACATCAAGATGTTGGGTCTGGGAACACACCGTTGGCAGGGCTCAATCCGAGGGGCGGGATAAACGGTTGTCTTTCAGATTCCCTCTTCATGCAATAGGATAGCGCTACAACCAACCAGAGCAATGAAGAAGATGAAGCGGAGCTAGTTGATAGATTAAACTTTCGTCGTATCCGGTCTGCAAAACACATCTTCCTTTCTTAGGAATGACTTCAGTGCCGTTCTTTGTTCTTTTCTCAAAGAAAAGCTTAACAAGTCTCCCAGAGTCACAGCCAAAGCCGATTGGAAAGACCACTGTTCGCCAGCTTCTTTGTTTTTAAGTAGCACGCGGAACCGCGGCAAATCTGCCGTCGTTATGTTAAGCCCGCCCACCGACTCTATACACGATGTGATTGGCCTGACCAGAGTTTGTTTTTAAGTAGAATGCGGAACCGCGGCAACTCTGCCGTCATTATGTTAAGCCCGCCCACCGACTCTATACACGATGTGATTGGCCTGACCAGAGTTTGTTTTTAAGTAGCACGCGGAACCACGGCAACTCTGCCGTCGTTATGTTAAGCTTGCCCAGTGACTCTATACACGATGTGATTGGCCTGACCAGAGTTTGTTTTTAAGTAGCACGCGGAACCGCGGCAACTCTGCCGTCGTTATGTTAAGCTTGCCCAGTGACTCTATACACGATGCGATTGGCCTGACTAGAGTTTGGTTTTTCAAGCTCACAAGCCAACGGACAGTTGCTAGACTACCCTGGCTGCAAATTAGATTTGCTGCCACTAGGGTGGCGTCTAGATTTCTAGGCTAACAGATTGTATGTAAATGAAAAAAAAAGCACTTTTCCTTTAAAAATAAACAATGAGAGCTATTGTTGTTTTTTTGTTTTGTTTTTTTGGAGCCATTTTGCTCTTCTTGTTTGAAAGCAAAGTTGAACCAACGTGTGCTCTGAAAACATGTGGCTGGGAGTACGCTGACTGTAAGTAACTTTGCAACTACATGTCAACTTAATCAAACCCTAACCCTACCAGTCTACTTATACTCTACCAACACTCTAATGAGAGTAAGTAGACATGTAGGTGCAATGTTACTTATGGTCAACAGAATGTGTTAAAGGGACCATCAAAATAAAATGAAACCAAATAAAGTTCTTTTAATTCAGCCAAGAGGTCACGCCGTGACCTATCAATTGTCTACTGGTCACATGTCTTCAAGTGATGCAAATTTGCAGGTCGGAGTTCACCAAACCTGAACTTTTGCTGCTCGCCAATTCGTCTACCTATACTATGCCCTACAAGTATGTACCGTTTTGTGAAGAAAAAAGTACATACTTTTGAGTGTGTAGTAGAAGTAGGCAAGCTTTGGGACATACTACATCATATAATTGAGTTTTTAACAGACAGTTCTGTCGCTTAGTTACATGCACCCTGTGACTGTTTAAACTGCCCTGTCAATCCTCGTCACAGTTAAAAATCCTCCACATTCAATTTCATTTCATTTCCTACCCTTTCAGAGAGAATTGTAGTAGCACATTGATCTGTCGTGGGTCTTTCATGCAGAGACTCTCCTCATGTGTTTACAATTTGCATAGTGATGCATTTAAAAGATAATGACCAAATGTATCTTTACAAAAGTTCATAATGCTGTTGCAGATTAAATATAATGTGGATAACATTGAATAAATATATTTTCGTCAGGTTATATACTGATAATTAATCGGTCAAATTCAAATCTAAACCTATCTACTTAACTGTCAGATCCGCACCATGTTTATAGTTTTTTACAATTTTTTATTTGTGTTTGTAGTTCTAATCGAACGCTCAATGAGTTTTGGGCAATATCAGCCATTTGAGTGTGCACAGATCTGCACTTCGGATTCTAACCGAAAAAGTAGATCGTCTTTGGAACACTCATTTTAACATACTACAATTTGGGACACACTAATTCTAATTTCGAATACTACTTGGGATGGATAGTATGCGAATTGGGACGCAGCATTTGGAACGCAGTGAAATGTGAAACTTTTCACATGAGCTTGCGTTTGTAGTCTGAATGCGGAATGAATGGATGTCAATGGAACGAGCGCTAGCATATGCGTAAAAAACAAAGTATACTTTACAAGTTGCACACACACGCTTTACTATGAATGGCAATGAGCCATGTGTGGTTTTACCTGTGGTTATCATGATCTAAATGTACCATACTATGGAAAACCAATGGTTAATTTTTCCCTTTAAAATTGATGTTTTAAAATTTTTTGTTAAAGGCACACTATTAAGTTGTGCCGCTAGAGGTCTCTTATTCAAAACAATAACAAAAGGCATAGCTTGATGACGCTGTGAATGAGTGTGGGATCATGGGAGTTGTCGTCTTCACCTCCACAGCCAATGGAAAGCATTCCGACGGGACTCAGAAATCATGTTCATGGGTGAACTAATGTATATAACGTAATTTGTTTTTATGAAGGGTGCAGAGAGCCTGGGACATTTATGATGCTGTTTTTATTATGCCACATTCAGCCGCTCCCACTCCTTTCGTTTTGTTGTTTATGTTTATTTAACAATTAAAGTTCAGTTTAACTTCGCCCTCCTTCTTCCATGAGCTTGAACTTTGCTACATTTGATCATTTAAGCAGGGGTGTCCAACCCTGGTCCTGGAGGGTTACCACCCTGCAGATTTTAGCTCCAACCAGAATCAAACACACCTGAACCAGCTAATCATGGTGTTCAGGGCTGCTTGATAATTACAGATAGGTGTGTTGGAGCAGGGTTGGAACTGAAATATGCAGGACGGTAGCCCTCCAGGAGCAGGGTTGGACACCCCTGATTTAAAGGATTAGTTCACCCAGAAATGAAAATTAGCCCATGATTTACTCTCCCTCAAGTCATCCTAGGTGTATATGACTTTCTTCTTTCAGTCGAATACAATCAGAGTTGTCCTGGTTCTTAAAGGCCTTCTGAAGTGAAGCGATGCGTTTCTGTAAGAAAACCATCCATATTTAAAACTTTAAAAACTAAAATAACTACCTTCCGACAGACGGCCGTACTGGCGCACGACTAATTGACGAACGCGGAAGTGCAGATGATAGAGCAAAACAAAACACCGGTCATGAATTATGAGTCTAAAACGAGAATTTTTAAAGAGAAATGGTGGAGGATTCTGATATAAGAGAAGAGGGGCTTGAGTATTTGTTTGAACCATGAGAGGTGTCAAAGCTTGCGATACTCTTACATCCTGCGTCACATATCGAGTCAGGGGTTATTCTTTTGCCGTAAGTCGACTTGTGTAGGCCGTCTGCCGGAAGCAAGTTATTTTAGTTTATAATGTGTTAAATATGGATATATCCATATCGCTTCGCTTCAGAAGGCCTTTATTAACCCCCAGAAATGCACTTTTATGGACTTCAAAACAGAAACAGCCAGTCACTGCCATTATAAAGCTTGGATTAGACAGGACATTTTTTAATATAACTCTGATTGTATTTGTCTGAAAGAAGAATGTCATTTACACCTATGATGACTTGAGGGTGAGTAAATCATGGACTTGTTATAACATTACTCATGCATTCACCCGGTGGCTGATATGAGACACTTGTTGCACATTGCAGCTAGATCGATATTACAATATCATATTAATAAAAGATGGATGACTTGTGTTGCTAAATGGCATGTGGTTACTTTTAAAATATATTGCATGGTGGAGAAAATGCTGTGTGTTACTACAAATAAATCTCTTTCTGATTATGCAATGTTAGCCACTTGTCAAAATAGGCAGCAAGGTACAAACATGTTACTCGCAGTAAATCAAGAAAACAAGATTCAAACAATAAGTTAGCTAATTGCATTTCCAAGAGACAAAACATATAATTATACATGTGCAGTGTGGTGCTAACAAATCACTGTTTTCAAATGTTAGTCTGGAGATATATGAATATTTGAATCTGGCCCCAACAGTTTTTTTGTCAGAAAAATTTACAACAATTTTGGCCCTGTTTATATCTGGTATTAAGATGCGTTTTCTTCCTTTAAACCTGGTGTTTGGTCTCTTTTGTCCACTTTTGACAACTTCTGTCCTTGATTTCTTCGAGGGGAGGGTCTGTGGGGGGTCTATCAGGTAGTCTTGCTTAGCCAGATCTTCAGACTGACGGCAGAAGGTCTGGACTCTTTTGCAGCTTTCATTGGTCAAGGACCACCCAAGAGGACATTTGACTGACATGCAACCAATCACAGTTCGTTTTGTTCCGCATCATGTTTAGGGGTGTGAAAATGTGAAGTCGATGTCCCTTCAACAACAGACCGACGTGCATCTATAAATTATTCATTTAAGAATGATGTGCAAACTTTTTCTGCTCTAATAGCTGCAAGACCATGCCGAATGAGGTGAGTGCGTGTTAGAAATCAGGAATGGTGAGAGAACATTGTGCTTGGTACATTTTTTATCTTCAAACTAAACTGTCTTCAGCCAATGAAATCCCGTCTGGCTAGCGCGCTTCCAATAACGTTTACACATTAGGTCAGTAGGCGGAGAGTAGGTGGTGTTTTGAGCATGAGCATCTACACCATGAAAGCAATCCAGTTGAATGCATTTTCGACTACCTTTGGAAGTGGTCGAAAATTGACAAACTCAAAACGTTTTAGACCCCGTTTACCCTTAAATGCATGAACGTTTCACCAGTCATTATTACATATTCGGGTCTTTAGCGATCCAAGTCTATATCCAACACGAATGGCTCTCTAACTGCCACCATAGTATAAAACTCTCCTGATTTTTTGTTACTTTTTGGAACTTGGAAGGGTTTGATTTGAGCCGATGCTTTTTTTTTTGCCATAACCATAGTCCTCGTTAGACCCCATTTCCCAGTGCATTCAGAATCTGGCTCATATTTGCGATCTCAAACATATTCTCAAAACTTTATTTATAGTTTTTTTTAATAATTTAGTTTTATTATTATTTTAGTAAAAATTGTTGAGATCTGTTGTAGCATAGCAAATTTAAAAAAATAAATAATTATAATTATACATTTTTTATTAAAAAAAGTTATTGCATGACAGGGCTTTTACTTACAAACACTACAATAAAAAAGTTTGAATCTACAAGACCTTTTGACTGGTACTGGTCTCATTCTCTCAAAAGGAAGCAGTGTGGAGGTGCAGGATATTTTAAACAAGTCCCATCCTTGTCCTACCTTGAGCAGGTAGAGTGGTCAGCAGGACTGTGGTGGACTGGACACCGGCATCTGTGCTGAAGTTGCAGCGGTAGAATCCTCCATCTTCTTTGATGATGTTGGTGAGGTGTAGACTGACCTCCATAGCATCACTGCAGTTCACTCGCCCTCTACTGTTGAACTCATTCAGCACCACGCCTTCGTCTAGCATCTGACACGTCGCTATAATATTGCTACCGCCATCCTCAGTGTTCAGTTTCTCTATGCTTACTTTGTAAACCTCACCGTCGTGGACAAGGTCACAGTTAATGGTCAGGTTGTCGTTCTCTGCTGCCACCAACTTAGTGTCCGGTTGAATAGAGATGGTGGTGGTGATTGCTAGAAAAAAAAAAAATAGGAGAAATGTCATGCAAGACCTATAACACTTGAAATTGTTAATCGAATTAGTAATTAACAGAGCTATGCCTACCGGATTTAGTGATCGACCAAAGTGATAGATTTTTTTGATGGCTGATATATAGCCGATATGCTATATTTGATATAAATGATGGTAAATAACACATGGATAATTGCTGAAATAAAAATTATATTTAACATATTTACTAAATTCGAAATACATTAACTGAAAAATATATTCTATGAAAAAATGGTTTGATCTTCATAAGTATAAATCTGTTTATTTTACAGAGTTACTTTTTTGATTCTGTAATCCTATTTGCATTCGCCAAAGTTTGGGGTTTGTGGAATTAAATGTTTATTACATATTCTAAGTTTAAATTATATAGATTGTATATAAATATAGATGTAACGTTTGTTTTTCAATTACCGTACTAATAATAGAATAATAATATACCATTTGATTTCTTTAAAATTCTTTTTTTTTTTTTTTTTCAAAGATGAAAATTCTGTCATAATTTACTCACCCTCAAGTTGTTCCAGACCTCTATGAGTTTCTTTGAACACAAAAGAAGGTATTTTGAAGAATGTTTATGACCAAGCAGATCCGAGCAACCATTGACTACCATAGTAGGGAAAAGAAATACTATATGGTTATTTTTATAATACTATATATATATATATATATATATATATATATATATATATATATATATATATATATATATATATATATATATATATATATATATATATATATATATATATATATATATATATATATATATATACTTGGATCTGCTTGGATCTGCTTGCTTGCAAACCAAACTCTGGAACAACTGGAGGGAACCACCGAGGAATCGGGTCTCCTTTAAGACCCCAAGTGATGCCATTGGTTCAAATTGCTTTTAATAGGTACCCTCTTTAGCGCCTGATTACAATTACTACAAAATCATATATTGATAAATGCTGTTTCAACTACATTATAATGTCCATTTATGTCTGTATTAGTTAGCTTATATACTAGCATAGCATACAGATAAGCGATTAGCTTGATAGCTTAGTTTATACACACATTTGCACTTACCCTACATATAATTCTCAATCAGCTTTAATGTGTTAAATTAAGTGTTAAATGAGCAAATAATTTATAAATAAAACAAATTAATGATGTTCAATGATTCACTTAATAGGCTATTGCTATTATTTATTAATTAACAGTTAATCAAGTATAAGAAATTGTTTAATTGGTTTTATGCACTAATGTGTTTTCCTACACATTATATAGTAAGCTATGCATATTTTAAATTAATATCTTTCATATATACTAGGACAATCATTAACTGACAGTTTGGGGAGACCCAATTTCAAGGGAGGACCCGATTTGTCATGACACCACCAATGTCCAAATATGGTGCTGACATCTTGGAGCCAGAGTCTGCGCAGTAAAGAGCGTGAAGTGGCGCCACGGTATCAGGGCCCCGCCCGTACTCCCGCAGAATCGATTAACACAGTTTACTGCGGAACAACTCATTACGTTGGTGTGAAATAAACAGTTACGGAAATGTAGAAGGGAATTGTAGAAGCTAAAGTTGAAGCTCCAATCACCTCCCGAAAAAGTCTGTTGGTGCCTCAGTGACTACTTTGCTCAGACAAGCTGTCAATCATGTCGTCAACCCCGCCCACACTCCTGCAGAATCGGTTAACAGTTAAACACAGTGTTGTGCCTGACACTTATCGGCCAAACAGAAAATAGTGTCGGCCCATAATAAAAAAATTAAAAAAAAGATTCATTCATTCTAATTCATTCACCTGTTTTTTTGACAATTGTGTCTTTTGTCCATGAACCCTGAGGATAGGTCTGCAGAGAGCAATGATACTGGCCGATGTCACCCTCAGTGACATTCCTAATGGAAATGCTGCCATCCATTGTGGTGGTTTTCAGAAACTCCACTCTTCCGTCATAAGATGATTCAAAGTTGGTGCCATACTGAGGATGATAAACGGCTACAGGTTGTGTAAGAAACTTTTTAGTCCAAGAGACCATAGTGAGCTGGCCAGTCCACGGACACAGGCAGTCCAATATCATTCCCTCCTGCAGTATGACTGTTGATTCTGGGGCTTTCATCTGTACAGAGCCTAGAAGATCATTGTGGAAGTGTGGGGGAAAGTCAGACACAGATTTAAAAAAAAAAAAAAAAAAAAAGACAAAAGAATACTTGTAGGAATATTATATTACTTACAGAAAGGTACATCTTTTCACGTCAGTGGATTTTGCAAAGAAGCCAATGAAATATTTTTGGAATACACTACCATACAAAAGTTTGAGGTTGGTTTTTTTTTTTTTTTTTTTAAGTGTCACCAAGGCCTCATTTATTTGATAAAAAAAAAAAAAAAAATACAGTAAAACATTGATAGTTACTATTTTATTGTTATTATTATTTTAAAGCTCCAACTTTGTATTGCGTGAAGCGGCCTCCTTGTCATTTCTTAAAAAAAAACAGAACAATGTCAAAAAGCTGTTATGTGACAAGGTGTACAACAAATAAAGCTAAAACACACAGAACTAAGTTTTTATAAGCTGTCGACCCAAAAAACCGAGCGTTTAAGGAGACAAAAGTGGATACATGCAATAAGACGTGAAGCTTCAGCAGGAAGAATGGGTCAATTTTGGGATCCTGACACTCAGTATGCGTACGTGTGCAGGAAACATTTTGTCAAATATCCAAATGTCAGTTTTATATATCATATTTCCTGTCGCTGATTACGTTCCCCTCTAGTGTGCGTAGTTCTCTGTCTCAATTGCCTGTATCCACTTTTGTGTCCTTAAACGCTCGTTTTTTGGGTCAACAGCTTATTAAAAACTTCTGGGTTTTTGGTTCTGTGTTTTTTAGCTTGTTTGCTGTACACCTTGTCACATATCAGCTTTTTGACATTGTTCTGTTTTTTGTTATAAGTCAGGAAAGACAAGGAGGCCGCTTCACGCAATACAAAGACAATGGAGATGTGGTTTTCAGATTATGACGCGTGTCGCTGTCTGTATAACAACAGTAGACTCCAGGTGCAGTGTTTCAGAATGAAACAATCATGAGAAAATATAAAGTCGTGATCACGAGAAAACAAGACAGAAAAAAAGATATATTATCCTGACTTTTTAAAGATCCTTTGATAAGTTCAAATGATAAGAGTTTTCTGTAACATTCCACAAGGATAGATTAAATTGTTCAAAAGTGACAGTTTAAAATATTTATAATATTGTAAATTATATTATATACATTTTATATTTAAGATAAATTGCGATGATTTTTTTTTCAGATTTTAATATTATATTAACACACACACACATACATACATGCATACATACAGGTGCTGGTCATATAATTAGAATATCATCAAAAGTTGATTTATTTCACTAATTCCATTCAAAAAGTGAAACTTGTATATTATATGCATTCATTACACACAGACTGATATATTTCAAATGTTTATTTCTTTTAATTTTGATGATTATAACTGACAACTAAGAAAAATCCCAAATTCAGTATCTCAGAAAATTGTCTGAATTACTGCAGCAATGCGGCTTGTCTGTGGCACTGCTCAGGTGTTATGAGAGCCCAGGTTTCTCTGATAGTGGCCTTCAGCTCTTCTGCAATGTTGGGTCATATCACATCTTCCTCTTCACAATACCAGAAGGTCAGGCGAGTTTGCTGGCCAGTTAAGAACAGGGATACCATGGTCCTTAAGCCAGGTACTGGTTGCTTTGGCACTGTGTGCAGGTCTGCATCTCCATAAAGTTGGTCAGCAGCAGGAAGCATGAAGTGCTCTAAAACTTCCTGGTATACGGCTGCGTTGACCTTGGACCTCAGAAACACAGTGGACCAACATCAGCAGATGACATGGCACCCCAAACCATCACTGACTGTGGAAACTTTACACTGGACCTCAAGCAACGTGGATTGTGTGCCTCTCCTCTCTTCCTCCAGACTCTGGGACCCTGATTTACTTTCATCAGAGAACATAACTTTGGAGCACTCAGCAGCAGTCCAGACCTTTTTGTCTAGCCCGGGCGAGACGCTTCTGACGTTGTCTATTGTTCAAGGAATGCGACAGCTGAAACCCATGTCTTGCATTCGTCTGTGTGTAGTGGTTTTTGAAGCACTGACTCCAGCTGCAGTCCACTCTTTGTGAATCTCCCCCACATTTTTGAATGAGTTTTGTTTCACAATCCTCTCCAGGGTGAGGTTATCCCTATTGCTTGTACACTTTTTTTCTACCACATCTTTTCCTTCCCTTGGCCTCTCTATTAATGTGCTTGGACAGCCAGGCTCTTTTGCAATGACCTTTTGTGTCTTGCCCTCCTTGTGTCAATGGTCGTCTTTTGGACAACTGTCAGGTCAGCAGTCTTCCCCATGATTGTGTAGCCTACAGAACTAGACTGAGAGACCATTTAAAGGCCTTTGCAGGTGTTTTGAGTTCATCAGCTGATTAGAGTGTGGCACCAGGTGTCTTCAATATTCAACCTTTTCACAATATTCAAATTTTTGAGATACTGAATTTGGGATTTTTCTTAGTTGTCAGTTATAATCATCAAAATGAAAAGAAATAAACCTTTGAAATATATCAGTCTGTGTGTAATGAATGAATATAATATACAAGTTTCACTTTTGAATGGAATTAGTGAAATAAATCAACTTTTTGATATTTTAATTATATGACCAGCACCTGTATATGTATATATATGTGTGTGTGTGTGTGTATGTGTATATTATATACATATATATATATATATACACACACACACACACACACACACGTATTATTATATGAATATACATAATTGTACTATTCCCAACCTTGTTGGAAGTGTATCAAATATTTATTAAATAAATAAAAATAAAAAAATAATGGCGTATGTGCTCTCAATGCTCTCCTAGCTGTCCACCCAAAAAGTGTTGCTGTTTTTCACTTCTCTGTCTCCAGTAGATTGGTGAAGTCTTAAGGTTTAAGTTAAATAAACTGTTATTGTTAGTTTAGTTTTATAAGGGTACAAAATACAAAGTAACCAGCAACCACAAGTACAAACAAAAGTTACTTTCAATGTAACCACATATCCTATTTTTAAACGGATTATAACGAAGCAAAATCAATTACTGCAGATGTTTCCTTCGTTAATAGTCTAGGAAAAACTATTTGTTAAACTTTTTAAATGTATATTCACTCTATAAGCACTGAAATCAATAAACAATCAATTCAACTCATACGTAAACAGGACCACTGATTTATATATCCTTAAATATATAAATTACCAATAAGGAACAAACAATTGCTTATAACTATAATAAAGTTCCTACCTTTGCTTAAAAAAACTACATTACCTTTCAGAAAACAGAGTGGCATCACGAGTACCAAGAAGTACCAGTAATCCTTTTGTACTGCCACCATCTTGCTCCTCTGAGACAGAATGAATACAGCATTGACAAGGACTCAGGCGACCACAGGCACGATCTGTGTTCAGCTGCAAGAGTCTGCAAATCACCTCCTCAACCAGCAGTTAAACAATGTAGAGAGGAGGTGTTAAGTTCACCAGTGGGCTTAATTCTACCACACACAGAGTTTGCGTTTCAACTGAAACTGAAAGAGTGGATGTAAAACCAAAATCTCTGAATTCCCCTATAAGAATACATCAAAATAAAAGCAAAACAAAAATGGTGAAACAATAAACTTTGGGTGTATTAGTCCTACAGTGCACGTGATAAATAATTACTGAGATTTCATCATCTAGTCATACAGATCTGACGGTTGGAGAATGGAGAGGCGTCTACTGTAAACCCATTCATTTATTGATTTGCTACAAAACAAACATATACAAAAATGGTTTCATAGTATGTACCAAAACATAAATAAACATTCACATTATGACCTCCATCACCAGTGAGGCACTTAAGAGTTGAAGATGTGTGTGAGATTGCTCAGGCACTTCAGAAGATAGACCTTCAGGGGTTTGTCACGTCTGTGCTCTTCATCTACAAGAACAAACAAACAAATAAACAGACAATTACCATACATTCTCAGGAAAGAGCCATTTCCTGATGTATCTACTGCTGTAGTACATCTGAGAGTAAAAATGAGAGGCTCTTCTATGATCAAACTGAATATATTATTTCGCACCTTTCCGGGTGGACACGTATGCCTCTTCAACTTTCAGTCTGATGGAAGGACACTTCAAAGTGGCCTTTGCCTTTGTAAGAGACATGCAGGATGGGAAGATAAAGCGTGAGACGGATCTCCAAGTGGGCATGAGAAATGAAGACTTGCATGTAATTTGTGTTTATAAAAATGATCATGAATAGTGCCGTATTTCACATTGCGCTGCCTCTAATCCTACCATTTAATATTTTTCCCAATTAAAGGGTTAGTTCACCCAAAAATTACTCACCCTCATGTCATTCCAAATCATTTTAATGAAATCGGAGATCTTTCTTTCCCTTCATTGACAGCCTACACAACTACCACTTTCAAGCCCCAGGAAGGCAGTAAAGACATCATTAAAGTAATCCATTTCATTAAAGATATCTTCATTTGTGTTCCGAAGACGAATGAAAGTCTTGTGGGTTTGGAACGACATGAGGGTGAGTAATTAAAGATTACTTTTCATTTTGGGTGAACTAACCCTTTAACTGTTTGTAAAAAAGCATTATATAACAACAGGATGGCACTGAATAAATTGCATTACCTTCTGATTGTTGTGCAACAGAGCCCAAAGCGCTGAAGCTCCTATGGTACGTATATCTGATGAACTACTGCTCAAACAAGAGACTAGTAGCTCAACAGCTTTATCTGAAATATAAACAAAAAATGTGTATTTAAAAAAAAAAAAAAAATGTAAATAATAAAATGACATTATTGGTAGTGTAAATTTGCAGTTTAGTTTCATAAGTGCATTGAAATCATGTCAAGTCAATCATCTCATTTCCTTTGCTTTCTATAAAAAGGAGTTGGGCGGAAATGTTTGGTGTAATGTGTAAAACTATTATGGCTCCATTGCAGCTGTTGTGACACATTCACACTTCAGTGTTTGTGTGTGTACACTGACGTGTTGCCGTAAGTGTTGGTGTGTGGTGGATCACTTTTACACAGGCAGTGTTAAATCCATCTTAACAAGTTGAAGTCTGTCACGGATCAAAATATAAATGAAAAAAATAAATAAATGTATATACAGTATAAATATATATATACACACACACACACACACACAATTAATTTTGGTCAAAGAAATGCAGCCTTGGTGAGCAGAAGAGACATTTAAAAACATTAAAAAAATTCTTACTGTTCTCAAACTTTTGACTGGTAATATATCTATATGCTTCATCGGAATTATCCTCACATCCACACACATTGAATTTGGCACAGGTTTTACAGAGTGCTGGGACACACTCACTCACACACACTCCTATGGCCAATTTGACCAATTCATCTAACCTGCATGTATTTGGACTGTGGGGGGAACCGGAGCACCCAGAGGAAACATGCTGACAAGAGGAGAACATGCAGACTCCACACAGAAAGGACTCCTGGCTCAGCCAGGGCTCAAACCAGGGACATTCTTGCTGTGAGGTGACAGTGCTACCCACTGAGCCAACGTCCCACGTTTCAACATTCGCTAATACATTATTAAAATCAAAAGTTGTATCTGTTATTTAATATTTAATGGACCTGAGTTCACATTAACTAACAGAAAACAGTATTTTTATTATCTAAACTTAATAAAGATGAATAAAAATGGTAACAAATGTATTGTGCTCATTGTTAGTTAATGCAGTAACATTAATAACACCTTATTGTTACCATTATGTTATTGGGGGGAACAGGTTGATATATTGGTCAGGCCAATTAATTAGATGACATTTGGCTATTTAACCATGCCTGCTGAGCCTTATTAGATACTGGCATTGGCATCATCCACTCAAAAAGAAACATGTTGGTCGACCATTAACATCTAAAACCCTGTAAATCCAGCACTCATACCGTTGGCTAAGACTTTGGGCTTGTTAGCGGAGCAGAAGCAGATGTTGTGGAGAATGAGCAGGATGGTGGGTTTAGTGCTGGGGTGTTTGGACTGGGCCAGTTCGACCAGCAGCTCTAAAGCCCCTCGAAGCCTGAGGATCATCTGCTGTCCGTCCTCCCCAAAAGACATGTTCAGCAGGAGCCTGAGCCACAGGGACAGAGGATCTCCTGTCAGAACGCTGCTTCTACTACCTGCCTTAGGCATCGGGAGAGACAGGAAGTGCTGCAGGAAGTTACTCTAAGGGAAAATGGCAAGAAAGAAGGTTTTGTTAACATCTCTCTTTGTAAATTTCTCTATGAAACTAAAAAGTGGATTTTCAACTAGAAGACACAAAATGAGCAAAAGTTCTCAGCTATATTCACAGACTAAAGTGGTTATATTTCTTTCTCTCATGAATTGTCTTACTTTAAATATTAGCAAGTGAGTTACCTTCAGCAGTACCCCTTTGCAGTCCCTTGAGATGGCCAGGTTGGCCAGCAATGAGAAAGCCAGACTGTGGATGCTGCTGTTGTCAGGGGCAACCTGGGAGGCCAGTTTCATCACCGCATGCATCAGTGAATTTGTGACCGCAGTCTTAGGAAGAACAGCCTGAACTGAGCCAGAGCTACAACTACTGCTGCTGCTGCTGCTGCTACATAAAGCACTACATGCTGAAAGAGAATGAGGGAGAGACAGACAGAGAGAGAGAGATAGTTAACTTGATCATGGAAAAAAAAAACTATAACCTAACTGTATCTCAGAAAAATTATATAAGGAAACAAAACTGTTGATCGGTGTTTCTTATCAGAATCCATCCTAAACCCTAAAATTAGGCCAAACCCCCTTGCATAACAATACAATTTGCAGCTTTAAACACGTTGCCAGTGTGTGTGTGTGTGTGTATATGTGTATGTGTATGTATATGTATGTATGCATGCATGTGTATACATGTGTATATATATATATATATATATATATATATATATATATATATATATATATATATATATATATATATATATATATATATATATATATATATATATATATATATATATATATATATATATATACACACACATATATATACACACACATATATATGTGCTGTCAATCGATTAAGTTTAAATTTATTTTTTCTCTAATCAATCACACTTAACATTAAAGTTTTTAATATATTTTTATATTGTAATAATTTCACATTTCATCTCCAAATTAATGTAGAAACAACATAAAGATTACATACAACATATTTTATCTAACAGGTAGGAAATACAGAGAAACTTATTAAAGTTATCAAACTAAATCTAAATAATAATCTAATCCAAATACAGATTAATCCTCATTAAAGCTACAAAAGTTAGTCAAGAGCAGCGAGTGATTTTCTCTGTCTTTTGTTTTTTGATTTACATTAATGACAGACATCACAGCAGCAGGTTTATTAGGCTGCTGTCACTTTAAGACCTGAAGCACATGATACAGATCTGGATCTGACATGCATCCGATGTCCTTACAACTCTTTGTGTTCATTTAAAGGAACACTCCACTTTTTTTGAAAATACAGTTAAACTGATGGCAAATGAAAAGTTGTGATTTTCTAGACCGATATGGCTAGGAACTATGCTCTCATTCTTGCGTAATAATCGTATGCGACAACCTGCTTGCACAGGGAGTGTGCTGGGGACTATTTTCAGTAATATTTCCATCTGTTTTAGTAAATTATGTAACTACAAAAGTTTTAAATAGGAAAAATATCAAAAGTCTTTGGTCATTTTTGAGCAAGATGCTAACGGTCTAATCAGATTCAATGATCTATGCTAAGCTATGCTAAAAGTTCTACCGCCAGACCTGGAGATCGGCTGAATGGATTCGAAAACAGTAAAACGAAATGGATGAGGAAAACATAGCGCCTTGAAAATCTGTGCAGCTCGTCAAAAATTAAAAAAATGGGGCTTCTGTCAAACAAAGGAAAAAGACTAGGATACTCAATACTTTTGTGTGTTTTTGTACATTCAAATGTGAAAGACTGCGAAATTTGCTGTCTCCAGCCCGTATCCATACAATTCCATTTGACCATTAAAATGGTGTGCATAATGACATCATCCCTAAAAAAAACGTTTTGTTGCATGCGTTTTGTTGTATCACTAAAAAAATCTGCCCTTGAGTTGTTTCCATACATAATTTTGTGTACACTCACCTAAAAGATTATTAGGAACACCATACTAATACTGTGTTTGACCCCCTTTCGCCTTCAGAACTGCCTTAATTCTACGTGGCATTGATTCAACAAGGTGCTGAAAGCATTCTTTAGAAATGTTGGCCCATATTGATAGGATAGCATCTTGCAGTTGATGGAGATTTGTGGGATTCACATCCAGGGCACGAAGCTCCCGTTCCACCACATTTTAGTACAGTGAACTCATTGTCATGTTCAAGAAACCAATTTGAAATGATTCGAGCTTTGTGACATGGTGCATTATCCTGCTGGAAGTAGCCATCAGAGAATGGGTACATGGTGGTCATAAAGGGATGGACATGGTCAGAAACAATGCTCAGGTAGGCCGTGGCATTTAAACGTTGCCCAATTGGCACTAAGGGGCCTAAAGTGTGCCAAGAAAACATCCCCCACACCATTACACCACCACCACTAGCCTGAGCAGCGGTAACAAGGCATGATGGATCCATGTTCTCATTCTGTTTACGCCAAATTCTGACTCTACCATCTGAATGTCTCAACAGAAATCGAGACTCATCAGACCAGGCAACATTTTTCCAGTCTTCAACTGTCCAATTTTGGTGAGCTTGTGCAAATTGTAGCCTCTTTTTCCTATTTGTAGTGGAGATGAGTGGTACCCGGTGGGGTCTTCTGCTGTTGTAGCCCATCCGCCTCAAGGTTGTGCGTGTTGTGGCTTCACAAATGCTTTGCTGCATACCTCGGTTGTAACGAGTGGTTATTTCAGTCAAAGTTGCTCTTCTATCAGCTTGAATCAGTCGGCCCATTCTCCTCTGACCTCTAGCATCAACAAGGTATTTTTGCCCACAGGACTGCCGCATACTGGATGTTTTCCCCTTTTCACACCATTCTTTGTAAACCCTAGAAATGGTTGTGAGTGAAAATCCCAGTAACTGAGCAGATTGTGAAATACTCAGACCGGCCCGTCTGGCACCAACAACCATGCCACGCTCAAAACTGCTTAAATCACCTTTCTTTCCCATTCTGACATTCAGTTTGGAGTTCAGGAGATTGTCTTGACCAGGACCACACCCCTAAATGCATTGAAGCAACTGCCATGTGATTGGTTGATTAGATAATTGCATTAATGAGAAATTGAACAGGTGTTCCTAATAATCCTTTAGGTGAGTGTGTATCGCAAGTTATATTGTATCTTTCGCATCACAAATATTTGTAAAATGCAGAGAGTGATGAGACAATTGAAATTCGCCAGTTTACGCTTACTATTTTTCACAAATAATAGGCCAATTGCTAAATTAGTTAATATTAAATCAGAAGATCACGGCGAAGTGGTACAGCTTGTCTGACAGGAATGCACGTAACTGCCTTTGTGAGACGAAGCCCATGGGTTTGGACACAGGGCAGCTCATTTGAACTGTGTAAATTTTAGGATCCATAAAAAAGAGATTAGTTCTAGTAAAATGTTCGGTCATATAGCAACAATATGCCTTGAACATGCAGTCAAGCCAGTCGCGGTTTGAGAATATATTCAGATCATTCAAACCAAGTTATTCGTTCTGGTTTCAGAGTTCAATAACATCAAATCGCTGCTATGTTTTTTTCTTTCTCAGAGACAGATGCAGGTTTAACCTAAACATTTTATGTGTAGGCCTATTAACTTTTAAAAATAGTCTGTAGAGCTGCTGTCTTAATGATTCTAAAATTCATTTAGAGCTTTTTGGATTCAACCCACTTTATTTTCCTAATTTGCTTGAGATAAAATTGTACTACATATAAATCGTATTTATAAAATAATTTTTATTAACAAATGTCATGTTTGTGATTTTCATTTGTCAAGTAGCCAGATCCTGCCCATGAAACCATGCTTTTATGGCATTCATTTTATTATTCAGATACAAAAGTAACATTGCTTATTTTACCTTTCTTTTGTCAGCTTTGGAAACTCCAACAGCCTTCCTTTGTTTGACAGAAGCCCCATTTTTTATTTTTCATGAGCTGCAGAGATTTTCAAGGCGCTATGTTTTCCTCATCCATTTCAAAGCAAAACTTTATTATGTATTATTACATTTTATACATAAAATATTATTTTTTTATTAGCAAGTGTCATGAGATTTTTAGTACTTCATCATAAAGACTATTTAGATCAATACTTGATCATGCAATATTCAGAAACGGGTGCAGTTAGCCATTCTTTTTCTTTTTTTCAATTATTCTTATTCTTACCAATAGTAATAAAATAACTGAATATACAATTTAATAATATCAATATAGTAGCCATTTAATGCACCTTTGAACTACAGAGAACGGGAGCAACGCCACAAACACTGATGCAGTATAAGCTAAATCTGTCATGTGACACCACATTTATTTGCATTAAAGCCCTTTTTCTCAACAGGGTTTCCAAACTAGTTTTTCACATCATTTGAAGTTGCGACATAGAATTTATACGCTGAAGTTAAACAAAAAGATTGTCAACATTTGCAAAAAATTATCGATAACTGCCATTTCCATCAGCTATATTAATAAACATTTTGATGGATGAAAACCTGGCTATTGACAGGAGATTCGCAGATGCTGCAGTACAGATTTAAGTTATTATTTTTGCGTCTTATTGCGCTTGAATGACAGAAAACAAAACTGATGCTACGTTAATTGCGTTAAATATTTTTAACGCCGTCCAATATTCAGCAAGGATGCAGCAGATGACAGTAAAGACATTTATAATGTTACAAAAATTTCTATCTTTTACAATTTCTATTTATCAAAAAAATCCTGAAAAAAAGTATCATGGTTTCCACAAAAAATATTAAGCAGCACAACTGTTTTCAACACTGATGATAATAAGAAATGTTTGATGAAATGTTGCTAAATCAAATCAGTATATTAGAATGATTTCTGAAGGTTCATGTGACACTGAAGCCTGGAGTAAATTCAGTAAATTCAGTAATCACAAATTACATTTTAATTTACAAGACAAGTTATTTTAAATTTTAATAATATTTCACAATATTACAGGTTTCAGTGTATTTTTGATCAAATAAATGCAGCTTTGGTGAACATAAGAGACTTCTTTTAAATATATATTTCTTTCTTTCTTTCTTTTTTCCTGTGCTGCTGCAGAATAGTGCTACAGGAAATACTGCCGGTGATATAAAGCCACATGACCCCATTTAACTTTCTTTTTTTTCCGTTAATCTATGCATCTACTGCCTCAAAATATCACTGCACAGTTGTGTAACAATGAGCCTGGAAACTCAATGGAAACTTCATTCAACTTTGTTTTAATTCTAAATATATCTAGATAAAAAAAAATAGCATTTCCTCCGGGTCTAACAATGCTACATTTAGTAGTGTCAAAACCACTAAACGTCTCACTTCTGGGTAAGTTTACAGACATATTTTGAAAAATAGCATGACTGCGGGTGAATCATTTAACATTATACTACTGGATTATTGAGAGACCTCAGCGGGTTTTGCTTGCAGAATAAATCCAAAATTAATTGGCCAGATGAAAGAATGAGGATTGTGTGTTGCAGGTTAATGAATTATACAATAAAAGTGACACAGGACAGAGTATGATGGGAAGGAAAATAGCTGGAGGGCTGAGTCCATAACTGATGAACCAACCTCATGAACTTTAAACATCACCTGCTGTTAACACAGACCTTGAGAAACACAACACATGAAGCATGCTACTGTAGCCTAGTGCTGTTAAACTATAGTGACAGCCCAAACGCACACACAAATACAGGCGCAAAAACACATGCGCTCCCCCATACACTGACACACACAAACACAAACACACACACACACACACACACAGACATATATATATATATATATATACATACGCCATACTGACACACGCCCATGCATCACTGGCTCTTCACAGGTGTGAAGCCACATCCTGTGCTAAAGCACAGCTTTCCATGAGCTCATATGTGACAGTGAGCAATCATTGTGTTTAAGTAAACACACTCACGAACAGACACTTTCATGTACAAAGGTCTGTCTTACTCACTCACACACACACACACACACGCAAATGCTTTCATGTTTAACCGTCGTGCTCTCTCACACACAATGCAGTTTTAAAAGATTAGCGTCCAGATTTATATTTTTAGTGTCTGAAGCATGAATTTTTTTTTCTCATTCATACCATCTCTATTTACAGAAAAAGAAGGTACTACAGCTAACAATCTTGTCTAATATAATCAACAGTGGTTGGTAACTGTAAGACCGTTTTCTTATGAGGTTGTTATAATTAAAAATACTTCTAACTTTAGGCTAAATCCTCCGTAAAATGCTAACAAAACAGATTTCAAAAAACATTTTAATATTATATTTTCATAATAACTTTCATAAGAGGTAGTGACCCTTAATTTCAGATTTTGCTTCTTAATGAATGAGAGAAAGTGAAAGAGCCAATTCAAAGGATAGGGATTTTTAGGAGGACATGACTGATACGGGCCAAAGGAGGGAATTTGACCAGGACACCGGGGTTACACCCCTGCTGTTTATGAGAAGTGCCAATTTTTAATGAGCACAGAGTCAGGATCTCGGTTTAGCATCTCATCCGAAGGACAGACCACTGGTCATGACATGAGAAATTAAAACTGCCTTGATATTATGCTGTCAAAATTAACACGTTAACACATGCAATAATTTTCAGTTTAACAAATAAAAAAAAACCTTCATCCTTTGACTGGTGTTAAGTATACTTTGTTTTTTTTTTGCGCACAGCCTCGCAAAGTATACTTCTTTTTACTTGTATGCGTACGCAGGTGTTCGACGCATGCGCAGTTTTAAGCAATCTTTCGCCACGAGTTACAACCCATGTAAATACTGCAAAAACATTAAATGTGCATGTGCAACCTACGAGTACAAAGTACAGAAGCTAGAAGTACAGAACAAAGTACAGAAGTTTTTAAATATGGGCATTTTTCTTACAAAAACCCATTGATTCGCTTCAGAAGGCATTTATTAACCTCCTTGAGTCATTTGGATTACTTTTATGATAGATGGATGCACTTTTTGGGCTTCAAATTTTGTTTTCAAAATGTTGTTTTCACTGCCATTATATAAAGCTTGACATTTTGAATTTAACTCTGATTGTGTTCGTCTGAAAGAAGAATGCCATATACACCTCGGATGACTTGAGGGTGAGTTAAACTAGACTAGACATGGGGTCATTTTCATTTTTGGGTGAACTATCCCGTTAAGTATAAGCGAAGAACAAAAGAAAAAGAGATCTCACTCACTGAATAACTCTTGTTGCTTTAAAAAGGACTAATCTATATTTAAATGTATAATTTATGCAGTGAAGACCATGAAGTGTTTGATAACTTTATTACATTTTTGTATTTATCCTACCTGTTGGACCTGAAATCTTAAAGCACTGTTTACAAGGTCACATGGGTCAAAAAGTAAAAATATGAACTGGACCAGGAGGAAAGGAGAAAAAAAAAAAAAAAAAATCTAAAATTTGTTATTGTTATTTTCACTTAGCAACCATACATTAAAATCCTTGGTTAGAGCACCAAATTTGACACATACCAAGTCAACACCAAATATCTATATATAGGCCTACTCGCCAAGACAGATATTTTGAAGTACTTATGAATTCTTTTTATGTGTGTGTATTTTGTGAGTATTTTGAATTCTGTTTATGTGTGTATATTGGGATTACACGCTGTCTGAGGCGTCTTTGTGCGCACGCGACGGATCGTACAAATAAAGATACTTTTAGATGTTTACTTGCTATTTGGAGCATTGGGATCACTAGACGAGGCCTTTGTAAAAACCTCAAAATCGACCAAAATTTTAATTTTTCACTTGTTTTGCCTGTAGCTCGAAATTATCCTGTGCGCATTCTGACTCATTTTGCCAGCACGGGTCCCATATACTGTCTTTATGTTGATTCTACATTTATTTAGAGATTAAATGTGAAATAATTACAATATAAAAATACATTAAACAAATAAATTAATCTGGATTAATTACAGAAAAAAGTGTGATTAATTTGTTAATTTTTTAATCCTGTAGCTCAAAAATGGCTCAATCCAACCAACCAACCATTTTCGCCTGAAGTACCTCCCCTTAACACAAATGTTCCATCCTAGCTTCCAGTAATCTGGCAGCACACTTAAGACTATGACACAATCCTTTCTGTAGCTGTCGGGTTCATGTCAGCCTTACATTTGGCACACAATGGCTCCCACTGTACCGGCACATGACTCATGAGAGGGTTACAGTGAGCACAAAGCTTATACATTATCTCAGAACCCTGTCTCTGGCTTTCTAATCCTCTTTTTCTCTGTCATTCCCCTTTTCTCACTCTCATTCCTCTCCACCTCTCAGAAGACTGACCAGCTGTGCAGTTAGCCGTGTAGACACAGAGCAGTTCCAGGGCTGCCGTCATGGTGAGGTCGTCCAGCAGAAACCAGGGCCATAGGGCCAACAGCACCACTGCCAGACGTAGCTCTGTAGCCACAGCCTGTGAGGAGAAAAATATGAATTAATTAAATCAAATGAGACAACATGTGTCGTAATCAGTCAATATTGGATATTTAATTGTTCATGCTAATTTATTATATTTACTTTGCTAACAGCTAACACTCACTCGTATTCTGACTTATTTACACTGTTAAAGAGTTGGATTCTAATGCTAAACATGGCCAAAATAAAAAAAACAAACAAGTTGGACGTATGACAGAGAATTTCTGTGACAAACACACTCCCTGAAGGATTTGTGCAAGTTTCATAACGTTTTTTTTTTTGAGTACGGCCCTGTATGACGTCATAAAGGGTGGAATTGCTTGTATGTGCACTTCTCCCGAAAGGCGTGCAAACATCAACCAGAGCGAGAGCAAGAGCACACCTATCAATGAGCTTCGTTCGGGTTACAGAAGCCGTCGGCAGCGCGGTCATTTTGTTTTTAGACCATGAAATCAACAGTGTCACTAAAGAAGTATGCTTTTAGTTGTGAGATAACCTTGTTCAGCTTCCCCAACCACCCTGCGTTAAGGAATAATCTGTTTTTCCGGAGCAGCAACGGAGTTGTGCAAGTGTGGTCATGAACCGAAAACCGTAGACGGTGAGTGAAACTGCATTAAATGTTTTGATGGCAATCGGCACATAAGTGCATATAAATGTAAACAACATGAATGTATAGTGAATCGAACGTTATCCAGGGATAATGCCATTATGTATTGTGTGTGTATGTATGTATGTGTGTGCGCTCCGCCCACTGCATGCATCCACGAGTTTGGCTGTTTTCGGAAAGAATCGGTACAGCGCATCTATCTTTTATAAATATGATCAAACTAAAGTCTCTTCAGAGATGTGAAGGATGCAATACTACTCTATAGGTACTCAAGATTAACATGAGATCGGCAGGAACTGTGTGTTATGTACCCTTAAAATACCCATTAAAATCACTAAAAAGACTGTTACATGTAATGTAGTAAATCCCAAAATCTATTTTATTTATTTATATATTTTAAATGTACCCTAGAATTCTAATATCAGCCATAAAATGAAAGTAATAATTTGTATATCAACATCAGTGTATCCCTACTAAACTCTAAAAAGGGCAACAAAAAATAATAAGGTAAATAAATGGACAAAAGTAGAAAAACAGTACTGTGTTTTTTTGAATGTTCATTGAGAGACTGTAAATTAGGCTGCTTAATTGGTGAAACAGTCATCCAGCAGTCTCGGGTTGATTGACTTACTCGTACTTCACAGAAATGATCACGACTCATTACACGCACACAAGCATCTTGCTGGGTTTTATGCAGGTTTTCTTGTAAAGACTTCTTCTCAGTCCTTACAAGAAAATCTGCATGCAAGCCAGCAAGATTGCAAACCCACAGTGTTTCAAACCCACAAAGACCCCTTTTGAGAACGTCTGCGGATACTGCACGATGAATGTAACTACTCAATCACAGGGAACATTATTTGATATGACGTACTTTGCATTCATCATGTTGATACAGGCAATTTCGCAGTATCTCTAGAATCATCTTAAGTTCTCTCATGCTGTTCTCCACCTGCTGAGATTGAACAAAGACAGAGCGGTTAGAACAAGAGATCATGCTGCTAATGAACATTTTAATACCATCTTATTTGTATATGCACACATTTGTTCTGCATTTTCCCTGTTTGTATTAATTGTAACTGTGACACTTCATAAAGTTAATAAATCTTAACCAAAATTACAGTACATAAAATTCACAGAGCACAACATGCTTTACTGAAGTACGGCATGTTCCTGGATCAGCATTTGTTATTTCTAGAAATATATTCATTTCAACCATCATAACTCTACCTCTAAATTTAGACCGCAGTGATTAGTTAATAATCTTGTCGCTCCAGAACCAACAAATGATTTCGATCCAGGAACATGGATACTTCAAAACTACTTTAAAAATATAGATCATTTCCCATATTTTCACATTTCAATAATGAGAGAAGCGATAAGTAGTAATATATAATAGCCAGTAATTTTTGTGTATTTAAAAATAAAAAGTGTCATTAAAAGGGGTAAATAAAATAATATAAACATGAAAGAATAATTTGTAATTATTTAATTAATTTCATAATTACCATGATTATATCTTAAAATAAATGTATATATATATATATATATATATATATATATATATATATATATATATATATATATATATATATATATATATATATAAAAATATTATATATAAATATATATATATATATATATATATATATGTATATATATGTGTGTGTGTGTGTGTGTGTGTGTGTGTGTGTGTGTGTGTGTGTGTGTGTGTGTATATATATTTTTTTTATTACTATTATTATGTATATATAAATACACACACATGCATGCATTTAAGAAAATTTTTATATTTATATATAAAATATTTATATATTATATGAATATATATATATATATATATATATATATATATATATATATATATATATATATATATATATATATATATATATATATATATATATATATATGAATATATATATATATATGATATATATATATATATATATATATATATATATATATATATATATATATATATATATATATATATATATATATATATATATATATATATATATATACATATATATATATACACATATATATATACACATATATATACACACATATACACATACATGCAATATTTCTTAAATATATACATGAATGAGTGTGTATGTGTATGTGTGTATATATATATATATATATATATATATATATATATATATATATATATATATATATATATATATATATATATATATATATATATATATATATATATATATATACACACACATACATACTTTTTTTATAAAAATATATAACAATTATTTAATACACATACAATTTATTTAATTTATACACATCAAAAACATGTAAAACCATGAGATTTACATCAGATTGTCACATCTGTGGCAGCAGCACTGTCTCCCTCCCCACCCCACACAACAGGTTTTCAGCGCTTCTGATGTTGAAGCTGTCTGTCATGTTGCTGGAACCCTATGTACCTTCCTCCTGTGAGCGCTCTTGCCCGCTTTCACAGACTCCAGGTGAAGCTCTGCGTAAATGTGCTTCATGCGTTCCACACAGCTGTCAATCACACCAGCTGAAGAGGGAGAAGAGATATGTATGTGTCTATGTACTCATCCATCAGACAGTGACATCAGGCATTAAACACAAATATAATTTAACCTGGGACTAAAATGAATGTGTATGCAAGATTTCCTCCTAGTTATAGGTTGTAGCACATTTTTAACTGCTATGCATTTTGTAGCATCTTTACCTCCTAAAGTTTACTTATGTTAGGCAAGTAAATGCGTAGTAATTTATTATACATGATCATTTTCCACCCTCTTTGACTCCCAGAATAAAACAGGTGTTTATGCTACTGTACCTTTAAGACTTCTTTATGCTACTCTGCCTTAAAGATGCTGACTACTGAATATGCGTTAATATGTAAATGCAGGCAAGCATATGCAAATGTGCTCATATTTATGACATCAAAACCATGATGATTTCTCTGTGATCTAACTGTGTGGTTTAATTTCCATAAATGGTGGAATGGGGAGGGAGCTTTGTGTTGTGAACACTAGCGTATGGCTATTGTACTGTACGTTACAAGTTAGCTCCCCATTGTGTGATCGTGTTGAACAATGAAGTGATCTTTACCTTTACATGCGTAACTCTGAGCACTGGAGCTACAGGCTAACAGAGACATGAACGTTTTGGCCATCACCTTTTTGAAGGGATCCTGGAATGGAATCTTCTCATATTGCTGCAAACAGAAAAAAAAATTATAATAATGAAATCTTAAAATTATTAAATTAAAAATGACAATAAAATAAATAAATAAAGCATAGTAAAGTTTTATAATTATTTTGTAATAAATAATTATTTTATACAGTATGGTATAATCAGCATGTAGGAAGCATTTTTTGTCATGTAACAAGACAAAAAAATGCCTTATATAAAATAATTTTTTATTATAATTGTTAAAAACAAATTATTTAAAATGTATAAATTATTCAAATTATCGGGCCAATTCATAGTTTTAAGTCACGTGACTGTCGCGGAGCCCTGCAGGGCAAAACAGCCATAGAACTACAGCACATCCTGTCAATAAAAAAAAAAAAAAAAAAAAAAAAAAAAAAATTGTGAACAAGATTTGGGCATTTGTGATCCATACACAGCTCCTGCTGAAATATTGCAGTATTTCAAATCACTAAAACAGCGGGACGTTTTTAAAACGCTTAACGTGAAAAACACTTATAGGGTGAGTTGCACCAATAAGGAAAAAAATAATTAAATTAATCAAAGTTTAACGCTAATCAAGTATTTGGTGATATGGGTTTCATTTTAAATTGCGTTGTGTTGCACCACTTCATTATAAAATGAAAGTTTTTAAATACACAGATTAAATACACAGAAAGACTGATCGGGATGAACCGACGCCAGGCTAAAGAATATTATTAGACCGTCTCTTAAAGTGCCTTAATGTACTAAAACAGTGATATTGAAAGATTAAATTCAGTTTACACCTTTTTGATGATGCATACTACATACAGGCGAGTAGATAAGCCTAGAATATGAACGCAACGCATTTTCTTTATAATGGTGCATTGCATTAATATTCTGTGTTAATTTGCTTGCCTGTACAAAGTATGCAACATCAATAAGGTATATATTGAATTTGGTCTTTTAATATTACTGTCGTACTACATTACAGACCTGGTAAAAATGACTGGCGGGCAATGGAGTAAAGCCTTGTTTTGCCCTCCAGGTGAATAGCCTCGACAGTGCTTTGAGCTATAGTGCGGTCCTGACCTGTCCAGATCCCGAAAAATAAATATTTTAATATATTTTAAATTACAACAATAATGCTAAATGTTAAATCTTTATTTTTATTTTCCAGAGGAACTTTATGTTTGAGTCCACAATCTCAAATAAGAGTCGGATTCTATGGTTTGAAATGGTTGAAAATTGCTAAGACAACTTTTACGATGCATTCAAATGCAAATCTGAACAAATTACAAAAGAAAACATAAATGCTTGCCATCTCCAAGTGTGAGACAGAGAAATATCATTTAGCTCATATCATACAAAGTTTAAATACTGTAAATGCATATAAAATAGTAGAAAATGTGCATGATGCAGTATTTTAGTTGATAGCTCTGATTTCTGAGAGACGCATGGAGACTGCAACTTGATTTGCTTTCAGTTCATTCATAGAGTTTACAATTCACACACTCATTATATTGTGTAGTGATATATAGCAATAATATCGTGCTATCCCCTGGCTCACCTGTTATCCAGTAAACACGATGAGTGACAATGTCTGCCATATATATTTTTTCTACTATTCGGCAGCAGGGCTTGTCATTACCTTTTTTGCTCACCAGCCACTTTGGCTAGTGGCTTTCCAACATTACTAGCCACTCATTTTCACTGGCCACAATTTTGACATAGATATTTTTAATATCTCATAATTTGGCAGCAGGCACTGTTAGGCTGCTGTCACTTTAAGACCTGAAGCACAGATCATTAAACTTTTAAAAATGCATTAAACTGTTTACTCGCCAAGAAGATTTGTGTTTGGCATTTGTGTGTATTTGACTTTTTTAGTGCTTTATGTGTGCACAAAATTTGCAGGAATGAGTACAATTGTGTGCAATACGTGCAATCACACACCGAAATTCAAGCCTTGTAACACCAACAATATTCATCCAGAGTGAGTGAGTGAGGGGAGGGAAAAAAATATTGAAAAAATCTAATATTGAAAATGTATTATTTCAAATGCCTTTTTTTAAAGACTTCAATTGAAAAATGTATATATTATATATAAAAATCAACCCGCCAAAGTGGCTAGTAGGAGTGACTGTTACACGCCACTGCTGAAATCCACCCGCATTTGGCGGCTGTTAATGTCAAGCCCTGTTTTCGGCAGAATTCTTTATTTGTTTTGAAGACATTATCTGTGCTTTTCCGAATAAGGTATTTGGCTTCAGGCACATTCCTAATACATACACACTATTTTCTTCTATGAATACAGACAGCCAATCAGATTTGAGAACATATATAAAATACTAGTGCTGGGTAAACATTTTTTCTTCTCATTTTCTCAATTTTCAAATTTCTCATTTTTATGAACTAATATTGATTATTAAATCCTGTAAGGATTGGTTTTACTGCCAAGACAAAAGCTAAGATCCGACACTCTGCAATAAAAGAATAAAACTCACTAATCTGCAGAGAAGATCTCACAAAAAGACTGCAGGACACCGCCCTGCCCAAAACCTTCTCCCCCTCACCCTCCTCCCTTCCCCCAATTCAAGTCACAGAATGCAGATATACCACAGATGATGTATCTTGTGAATCTATTGTTTTTCCTCTTTCATGTTTGGTGTCTTTTTAAAGGTGCGATTGGTAAAGTGGTCTCAACATCACTGAAGTCACTGGTAGGGTGAGAAAGATTGAAATCTATGAGAATTCTGGCCTCCTTTTTGAGTGGTCTCTGCAAGATATCTAAACCTCTCCCCCAAAACCAGGTGTTTGTGTTGCAAATATTTACAACCCTTTTGTTCTGTTCTGGGTATTTAAGAAAGGGTAACAGAGCTGCCATTGGGGAACATTCTGTAGCCAGAACCCCCATGCGGTGTTGCGTCAGTGTCCTAGAGACACTCACACACACACTGTATGTACTATGCCAGACACAATGACTCCTTGAAACTATTTTCATATTACTTTGCAATTGTGTTTCATATTTTTATGCTGAAAGTTGTGTACCATGGATTCGTGTTTCATTATTTTTATGTAAGTTCTGTCTGGCCAAAATAAATGTTAATCTTGATTTATCTTGTATTATTCTGAATTCATTATTCTAGTATGGATCAATGTGGAGTCCTTTATTTCCGCAAATCTTTTGCCAGGATAGATCAAACTGAGGACTCAATGATTGGAGTATGGGGAACAGAATATTGAGATAATCTGATTTCTGACTATCACCATATTAACAAGTTGCAGTTTTCGTGTCTATTACTAAAATTACACTTTTTGATGAGTAAGCAGGTGCGACCACTTAAAGGTAAAATATTCACTCTGCAATCCTCTGACTAATATCAGAACTGGCTAGTTTGTGTCCGTGAACGCACAAATCATGACGCAACTGCTTCTGTGCGATATCAGGTCCCTTGATGAACGAATATTTGAAAATAAGAGGTACTAAGAGAAATCAATGATCTAAATGAAAATCAAAACTAAACTTATGATCAGCTGTTCAGTTACGAGCGTAACAAATTTAACAGTCAGATTTAAAATTAGATATCAATAAATGAAGTGAATTTAACAGAAATGCTGAAAAGGCTTACACGCAGAAGTCCTTCAACCAAGCCGTTAGATTTCATTTTGGGGCTAACGGATGGACCTTGCAAAGTGGTGACCCGGACCTCCGTTATCTCCAGGTTGCGAGTGTCTTTTCAGCAAAATATTGGGATTGCAACAAGCAAGAGCATCTTTAAGGCTTTCTTCAGCTGTTATGGTAAGTCCATACTTATTTGCCTTTTAGAAATGT
Source organism: Paracanthobrama guichenoti (assembly GCA_018749465.1). Classification (NCBI taxonomy): domain Eukaryota; kingdom Metazoa; phylum Chordata; class Actinopteri; order Cypriniformes; family Gobionidae; genus Paracanthobrama; species Paracanthobrama guichenoti. Next base: position 31,988,107 of record CM031966.1, read on the forward strand.
TGGGAGTATATAATGAATACTGCGATGGGGCTTGAGAATTAGACAACCACATTGCTTATCAGGGAAGAGCAACAGCGTAGAGTAGAAATTATATCCCTTGCTTTAAATTTCTCATTGTTTGCCTACACAGCAAGAGAGGACTTTTAAACTGGAATAACATCATCCAAATTTTATTTTGGTACTCAAAACAGGCCTGTAAATTAAAACCTAAATTCTGAGGAAAAATGTCCAGCTACATTTGTTTATTTGCATTGCTGCAACAACGTTGCAACATAGAAAAAGAGCAAATGGTCATGCTAACTTGTAAATTAAATCTTGTGATTAGAGCTAAAACATATCAACGAAAGTGTCTGACTGGAATCCTTTGTGTGTAAAATGTGAAGGTGGGCAAAATTGGTTCAGGACTGATGTCACAATTATAAATGTCTTATAAAATATAGCGTTTTACTTTGGTCTTATTTCAGACCTTGCAATCGCTGCACTTTTGTGTTTATTAGTGTCTCAAAAGAGACTGAGACAATTAACAGACCGTAAGTAATCTTTTGGCTTTCTCTCCCTCAGACCTGTGTTTGTCAAAACCTTCCTTTTCATATATTTGTTTTTCAGGTTCGAAAATGCGAGGCGCACTGCACTGCCTTTTTTGGTTGATGTTTTTTCATTTAGAAAAGAGCAGTGCGCTGCAGGTTTTTTTTATGTTGCTAGGAAACCCCCGAATCAGCGGTCCTGTCAGTCTAATCAAGGTAATGGTCACCACAACGGAAGGCCCGCCTCTTCATTCATTTGATTGGACAATAGAAAAAAAAAAACACGATGACGTCAGGCGCTTTTCCATTCAGAATTGAATTTTTTTCCAACTTTGTGCGCTCAGAGCGCTCCTTCTAAAACGCGAGGCGCAGCAGGTGGTTAAAACGCGAGGTGCCCGGGGCGTATAAGCATAACGCTCTCTGCCAACCGAAATCTATTCAAAAAAGGCTCCTCTCACTGCAAAAACACGTTCTGTGTGATCAGGGCCTTACCCTCTATTTTGGCAAGAATCTTTAATGAGAAAAATCACAATGCCCAGTTAAAATGATTAACTTGATTGCTGTAATTTGAGAAGGCTGAATTAATTCAAGGCCTAATAATTTATATTTCATTGATCTGGAACCCAGTGAGAAAGGAGAGGTGCAAGTTTTCCATTGTAATAGAACCACAAACAAAGGTGCGCAAGTGTTAGCAAACTCCTCTCTGGGGAGCGTCAGATCACATGGGATCTGATTGGGGAAGTTATTTTACTGGAAATGCAATGAAAGTTGTGTGTTATGTTAACCTCAGGCATTAACTTTACAGGGTTTACACACCACAGAGATCCAAATGGTCAAGGGTTTGAATGGCACCATAAATACCAAATCCTAAACAAACAGCACAGCACCACACCTGGTGATCTGACGCTCTAAACACAGATCTGGTTTGTGTAAACAGTATGTGTAATTGATCACAACACAGGAAATTGTGTAAACTCAACTGCAACAGCAGCGTAAGGTGCAACCTGTCTGACTGTGCTGAAACACCAGCAGTCAGATTTGACCATTATAAATCAGTTTATTTGACCCTTTTCTTTACAGAAACATGATCATGATAATGATCCATGTCTTTGTAAACTAAAACAAATTTTCTCATAATGGCATAAAACCTTAACAGGTTAAAGTCAGTCAGTCAGATTTATTTATAAAGCACGTTTAAAATCAACTGCTGTTGGCCCTTAATTCTAACATCTCTACCTGGCATAGATCATAGGACTATCCAGGCCAAAACCATTCACATAATGCAAATCTATCATACATTATTCACCTTCATACATATAGGACAACGGAAATTATTTTCATAATTCCTTTTCAGTTATGTTGAACAATTTTACGGCATATAGCCATGTCAACTTCCTGTATGTAAACACTGTAAGATGCATAAAACATGTGCATGGCTATAGTCCCACATCAATTGATTGACAATTAATTGATCAGTGAATTGATGGACAAAATGTTTATTATGTCCAGTCCTTAGCATTGTTTCAAAACTGGGAGGGCTCCGTAGTTTCCAACATATGACGAATGATAATGAAAATATATCTATTGAGTGTGACTTAGCCTGTACATCAAATGCACAGAAGAGGAGTGCAAAAGCTAAACTAGAGATTTTAAATCTGTTTCTGTAAATCTCATTCTCTAAGTGATCTGATTGATTAGCTTTCAGTAATGATTTGCAATTAAAGCAATTGCTATAGACAATCTTATAATGTCAATTACTAAATTGTGTATTTCCATGTTTAATTATGTGATGCATCTTAATTATGCATGCTGCTGGTAAATATACTAGTTATAGTGACGTTTTGATACCCTTCCTTTTATTCATCCAGACCACTTTTAAATTCCACTTCCATATCACAGTGGTAGTGAAGAATCTGGTGTTCAAATGAGACCTACCCACTAAATATCTGACCCTGAGAAATGAGACCTTATTTACCACTCACACTTCTAACATGAGTGTAGGAATTGTGGACACCTCAGACACAAAATTAATCTTCCAAATGATTCATTCAAACATAATTCCACACAAAACCAACTCAACCATCGATCACCAGGAAAGACCAGGTGCCGGTCAGTCGGCATCAAGTGACAAATCATCAGCTAAGTGCTTTATTGCTTTGCCAACTTTGGCAACTCTGGGCAACACCCCAAAGATGACAACAAACTTTGTTTGATCACAAGACAAAGAAATAAACCAGATATCGGTCTTCTCAACAACCTTTAGATGAACTCTCACTGACACGGTTACAATCCACAGGACAAATCCACTGAAACTGTTGTCACGCACAAACTGCATCAAATCATTGATTGTCAGACATTCAAACAGCCTTCTACTGCATCATTTTATATCATGTCTATAACCAATACATATTTATAACACACAATTCCTGTAATTATGTAACAATTGAACTATTGAAGTGTACCTTTCCTGGTATATTTTTGTTTGTTTATTCATAATTCAGAAGATGGCTTCAGTGAAATCTGTCTAGAATCTGAAATCTGTTTTGTGTTCTTATAATAAGAAATCATTACTCTCTGCTTAGAGCAGGAAAGTAAGAGACCAGAGATAACGGGTAATTTATGGGAGGGGTGGCGATGTAGTCCCCTTTGAACCAAGATGATACCTAATTGATTAGAATCCATCCAGGAGGACAAATTTGAGTTTTAATCTCAGAACACGAACAAAGAAATCAGTTTTACATTGAGTTGAAGATCTCAGTGCAGTTCAAGAATGTTCTAGTCAGTCTAAAGGAGAGATAGACGATCGAGTCAGACCAGCAGCCAACATGCCACGTGATTGGTTTCCCAAGATGTCCAAAGACAGGCAAGACCGTCAGCGAATCACCGAACCTGGGAAACCCCTGCAATCCCAAGAATCGATTAGTCTATCCTGTTTTCAGTTGATGAATGAACTTTTGTAGAGCCCCTCCCATTCAATAAATCGCAATAATCTTTGTGCTGTGTTACTTTTTATAAGATACAAATTTTGAAAAATAAATACCATTTTGGCACTGTTTAATGTGGTGTGACATCACAGTAACACAGCTCAGCTCAAGAGAAGCGACAGCGCGGAGCTCACGTGAACTGATCATCTCCTCCGCTTTAATACCAGTTACAGTGCGAAATAAACATGAATGAACGTTAAGGTATGTTAAAAGATGGAAAGACATCAGTAAAATAGCTTGTGAACAATATGTCATGTAATGCATTTACCTCAGAAAAACTATCCAGTGTCCACAATAATCGATATTGAAATGAATCGAATTGAAAGTTTGTGAATGGAAATCGAATCGTGAAATTTTGTGTCAATACCCCGCCCTATAAAATACCCCTTAAAAACATGAAAAAACATGAATACAGACATTACAATTGTAAGAATGAGATCTGGGCTTGCCATTTTGAGCGCGGAACTTGTCTATGAATGGCCCACGGACGTTGTATCCGAGATGATTTATAACCTAAACTAAATCTGTGTTACCTCTAGTAATAGTTCACACATGACCTCTCCAGGCTCTAAAGACAGGACCGCAGTTAGCGAGGAGTTTGGGCCCTTGCTGGTCGGATCCTCTGTGTGGCCTCCCGATCTCCTCTTAGCCTCCTCTGTGAACAGCACACACAGAAAGTGCAGGGTCGACGTACAGAGAGAAGACTCTGCGCCCGATTGGTTCAAACACACTCGGATGGTATCTGTCACAAGAGAGGGCAAAGACTAAACAAAGAATGCTAATATTTAGTTTGCTGAGCTTTTCTTGAACTCCAACTTCGAGACGAGAACATGCAAAATATACGAAACTTCACAACAAACAATCTTTACCACAAGGGAAGATCTGACGAAAAGTCTCTCCAAACTCAAAGGCTTTAAAAAAAGGCTTCCAAAGCCTGGATACCTGCAGGCAAGTCAGCGAGTCTACTGCCCACCCACCTGTTTTAGGATTTTCTACCACATCCATCAGATCTAAAGCAGGCTGATTGTTCTCCCTGTCTCAGTCCCAGTCTGTCATATGCAGCAGGGACACCCATCCACATATACAAGCATAATGAGCTGGCCTCCCACTGCATCTGTCTCCATCTCCTCAGCTGTCTCCTTCCTTCTCAACATCTATCCAGCACATCCTCTTCCATCTAAACTCCTCAATCTTTCTTTCCCCACTATCCCTTTGCACTTTCATCAGGTTTGCCACCATCTTTTCTTTGTACTCTTCTGTTTCTTTCTGCCTTCCCTCTCCATTTGCCTGTCTCCACCCTTTGTAACACACTTTGGTGTGTGTGTATGTGTGTGCGTCACCTGAAAAGCACTGCCAGTGTTTCCCCAGTGCCACACTGACAGATGGGCCAACCACAGCTTGGTTCCTGTGCAGCAGAGTAGCCAGGAGCATCAACACATCCGCCCAGGTGTTGAGCACTGCACCCTGGGCCTGCGCATCTAAGGACCAAAACAACCACACATTCATCTAAAAACACTTTTTTCATTTGAAGGTCTTGTTTGGAAGATTTTGGGGGGTTTTGGATTTGCTAAGGACATTTTGTGTTACCCAAGTCAGCGACAGACAGCGTGAGGATGGAAATTAGGTTGTTCAGCAGGGGTTTGAAGAGCTCTCGGTGGAACGGCACAGCCTCACTGTGCATTGCTGCTGACTGCAGGAGCTTACACAAACTCTGCACATAATACAAGCTACTCAGCACCTGAGGGAGAAAGAGAGAGTCAGTGCCGAGTTACCTGTGAAAAAACACATACAGCACTTTGGTTTCACAACCCTAAACGACAACAAATAGCCGACTAATTGGCACAAAGTGGAACTGAACTAGAAACCATAATGCCCTTCTATTGTACTTGAGGTAGAATAGCATTTTTCTAACATGAGTGTGTGTACTTAAATGAAAGGTTGTGATGAGCTTAAAGGGTTAGTTCACACAAAAAGTAATTTACCCTCATCGTGTTGTTCCAACCGCACAGATTTTTGTAATGAAACCTGACTGGTCTATTGACACTTTTCCTCTATTATAAGTCAAGGTAATCAAAACTTAGAACGTCCAAAATGGTCATAAAAGCTCTAAGAAAAGAGTGGTTTTATCTAATTCTTGTGAAGAGATAGCCTAGAAATATAGGTGCACCCTAGCGGCAGCAAATCTAATTTGCAGCCAGGGTAGTCTAGCAACTGGCCTGACCAGAGTTTGGTTTTTCCAGCTCACAAGCCAACGGACAATCACGTCATGTATAGAGTCATTGGGCGGGCTTATCATAATGACGGCAGAGTTGCCGACGTTCCGCGTGCTACTTACAAAGAAGCTGGCGAACAGCGGTCTTTCCAATCGGCTTTGGATGCGACTCTGGGAGACTTGTTGTTAAGCTTTTCTTTGAGAAAAGAGCAAAGAACGGCACTGAAGTCATTCTTAAGAAAGTAACGTGTTCGGAGTTTTGCCGACCGGATACGGCGAAAGTTTAATTATCAACTAGGCTTCATCTTCTTTGTTGCTCTGGTTGGTTGTAGCGCTATCCTATTGCGTGCAGAGGGAATTTAAAAGACAACCGTTTATCCCGCCCCTCGGATTGAGCCCTGCCAACGGTGTGTTCCCAGACCCAACATCTTGATGTGGGTCTGGTTTGTCAGGCTAGTGAAAGGGTTCAATCGCTTAATATGATAAACAGAATTTAGGCTTTTATGTGCATCTTAATGACAGACATGCATACATAGAGGACATCAAATATAACAAACGTGCGTGTTTGATCCACGAGAACCAATGAAGTTAGTTCTAGCATGTGACATGCATGTGTTTATATGAGAATAGAAGTGTAAATAAAATCTCTTTTATGACCTTTTTGGAAATTATGAAGTTTTTCCCTTTTTTTGATGAACTATCCCTTTAAGCACAAAGTATACTTTATTTTTTTTTCACTGTGCTAGGGCATTTGTACAGTGTGTGTGTGCTGTGTGATATAAATTGTCATCAGCATGGTATGGCAGATTGTTCTAACCACCTATGACATGTGCCTTGTTTAGGTGCCGTTAACAACAGTAATACATTGTTAGTGAAAAGTATCATCAAATTATCAAAAAAAAACAAACAAAACATGCATGTGGTGGAGGACGTATAGAAGTTTGTGAATGTGTTGGCGCTCCAATTTTGTGGAAATTTGCAGAGCTTTCAGTGCTGTTCTGCAGGCGCACATCCCCTTATGACAGATTGGTGTTTAAGTGGAGGTAGAAAATCCCATAATGCACCTGGTTCCTAGCATCTTCCATAGCAGCTGGCAGGAGAGGTGTCCTTAACTCACTGACACATTGAGATATGGTCGTCGCATCCACCACACTGAAACAGACAGCACAAAACCAACATTTTACATTTTATGTGGGTCTTTCTGTTAGTCAACAGACAAAACACCCACAATTTGGTATTTAGAAAAAGTGGGCAGAAGGCAGGCAGGATGTGGTAGTGTTAAATTGTTGTCAGGTAAACCACGAGAATAAAGTTATACTTGTGTGTGAAACTGAGGCAAGAGGTGTGCATGGCAGTGTTACTTCAGTTTTGTTAATATTTTGAATATACATTTTTGTTTAATTTTTAGTAATTTCATTATGTGCTTTTGCTATTGTTTTTAAAATATTGCTATTTAGGTTTGATTTATTTCTATTTTGGTTATTTAGTATTACTTATTTATTTCTAGTTAATTTTAGTGATTTAACTTATTTCAGTTTATTGCAAATGCAACATTTCTAATTTTTGTTTCATTTACGTTTTTCAACTAATATTTATATTTCGTTTTATTTCAGCTTTATTTCAATAAGCAGAAATGGTTTTAATAGTTTTAGTTAACGATAATAACCCTGGTGCACAGGTCTGCATTATGTATGGAAGCTTGTTTCCGCCACAGAATAAAACATTTAATAACATCATTAAAAGGAAATTGTGACTTTTTATCTATTTCTCAGAATTGTGAGATATAAACATAAAAGCAGCTTTACAATGATAGGAAAATAATTAAAAGCAGCTCTTCATAAAACAATAAAATTTGTGACTATTGTCACTAATATAAGCCTAACTGTTTACTAAAAAAATATAATGAATATTAGCAGTTAATTACAGACACGCATTGCATACATGTAGATGTATAACATGATTATGGAAGCTTATTTCCGCCACCGAATAAAAAAGGTAATTGTGACTTTTATATCTCTCAATTGTGTATTCCAAAGTCAGAATTGGGAGATATAAACTCGCAAATGCAAGAAAAAAGTTGCAATTACCTTATTTTTTATTCTGTGGAGGAAATAAGCTTCCATAATCATGTTATACATCTACATGTGCAATGTGTGTCTGTAATTAACAGCTAATATTCACTATATATTTTTTGTAACCATTTATATTAGTGAAAATAAATAGTCACTAATTTTACAGTTTTCTGTAGAGCTGCTTTTAAACATTTTCCTGTATATCACTGTAAAGCTGCTTTGAAACAATCTGTATTGTATAAAGCACTATATAAAGGTGACTTGACTAATAAAACGTCTTATACATATAGGATTTGATAATATATAAATAATGCCAGAATTCTGCACAATATCTGTTTTCACATGTATCTCTAACCTGGCCATGCTCTGAAGTATTTGGTTGTGCTTGAGGGAAGATAGACTAAACTCAGGAAGCACAGCCAGCAGGTTGTCCAGTAGACCGCACACAGCTAGCAACAGGTGAGGTGTTACTATAGCAACAGGCTCGGTCCTTCCCCCTGGGTGTGACTCCTGAGTGAGAGTGGAGTCTGAGCTGTCCGTGTCACTCTGACCTACAACACAAAGAAATAACAGCAGAAAGAATCAAATCACTAAAGACTGAAAGAAACATTGCCCTCAAGACCAAACTGTCAAGACCCCCCCCCTCGTACCCTGAGCAGTGAGTCTGTTGACTGGTGCGTCCTGGATTCCAGCAACATCTGAGGTGGGAACTGGAGAATGAGTCCCACTAGAGCTACCTGATGGAATCTGACGAACATAAAAACCGGCATGACAACAATTTGAAAACTGTTCAGAGCTACACATTTTATTCTGCGATAACAACCGGCTGGATGTATGTTATCCCATTATAATATAATATAATATATGATATAATATAATATAATAATAACTATATTATTTTACATACATAACACACTACTCAAACGTATTGGGTAGGTACAATTTTCCCGTATGCTCACCAAGGCAGCATTTATTTATTCAAAAATGAATTTTCAGCATCATTACTCCAGTCTTCAGTGACACGTGATCCTTCAGAAATCATTCCAATATGCTGATTTGCTGCTCAAGAACCATTTCTTATTATCAATGTTGAAAACAGTTGTGCTGTTTAATATTTTTGTTAATTTTAATATTTTTAGTAATAGTTTAAAAAAATGTTTAGGATACTTTGATGAATAGAAAGTAAAACAAAATAGCATTTATTTGAAAAAGAAATCTTTTTAAGATAATGACTGTCTTTACTGTCACTGTTGATATTCAATGTGTCCTTGTGAATAAAAGTATTCATTTCTTTCAAAAGGAAATCTTACTGACCCCAAACTCAGTAGTGTATAATATATGGACATTAAATCAGCCAGCCTGTTCACTAGAAAAAAATAAAATATATTGGTCAACCACAAATGAAATATTCAACTGACCAGAGTACTGGAAGTGGACATGGATCCTGAGCCTTGAGTTTGGTTTAGAGGAGCAAGCATCTCTCTCCAGTGCTTTAGAGAATCGTTCAGATCTGTCTCTACATGTACAGAAAGAAACACGCATTGCTTCATTTACAAATAAAACTGTAATATTTATAACTAAATTATATGCACTGGAATAATTACCTCTAACAGCATATTAGCACTAACATTTTATTATAACAAGCGAATGATAAATATAAACACCATCTAAAATATGCGGCACACAAGCCATGATCTCTAGTACAGAACAGTATTAATAATGTGTGTAAGCATATGGATGCCACCGAGTCAGACATCCACTAATAGCTGGCAGTGCTCTGGCCGTGTGGACGGCGTACCCTGGGTGACATTGGCTGGCAGAGGAGGGGGGCTGAGGGTAAAGGCATGTCTGCCCATGTAACAGCTCTTCACCATCTGGCCCACGCTCTCAAAAAACTGGCAGTGGTACAACAGAGCCTGCAGGGCAGGAAGCCCGACCAGACACAAGCCTGAATCCTCATCATGCACGCAAGGGCTCTGGGGCACACAAGAAAGGGAAGAATACAAGAAAAAAAAAAAAAAAAAAAGACATAATGTTTAAAAAAAAAAAAGGGAAATATAATACTGAGGAAACCAGAAATCACCACAGACAGATTTGTTATGTCTACAGAGCTTTTAAGACCGGCTGTGATATTGATATTCAGTTCTGAAAGTTTATTCTCATGTAAACATACCTGCCAGGCACACTCTTTGGCCTCTTCTGCATTAGCAGGCATTGGCATCACAAGGAGGTTTTGCAAAATAAACGCTGCCTATAGGGAAGGGAAACATAAAAGTCAGAAACACTGCCATCTTCTTGCAAATGAATGGAAATGCATGCTGGTTGAATTCTCAGTGGAATCGCAGAAAGCAAGCAAATTCCTCAAAAAGAGAGAAATGCAAGCACATTCCTTTTAAACTGACTGAGCAGTGAAAACTCTTTTCTGTGCAGTGTCAATGTGTATATGAGTTTAACCTCTTTTTTTCTCTTCCTGTTCATAAATAAGCCTTGTACGAAACCTGTAATAATGAGACATTCAGAAATAGATCACAGATCTGAAAAAACATGACTTGTGGAGCATTTCTGACTTGCGACTAAGTCTAATCATCATGGCAACTTATTTGAACACAGAAACACCTACTTATACAACCAGGAAGTGGCCGTCTGACTGATTTAAGCTAGTAAAGCTAATAAGCACATTATATTGCACAGCTTTTTTTTTTAAGAGATGCACAAATAAAATCAATAATAATATATTTTTTATATACAAACAGGTTTATTTGTCCATATTAGTCACATTCTTATAATTTATGTGTATGTTACCAAGCACACACTCAAGTACCACTTTACTTAAAGGGGACATGAACTGTTTTTTATACTGTTGTCTGAGGTCAACTTAAGACATTCTGGTGTTTTTTACATTCAAAAATATCATAATGAATAAGTAATAGGCTATTTTCTACCCTGGTTTTGGGCCTAGCTTCTGGAACGCTCGGTTTTTATGGCTGTGCCGCACTGAAGACTTGAAAGTAAACATCCACTGCCATGATTGGATAACAGTTTTGTAGATTATAATGAGCTTCAGCTTCCCCGTAAGTACACGTGGGGAATTGTGTATGGAAAAAGGCAACCGGAATGAATCGCCCACAGGGTGTTTAGCCCGACTGGAAAACACATTAGCCCCGGGACGTCCGGTTTTGCGAGCCCTGGCCTATACATGTTTGAGTCTAATCATGAATCGCAGGACAATGAACCAACAACACCTCAAATACAAAAGATACTACGGCCTGTGACAGTGTGCTAAGTTATGTTTAGTTAGACATGAACACATAATCAGCAGATATCAAACGATCTGTAACAATGCAATACTATCACATATAAAACAAATTTTACTCACATAAGTGTGTTGCACCATTCCTGTCAGATCTAACAGAAGGCACAGCATAGTTTTTTTAAAATCTCATTCTGTCTGCAAATACAGTCTTGTTTACAAACGAATCCGCAGTGAAATGAAGTGAATAAATGCTCAATGTTTTACCCACGTGAGCTGGATCATTAAAAATAAGTTCAACCGCATTCCTAAAATTGAAATCTGAAGGAAGCTTCTTCCACAACAGGTACTGCACAATATTTTGTAATCTTCAATGGCATGTTTGTTTATTGCTTGGAAGTTCGATCCGGTTTAGCTCCAGGTAGGCTGATGTTATGTTACCGGTCATGCGTGAATCGGTGGGCGGGGCTACAGAATTAAGCGTTGGTCGTCGTCTTTGGTTGAGGCAGCGCTTCACTCCTCTCTGACGTCACGGGAGCAAATTCGCAGATTGATCATTTGCTGAGCCAGCTGTCAATAAAACCTTTTCTTTGACTAACAAGGATGTTTTCAGTTATGAAACTTACAGGATATTCTCATATTAAGATGACCTTTTATATATCAAAAGCTCAAGGAAAAGTTGATTTCTCAATTCATGACTCCTTTAAGACTCTCTACTTTTTACTTTAAGACTCACTTTACATAACATACACATAAATTATAAGAATGTGACCAATACCGATGAATAAACAGTATAAGGTAAGGCTATTAAATAGCAGTCCCACACTAGATTTTTTTTTTAGTTGGTATGAGCCACCACAGCAAAAAATATAAACAATGTGAAAATTAAGTGGAATTTTGGGCCTCTCATTCATTCATTCATATAAATATAAAACACAACAAATTCACTTAATTCACAGTAAAACCTAACCCAACTACATTAGGCCTAATTTAACACTAAATAACAGTAACAATAACAGCAAAGTAGTCTGTATTCTTGGTATGCTACAAACCATCTTCAAGGTTCAACATTATTTTGCAGAAATATGACCATATTCTCTGGCTAAATATTTTATAACGCATCGCCTTGTTGTTTCCATGGCGACATGTCATGCTTCTCACATGACACACATGCCAAATATTGGCTCATTTTGGATTTCATGAGCGCTACACATTCCAAAAAAGTTGGGACAGGTAGCAATAAGAGGCCGGAAAAGTTAAATGTACATATAAGGAACAGCTGGAGGACCAATTTGCAACTTATTAGGTCAATTGGCAACATGACTGGGTATAAAAAGAGCCTCTCAGAGTGGCAGTGTCTCTCAGAAGTCAAGATGGGCAGAGGATCACCAATTCCCCCAATGCTACGGCCAAAAATAATGGAGCAATATCAGAAAGGAGTTTCTCAGAGAAAAATTGCAAACAGTTTGAAGTTATCATCATCTACAGTGCATAATATCATCCAAAGATTCAGAGACAATCTCTGTGCGTAAGGGTCAAGGCCGGAAAACCATACTGGATGCCCGTGATCGTCAGGCCCTTAGACGGCACTGCATCACATACAGGAATGCTACTGTAATGGAAATCACAACATGGGCTCAGGAATACTTCCAGAAAACATTGTCGGTGAACACAATCCACCACGCCATTCGCCGTTGCTGGCTAAAACTCTATAGGTCAAAAAAGAAGCCATATCTAAACATGATCCAGAAGCGCAGGCGTTTTCTCTGGGCCAAGGCTCATTTAAAATGGACTGTGGCAAAGTGGAAAACTGTTCAAGGTCAAACGAATCAAAATTTGAAGTTCTTTTTGAAAAACTGGGACACCATGTCATCCGGACTAAAGAGGACAAGGACAACCCAAGTTGTTATCAGCGCTCAGTTCAGAAGCCTGCATCTCTGATGGTATGGGGTTGCATGAGTGCGTGTGGCATGGGCAGCTTACACATCTGGAAAGGCACCATCAATGCTGAAAGGTATATCCAAGTTCTAGAACAACATATGCTCCCATCCAGACGTCGTCTCTTTCAGGGAAGACCTTGCATTTTCCAACATGACAATGCCAGACCACATACTGCATCAATTACAACATCATGGCTGCGTAGAAGGAGGATCCGGGTACTGAAATGGCCAGCCTGCAGTCCAGATCTTTCACCCATAGAAAACATTTGGTGCATCATAAAGAGGAAGATGCGACAAAGAAGACCTAAGACAGTTGAGCAACTAGAAACCTGTATTAGACAAGAATGGGACAACATTCCTATTCCTAAACTTGAGCAACTTGTCTCATCAGTCCCCAGACGTTTGCAGACTGTTATAAAAACAAGAGGGGATGCCACACAGTGGTAAACATGGCCATGTCCCAACTTTTTTGAGATGTGTTGATGCCATGAAATTTAAAATCAACTTATTTTCCATTAAAATTATACATTTTCTCAGTTTAAACATTTGATATGTCATCCATGTTGTATTTTGAATAAAATACTGAATTTTGAAACTTCCACATCATTGCATTCTGTTTTTATTCATAATTTGTACAGTGTCCCAACTTTTTTGGAATTGGGTTTGTATGTGAATGTGTGTTAGTTGATCTATAATGCGCGATGGGCGCCGCCGTGTTAGTTTGCCCCTCAGAGAATCGGATCTGTCGGATTTACATCACGTCTCACAAAATACATGAAAATAAGTGACCGGTGAACTGGGAGAAGAATAGAGTAAACTATATAGTTAACTGTAATGTGTATTTGATATAAATAAGACACGTAGTCAAATTATAACTGCCTGAAAAGTATTGTTATTGCCGCTTCCATAGACATCAGTGTGTGTGTGTTTTTGCTAGTACTTACGGGCATTTAAATGTCTGAAAACTAAAATAAACATTATGTGGTTGAAAACACTGAATAGTTGTGATATGTGAGGAGCGCTGAGCGTGTCTGTCTCTGGCTCAGTGCCAGCCAAAGTGCGAAAGCACGTTTGAATTTAAGTGTCACCGAAATCTGCGTTCTGATTCAGTCCGGTACATAGGCTACCGGTTATGTAGGTACCATATTGGCACTGGGTTTCGGTACCCAACCCTACTTTTTAGGCATTATATGGATAAGAAAACTCCATCAAAACTAATTTGCAGGTATGATATAAACACCATAAAGTAAACAGTGTCTAATACATTTGGGTATTAGAGTCCGGCACTTCACACCACAGATGTGCTCTCACTTGTTTAATTTCAACGCATATGGTTTGAGTTTATTTGACATAAAAAGTAGCAATACAACTGTGTTACAACTTCTTTAATCAAGGATAACACAAAGTTGCATTAATTTATTTCCATTGTGTTTAGAGTCATTCTCATGAGCCATTCTCCATCTGGAGCCATCTTGCTTCTGTTATTGAGTATCGATTGTATTTGCTGTAAAATGAAACCAGAGGACTTCTGTATCAATACTAGGCCTCTGTTAATATTATTGAAGTGATCGTCTTGTGAATGTTTTGTACACAGTAAAATCTTACCCATTTATTATCTTACAATCCATTAAAGCAGTTTCTTTTCAAATCAATATTTCATGTCCCTGTCATTATTTATATGGTGAAAAGCTGTGATATGACTGTACATTATCCCTTAAATATCCTTCTTGTTTGAACTTTTTTCATTCATCTACGCTCAAAGCTGCTTGCTAAGAAATGTTTTTTCAACTCAAATCTTTATTTCATGTCTACTTATTCACTTATGTGGCAAGTAGCTGTGTAATAAGCGAGACAATGTACATCCAGTTGGTTGTTATAGCAAATTAAACCCTGACGCAAAATGGAATAACAACCGGCTAGATTTGCATTAGCCCTTATTAATTTTTTTTTATATGACCTAGGGCGGGTTTATCTGGAATAAATTGTAACACAAAAAAAAATTAGCCTGTCAGTTTTGAACTGGTGATTTCAGCCAGCACTCTCTTTTTTGTTAGTCCAATATGCATCAGACGGCCAGTGAACACAGAGTGTGCTGGTCCCTAGACTCTCAGTCTGAGGCACTCATTTTTTTGTGTTGTGTTCAAGCTGAAGCTGGATGGACTCACCTCTCGGCGCACCATACTGCACTCCTGTCTCTCTAGCAGGATGTTGAGTACCGTGGCCCACAGGCCCCCTGAAATGTTCTGGCAACTCGCTGACAGCGCCACACACCCTCTCTCCAGCGAACTCAGAGCCGCACCCACAGCCAGGCTGGCACAGCGGACCTAGAGCCAGACACATACACACACACACTCGTGCTCAGACACCGCACATGTGCTTGGCAGTTCTAACTGCCATGGGCTCTTTGGCATGTAGCACTGGCACAAATTTGTGTTTGTCATGCCCATTATTTTCAGTGCTCAGCATCTGCTGAGCTGAGGGAGGCCTGGACATGCATGGGTACTTGGGAAAATGATCCAAAATAGAAGGCTAAGGCACACAAATTGCTAAATAAGGTTTTCATCAAAATTACTGACACATACATTGAATAATTTTACATTGCCTATGACTGCATTCAGCAACAATGTACTGTGAATGTATGTCACAACACAACTCAGTTTAAAAAAAACTTTTTTTTTCTTTTTTCTTTCTTTAAGTTTATGTCCATGGACTTTTGTCAAAATCATGTACATTTTTTCATAGTTTTATCATTTTTTATAAATGTATTAGTGAAAATATAACAGGTTCTCTGGCAGTGTTGTTTATTGAATTTAACTGAAATAATGCCGTCATAAAATAGAACTGTTGCCTTGGCAACTAACTGAAATAAAATAAAGTTTAAGTCATGGTACTAAAATGACTAAAACTGAAATAAAAAATAAATTAAAGTTAAATAGAAATATTAAAAATGACAAAAGCACATAAAATTACTAAACCTAAAATGAAAACTGAAAATATAAAACTAAAAGCTAATTCAATATGTTAATAAATAAAACAAAAAATACAAAAACAACATTTTTCATTTAATTTCATTTAATTTTTTCATAAAAAAAAAAAAATTAATAATAATAAAAAAATCAATGTAGTCAATTAACATGTATACAGGAAAGCTCCATTCATAATGATTATAAAATAATTAGCTAATAATTAGTTTAAACGGTTTTAAATTAACTTAGCACGTCACAACACAGAAATTTAAACTTCCAAAAAAGTATTTTATGTCATGTCTGTATGTCTGTAAGATCTCACCTCAGGGTCTCGGTCCACCCACAGGGGAATTAACCAGGCCAAGCCAAGCTGGGCGGCACTCTGTTCATCAGAACTTTGCTCACGCCCCAAAGACCACAAGGATATCCAGTCCTTAAACGACACACAAACAATAAATATGGAGTGTAAAACTGCTGTATTAATGTAACTAATACTTAGCATTAAAGGGATAGTTCACCCAAAAATTAACCATCATTTACTCACCGGGATGTTTTTCCAAACCTGTATGAGTTTCTTTCTTCTGATGAACATATTGAACATATTTAAGTCAATGGGGACCAGAAATAGTTTGGTTACCAACATTCTTCAAAATATCTTTTTGTTCATCAGAAGAAAGAAAGTCAGGTTTGGATTGGAACATGAGGGTGAGTAAATGATGGCAAAATTTTTGAACTATCCTTTAAAACAGGTTTCTAGTGATAAACCAATATAAATCGGCCAATATCATGTTTACTAAATTGATTAGAAGAAGTGTTAGCACCCCCTAGTGTCAGTTTCAAAGCCTACTAATGTCATTGTCAATTGCAATGGCATTTCTGACCTCGTTTTTGGTTTCCTTCATCATTTCATGTGACAGGTGAAGCAAGCAGATAACTGCATTTTTTGTCACTCCTTTTCCCATGAAGGACATTGAGTTTCCTCCCAAATCTACGTAGAATGAAGAGATGACCTGGGAAGAGCAGTCAAATAGGAACACAATCATAATTAGCTGTCTGAGAGATGAATAGGGGTCGTTTGTGTTTCATTTACATACTTTCATTTGCTTTTTTTTTTTTAACCAAATCACCTAGTTGTCAAGGTTTAAGTAGGGCAAATAAATAGATACATTTCTTTCTTCAGATAAACTGAAACTAAATCACTGTGAGTCCATATAATGAAAGTGAACGGCTGCCGCTTGGTTGACGCATGAAAAAACAAATAGAAGAGAGTTTCAAATAGAAGAGAGAACGTCATATACAGGGATGGAATGAGTGTGCGTAAATGATGAGAGAATTTTCGGAATTTTTGGATGAACTATCTCGAAGTTAAGATTAAGTTTAATTGGGTTATAGAGCAATATTGATGCAAAAAAAAATAGATACAGCTGAGACTCGGCTGGTTGGTATGAAGTGATTCATGCTCAAGTGTTTGGGAACATCTTGGACCCTGTGTGTGAGTGTGCGTTTAATGTGTTCTGTCTGGATGAGAGCAACAGGAAGTGTGCATATAATCTGTGCAAAACATATTCTACTGTGTAACCGAGGCACTTGAGAACATGTGTGTATGCATACTTCCAGGAGGCCACTGAGGTATTTGAGGCAGAGAGTGTTTGGCTCCATGCTGGGTGCGTGTGTGCTCCAGCCAGGCAGGGCAGTCACATGAGCCATGGTCCTGAGTGTGCGCTCAAGAGAGGGCAGGCCATAGAAGCATGGAGCGTCAGACAAGCGCAGGCACTGTAGCAGGTGCAGAGACAGCTCAGAGGCAAACGGTCCAGACAGTACCCCACACACCCTAAAAAAAACAGATGAAAAATGCAAAGTGAGGAACAGAGCAATTATAATACAACCCTAAATTAAGAAAAGTTGGGACATTTTGTAAAATGCAATAAAATCAAGAATCTGTCATCTGTTCATTATTTTTCAACTTTAACTGACAAAAGTACGAAGAAAAGATTTCCAAAGTTTTCACTGAACAACTTCATTTTATTTTGTAAATCAAATTTTGATTGTGATGGCAGCACACTCCCAAAAAGTTTTTTTCCGGTGCGTTGTGGCTTGATCCCGTTGCGTTGTGGCTTGATCCCGTTGCGTTGTGGCTTGATTCCACTGTGGTTTGATTCCGTTGCGTTGTGGCTTGATCCCATTGTGTTGTTTGCTGTATAAATTTTGTTGTGTTGTGCTATTGGGCCACCATAAGCACTATACGACAATTCACTATGATGTCAAAACAATAATAGACGTTTTTCCAGGTGGCAAAAGCCGAAGTGTTCCTATGGCAACGCTAGTAAATTGCTTGGAAGGGAGACCCACCGTCGGCACTCGGCAGGAGCCTAATCTACATTTCAACAGGTAAGTTGATTCAAAAACAGACGTGGTGAAAATTCAGACATTAACATGATCATTGAGGGACTGATCAACAAATTTAGGAGATAGCAATAATGAAATGCCTAACCTTGGTCTAGTAACTGTTAGATACGTAGTCTACTACCATCATTTTTAAATGAGCCTCAGCCTACTATTGAGTAGTTATTTTAATTACTGTTGCTGTTTGACTAACTAACTAAAAAGGCTATGATAATTTTCTGTTGCTCGGATCGGATGGCACAGACGTGAGCTTTTGACAGTAAAAAGGATAGCACGCTGTAGACTAGCGCTACTCAGCTAGGCATTCACTCAAACTAAACTCGCGGTGATGATTAAACCAATGTGGTACACGCATCAATCATCCATCAGCAGTAGCCTACAACTATGTTTTGATTTTCCTATTTCTTCCATTGACATTTGATCAGTAGCCTACATGATTCTAGAAGTTCTGTCTCTTCCTTGTATAATACTTCAGGCAGTGACTAGCAATGAGTTTGATCTTCAAAAGAGACCTTAAGTTTACTAATATTAGTCTCGAATTTCCCCAGCTGAAGATAATTATGCTCTGCTAGGATTTTGTAGATGGACAGTTTTGAGAATACACAAAGTAGAGTTGAAGAGCAAGCAGGGTTTACAGTAGCCCGGCTGGATCTCTTCAGTTGGTCAGTAGAAGCTGCTTGCGTTCTGCCACCCGGAAGTATCTTGGTGCCTATTGTGTACAAACATTCTGAAATGCCATATATACACTTCTGTTCATAAGTTTGGGGTCAATAAGATAATATAAATATATATATATATATATATATATATATATATATATATATATATATATATATATATATATATATATATATATATATATATATATATATATATATATATATTTTTTTTTTTTTATTAATACATTTATTTAGCAAGGATGCATTACATTGACCAAAAGTGACAGTAGTAAAGACATTTATAATGTTACATTGACTTCCATTTTAAAACAAATGCTGTTTTCAACATTGATAATAAGAAATGGTTCTTGAGCACCAAATCAGCATATTAGAATGATTTCTGAAGGATCACGTGTCACTGAAGATGTTACACAGTAACGATGCTGAAAATTCAGCTTCACCATCTTAAGAATAAATTACATTTTAAATTATGTTTAAATAGAAAGCAGTTGTTTAAAATAGTAATATTTCACAATATTACTGTAATTTCAATCAAATAAATATAGTAATAATACATATATAAAAATAAATACAGACTTGTAAAAACTGTATATACTTTAAGTGGTTGTGGGGCTGGTAACAGTTTATTAAATTAGTTTATAAAAAAATAATTTGCAAAACAAAAACAAAAAAACAACACACATTCACAGGTTTCTTGTGAAGAGTTACAAACTAAAACGATCATAACAAAAAGGACCATAACAAGCACCCTGAACAAACAATATCTGTTAGATTGCAGCTCATAAACAGAAAATGCATGCAGGGAAATGTCTTCGTGGATCAGATTTGCATTACAGGGCCTTGATACATCAACAACTAACAGTAGGAGTTTCCAATTTACGGATCCTTAAGGAGTTTTTAGAAGAGTTATTCCATAAATAACAAAATTAAATCAAAAACGTCATTAGATTTGTATTTCCCCCCAGATGGCAGGTAGAAGCAGAAGTCTCTTAATGAGGATAGTAAAACATTTTATGCATGTACAGGAGAGAGAAAAGGAAAAGTGTTTTTGGAATAACAAATCTGCCTTGTCTGTCTAAATGGTTTCAATGAGTGTGTTTTGGGGAGTAAACAGATGTGACAAAGTGTTTTCACACCCGCACTAACCACAGGTGCACGCTAAGCTCAATAGCTGCTACGGCTCTTGAATACATTTGAAGATTTAATTAAAATGCACAGCGGTCTGGAAACCAATCATCTTGATGTGAAAAAAAGACCAGGATCAAAAAGTGATTTCATGATTTTACTTAAAAAAAAAAAACGTTTTTAGAAACTTCTTGGGGCCGTGGCTTAGGGGTTAGCGCCCATGTTCTGGGCACATTGAGCTGTGGTGTGCATGTGGGTGACACAGGTTCGAGCTCCACAAAATCTCTGTATTTATCCAATGAAAAAAGACATTTAGCTACAGTAACTGGAATACCCTGGGAAATACACTACTATTCTAAAGTTTGGCGTCAGTAAGTTTTTTTTTTTAAAAGAAATTAATACTTTTAGTCAAAATGTATTAAATTGATTCAAAGTGACAGTAAATAACTTTTCTATAACAAATAAATGCTAAATATTTCACAATATTACTTTTTTCTATTTTTACTGAGCATATTCATTTGAAAAAAAAAAAAAAGTTTTTTTGAATGGTAATTATTAAAGCCTATCACCGTGTCCTAAAGACACGAGATGCGACGCCATGACACGCGATAAAATCTTTTCTATGTTAATAGAGTTTTTGTCCTAAACCGCCACGATGGTGACACGCGATGATTATATTTTAGAAACGGTTTCTATTTCTGCGACGTCGCGGCTGGAATAACAACACAAAACATGGCAATGATGATCTCAGGTAATGTCTATGTGCTTTATTTAATGTCAAAAGCTTGTAACTTTCAAAATCATTTTGTGCTCCCAGCTTTATAACATAGTCATACTAAAAGCAACAATGGATAATTCACCTCAGATATTGAAATTAAACAAATGAAAACAAGAATGTTCAAACTATAGAAAGTATATTCTCTGACAAAGATTGTTTTAGTAACTCCGTATGTTTTTTTAGTAATGTTTAAATGGTGTAATATTTGTGAATTTGATCAAGTAGGCTACTTATCCATTTCCTTGCGAGTGCTGTCAAGATTAATCTCTGGTGCAGTGCACTTGCCGCGAGAGCCCGCCCGCCCTGTTCTGATTGGCTGTGGTTTTTGATTGATTTGTCGCATCTCATAGTCGCGTTGCTTCTGGTGTGGACAGACAAGTTGCTTGTCGCTGCAATATTGTTGCGTCGCGTGTAGTTAGGACATGGTGTAACAGTTAATAAAGAGAGATACTGAAGAACTTTAATTTCTATAGTCTTCAAACAGGACTGTACTCCGGTGTCACAGTGTGTGTAGGTATGTTCTATAGATAGAGCTGTCTGATGGTTGACTCCATGTGTTAGAGAATATGAGTGAGTCAGTAAGTGTGAATCGGTCGTTAAATGAGTCAAGTGAGTAATTTTGTGTGTGTGAGAGAGTGACTCATTCAGTGCCCCCAGAGTTTGTGAGTCATGTGTTACCCACCACTGTGTGTATGTCTGTTACCTGTCAGAAGTGTGTGTCATTCGAAGCAGCAGAATGTTGAAGAGGCCTGTCAGTTCTCTCTGTATTCGGTGACTGAGGTGGGCCTGAAGCTTGTCCTCTTCCCCCTGTGACTGGATCTGTGTGTGGGTTTGTGGTTCAGCACTCAGCAACATGTTCAGCAGGGTGTGTGACTCCTACACACACACGAATACACAGCTACTTAACAATGTGATCTGTCAATTACTGCCATCTTATTCCTCCTGATTCAGCTGAACACAATTTGATGACCTCATCCTTATCTGCCACAGGAACGACAACTAAAAATAGAGCCTTTATTACAAATGCCTCATTCAGCAACACTAGAAATCTTCATCCTGCATATAATTTACCTACAAATTCACACAGGAGGGACAAAAGAAGATTTTACACATTCTGAAGAAAATGAGTGTGGAGTTCCCCATGTTAAATCCACTGTCATGATATTTGTTGCTGTGCTAGTGTATTCTTTGTGATTTTTAAGGTGGCTAGTTACTAGGGCCACTAGGTGATTGCTAGCCTAGGGTGTTCTGAATGGTTGTTAGGCAGGTACAAAAGTGTTAAAGGGTTATTTCACGGGTTATCTTTGGTTATCTTCGGAACACAAATTAAAAGATGAAATCCGAGAGGTTTCTGAACCATCCATAGGCAGCAGCATCATTGCAACTTTCAAGAGCCAGAAAGGTAGTAAAGACATCATTAAAATAGTCCATGTGGTTCAGCCCTAAAGGTTGTCTGGCTATCACCAGACCAAGCTCAATCTTTTAAGATTGAACATTGGTCTGGGGAGTCTGCTCTGTATTTTCTACTGCACAAGAGGCGTGATCAACGAGCATAATTCAAATGACTCTGTACGCAATTGGATAGTCCTTCAACCAATCAGACCACAAGAGGTGTGATCAACGAGCATAGTTCAAATGACTCTGTACGCAATTGGATAGTCTTCAACCAATCAGACCACAAGAGGTGTGATCAACGAGCATAATTCAAATGACTCTGTACGCAATTGGATAGTCCTTCAACCAATCAGACCACAAGAGGTGTGATAAACGAGCATAATTCAAATGACTCTGTACGCAATTGGATAGTCCTTCAACTAATCAGACCAACGATTCATTGGCTCTCTGTCCGTCATTGCGTTAAACCTGCCAATAGTGCGCTAGGTGGATAAGCCGGTTTGTGATTGGTCCCCGCGAAATTGTAACAGAAGCAGGATAGAAATATGTACAGGTTTCCAGCCTGAGCTACAGGGCGAAATCAAATTGTCGGTTTACCCAGTCTACCTTAAAGGTGCTGTATGTAGGAATGACAGGTAGTGGTTGAAATGGGTACTGCAGTCTAAATAAAAAATATAGTATAGTTTTCCCCTACTCGGACTCGACGCTCATGCGGGTTGCCAGTTTAAGGACACACAACAGGAACGAGCGTAATTGACGTTGAAAGCCGAGGAGACTTAAACATTGTAAGTTGATATGTTGATTTATCCGCTTTTAATGTGCATCCGTTCATAGAGATTTTAGATGGATGCTGAGGCTTTTTAGGTCAGGTAGAATCTGTGATCTCTGACCCAGTTTGTTTGCTGGCTTCCATGGCAGCAATACATTGTGTTTTCCATCAACTGGCGGGTAAATTGGGTAAAAAAATACTATTGGGTAAATTGGCAACATGCGTTATCGCACAGACAAAAACAGAAACAGTCATTCCGACACAGAACGCACATTTCAAAGTAAAATAACTGTCTGAACTCAGCATGTTTCCTACAGGGCTCGTACACCTTTTCCAAGGTCAAATTCAAGCACTTTCAAGATCCATTTTAAAGCTTTTTCCAGCACCTTACACCACCGTAAATTACACACCAATACATAGTCAAAATTATTATTTAGGTAGTGTTTTTAATCACATTAAAAGTGATAATGCTATAAAAATCCAAAATTGTGTTTCGTAATAGCAGAAGGATCAGATTTTTTGCTTGACTGAAAAAAGATGAGATTTTTTTTGGTGTGAAAACTGTGAATATAAATTTAATCTTAAGCAATAATCTCATCAGTGTTCCATCAGCTATGACATATTTAAATCTAGCATTTCTGTATATGAGCCCATACAGTAGCCCAGTGAAATCCATATTTTCATGTGATTTGACAGTTTATTTTATTAAATATCAAAAAGGTGTGCATCATACCTGACACACAGATGAACACCTTAAAGTAGTTTTTATGACTGCAAGTCATTCTCTTCAAATGCTATTGAAGTTAGCAGCGTGTATACCAATGTCGTATGTAACTTTAACCCTAAATTTGCGATTATCGAACATTCCAACGTCAAGCCAACTTAATGCCAGTCACATCAGATGCATTGTGGATCTGCTGTGATCTTTGTTTGAAACTATTTTCGCTGCTGAAATAGAAAAACAGAAATCACTGTATGATGAATGAATCTCCGTACATCTCTGCTTTGCAACTTTTGCAACTTGTGGGGTTTGTTCCCATTTAATCCATAATGCGTATTTTGCATCTTCCAGCCAACGTTCATTGAAACGACAAATGGAGTCGGATGGCAGATCGCGAGCACAGCAGGTTTCATTTTAGGCTCTCCAACATTTTATTTCTCCATTTAATAAACAAACTATTCAGCAGATAGGTATTTGTTGTGAAAGAAATACAGTTAAAATTTCAAGCATTTTCAAGCATTTTATCCAAAATTTAAGCACTTTTCAAACCTTGAAAACACAACATCAAAATTCAAGTATTTTCAAGGATTTCAAGCACCCGTTTGAACCCTGTTCCTAGATATCTGCAAACATATGATGATGTTTATGCTTTATTAAAGTGAAAACTTACATACAGTACCTTTAAGGTTATGAAGTGACAAGAACACTTTTTGTGTTCAGTCTCCTATGATTTTGATGTAGTAAAACACAGTGCATCGCTTCCGGGTTCTACGTCAGAACGCCGGCTCACTATTGGCCGACGCTGTTCGTGTGAGCACCACGACACCTGCATTGTGAAGCTGACGCAGGAGCTGGCCAATGAGCCGGTGTTCTGACATAGTAAACACAGTGCAGCGCTTCCGGGTTCTATGTCAACAGCGTAAGTAGACTGACATAAACGAGAAGAAATTGTTGAATAAAGTCATTATTTTTGTTTTGTTTTTGCGCACAAAAAGTTCTCTAATCACTTCATAACATTAAGGTTGAAACACTGGAGTCACATGGACTATTTTAACAGTGTCTTTACTACCTTTCTGGGCCTTGAAATTTGCAATGACGTTGCCGTCTATGGATGGTTCAGAAACCTCTCGGATTTCATCAAAAATATCTTAATTTGTGTTCCGAAGATGAACGAATGTCTTACAGGTTTGGAACGACATGAGGGTGAGTAATTAATGACAGAATTTTGGTTGAACGAACCCTTTAAGTGTGTGGCGTTCTGATTGGTTGTCTTGGTGGTTACGGTGTTATTGCTTAGGTGTCTTGGTTTATATAGAAGCAAGGCGGTTTCTAGGGTGGTCTGAGAGGCTCCTTGTGCATTGCTAGTTATTTGCTAGGGTTTTAAAGATGGTTGCTAAAGCATTGTTAGGTAGTTACTACGGTGTTCTGTGTGGTTTTTAAGTAGTTGCTAAGACATTATGGCCTGGTTTCACAGACATGACTTAAGCCAGGATTAGGCCTTAGTTAAATTATGACATTTAAGTAGATTTATAAACAGCATGCCATAAAAACATTACTGGTGTACATCTTGAGACAAAACAAAAAAATATTTTAAGATATGTCAGTGCAAGTTGCTTTCAGTTAAACCAGCTCAAACATGCATTTTAGTTTAGGCTTAAGTCTTGTCTGTGAAACCGGGCATATGAGAGGTTGCTTTTTAAACCATCCGTAATTCTCTATGATATTACTCCCCTTTGATATTTGTGTGGCCCTTTTTAATGCAAGTCTATATTTATTATTTATCTCTCCTCTTCAGTAAGCCACACGTTCTGAGCTACAAATGCAGCATGCCAAAATTGTGCAAAAGAATATTAATAAGCATGTGCTTGTCTTAGCAGGCACCACTAAAAAAAGCACTGTTGTGCCGGTGTTCATTTAGACAGCACAGATGTTTGAGAAACACTCCAGCGACTGTGGATGCTCTCTGCATTTCACCACCTCCCCCACCAGGCGTTTCATCAAACCCAGCGTTCTCTGTCGAGCGTCAAGGCAGGTTTGTTTGCATACATACACATTAATGCGAGGTAAGGTGGGAAGAGACTTTTAGGAAATAAAGCCATTCTTTCCCAGTGTGAGAAACAAAAACAATGACAGCTGACGAACGGCTCTCAGTTACAAGCATTAATTCAATATTAATGTATTTGTATTGCTCCACAGTGTGATTTATTTCAGCTCCTCCTAATAAATACACCACACTGTGTTCATTTGAGGCAGGAGGGCAAGCTAATTTAATTATCAAGGTACAATAAGTCTCTTTATTGTTTTATGAGGGCTCCAAAGTAATCTCAGAGAAATGAAAGCACTCCATAACAGATTCAACACGGCTGTGGTATGTGGCTCAGGAATACCTGGTTTAAGAGTAATTCTAGGAGCCATTTTAGGTCCTGGTGGTCCAATTCAGACTGATTCTGCTTGAAGAAGGTGTTGAGGAATGAGACGATGTCCACCAAGAGCCTCTCATCTTGACGGCAAGCTGGGCGTACCATAAGAAATCTGTTAAGTTAATAAAAAAGAAGAGTTTATGTTGGCATTCAAAAGTTTGGGGCTGGTAAGATTTTTAAATATTTTTTAAATAATTATTTTATGCTCATCTCTAATGCAAAAATAAATAAATAATTGCAATTTAAAACAACTTTTAGCAAGTTATTCCTGTGATGGCAAAAAAAAAAAAAAAAAAACCCTTAGAAAGTATTATCTAATGAGTTCTTATTATTATCATCATCATCAATGTTATAAACCGTGCTGCTTAAAGGGTTAGTTAACCCAAAAATGAAAATTAGCCCATGATTTACTTACCCTCAAGTCATCCTAGGTGTATGTGACATTCTTCTTTCAGACGAATACAATCAGCATTACATTAAAAATGTCCTGGCTCTTCCAAGCTTTATAATGGCAGTGAATGGCTGTCATTTTTGAAGTCCACGAAAGTGCATCCATCCATCATATAACTGCTCCACACGGCTCCAAAGGGTTAATAAAGTCCTTCTGACGTGAACTTATGGGTTTTTGTAAGAAAAATATCCTTATTTAACATGTTATAAAGTAAAATATCTAGCTTCCGGTGGACCGCCTTCCGTATTCAACGAATGATGACGTTGGACATATCGTAAAAAAGCAAAACTGCCGTGACGATGACGTCAGACATAGCATAAGCCTTTTGAACTGCAAGAGGCGCTACAGTTTCTTCGTAAATTGAATACGGAAGGCGGTCCGCCGGAAGCTAGATATTTTACTTTATAACGTGTTAAATATGGATATTTTTCTTACAAAAATATATCAATTCGGTTCAGAAGGGCTTTATTAACCCCCCAGAGGCGTGTCGATTACTTTTATAATGGATAGATGCACTTTTTTGGTCTTCAAATTTTGGGCTGCCATTCAATGCCATTATAATGCTTGGAAGGAATTTTTTTTTTATATAAATCCGATTGTATTCGTCTGAAAGAATAATGTCATATACACCTAGGATGGCTTGAGGGTTAGTAAATTATGGGATCATTTTCATTTTTGGGTGAACGATCCTTTAAGATTTTGTGATTCATTTTCTCAGAATTTTTTGATGAACAGTAAGTTCAAAAGAACAGCATTTATATGAAATGGAATCTTTTGTAACATTATAAATGCATTTACTGTCACTTTTGATCAATAGAATTCATCCTTAAGTATTGACAAAAATCTTTCTGACCAGAAATTTTGAATGATAGTGTACATTTTACACAATAACTTTTAAACAGGTTAGAATTTAACAGGTTAGATACCGGTTAGAATAGGTTAAATCGATTTAATGTGCCTTTGCTGAATACATTTCTTTAAAAAAAATAAATACTAACCCTTTGAACGGTACTATATTTATTTTCAGTGTCATTTCTAAGCTCTGTTTTGCCAAAGATAAAACATCGTTCTGCTTTGTGTCTGAAGGTGTCAGCTCATTCATTGTTTAAGGCTGTATAATGCTGGCGCACTCCATCAAACTCATGCAAAGTCATGCCGGGTGATCACAAATCACAAATATGGAGGTATAAGGAAAATAAATCTATAGATCACACACACAGTGTGTTTACCTCTCTACAGCGTTGTGCCAGCTCAGGGTTTGCAGGATGTTCTTGCTGCTCTGGGCAGTGGATTTGAGTGCAAGACGGTCAGCGAAAAGGTATAGGTGCATTCTGGTCAAGGCAAAGGTCACGGTGCTGTGGGAGCTTGCATCACGGACCCTGTGAATGCAGTCCTGTAACCCGGACCTTATATTGCTTATTCTTAAGACCACGACCAGAGATTCAGACAGTACCAGATCACCATGAAACCTGAGGGTGAGGAGGAAGCAGAAAATGAGGTGTAGTAAAGAAAAGTTAAGCCATTCTGGATGCAAATGTGTTAGATATGAGCCTTGGTGATGATCACCAATGAATAACTCATTTAATAATTACAATTTTGTCAGGTTCCTCACCCAAAGCTATCATACGGCTAACTTTTATGGCACTTTGTTGTTGTTTTTGGAGTCTGACACAGATGCTCACCATGTATCACAAGCAATACAAGATTTATAAAATATTTATTTTCTTCCACAGATAAATAACCGCATAGAGGGTTGGACTGACCGTAAATAAATGACCGATTTTTTTCTTTCTCTTTTCATTTATTTCTTTAGGGAGGCAAGACAAGTTTACTGCCAGCAGATCAGCAGATCTGTTCATTTTTAACTTGGTAACAAATCATGGCATCTGTGTATTAAAATGGCATTAAGTCCTGCTGTGAACAGTTCAGCAATAAAAAATAAAAAACAATCTATCTTAACTTTTAAGATGATTCAGATTTACTGCCTAAAACTCCAAGTGCTCAATAAATTTGAGTGCTTGAAAACAAATAAAACACTTTGAAAATGTCAAAAGTGCCCCCATTATGCTATTTTAAAGGTTCCTAATCTTGTTTTGGAGGTTTCCTACAATATGTTTACATGCATCCAAGGTCCAAAAACACTTTAATTTTCTCATAATATTCATTGAAGCATCACCTCTTTTCTCACAGTGTCTGAAGGTTCGATCAAGGATTTGGTCTCCCCAAACCTCCTTTCCGAGAGTCTCCTCTGCTCTGATTGGTCAGATGGTCAAGTCTGTTGTGATTGGTCTGCTACTTACAACAAGTGTCGGAAAAACCAACTGGACAAACTGAATTTTACCTCCAGAGGCTTCCTCAGTGCTTCATGCACAGTTAAACGAACAGTAACAATGGCGTTGGTTTTACCGTCCAGTCCCAGTCCTCATCCTTTCGAAGTGCATGCAAAGTTAATTTGCTTTCGCAGCACAGAAAACAGAATCTTCTCGACATGTCGACAACACAAAATAAACATTTCCAGACTTCAGCTGCAACTACAGTTTTTTAGGGCGGGTCAAATTAGACGTTGTTCGCGGGCAGCCAATGAAGACCAAAGGCTGGCAATAAGGCTGGCGAAACATCCGAAAAAAGCATAATAGGGGCACTTTAAATAAAATTTTCCCTGAAAACGCTCACCACAATGAACTTATAGAAACATGCGAGTGAATTCAACTTACTCCGGTACATCACTCCTAAAACCCCTGAGATGCTCTAGCAGTCCATCAATCCCAGAATGCCATACTGTGTTCCAGGTGATTTGCAGTGCTTCCCAGGCAGGTTTCAGACTCAGCAGGTCTGAATATGGAGAGAGAACTGAACAGTAGGGACTCACTGCATGGTGTGAAGGAGCTTGAAACGGAAGATTATACCTGTAAGAAAATATGAGATGTAACATTTCATATACAATTAATCTGTCAAATAATAGTTAAATCACCATTTAATTTACCCCTATGAAACCTATGAAAAGTCAGGTTATGGGGGAATTAAGCGGCCGTTTCTTTTAATGCACAGCTAGAATGTTGTAATGGAAGTGATTTACCTCCGTATAATGGCAGCAGGCAGTGAGAAGGAAGACAGGCCTGTGTCTGAGCCAGCTTTGTCAGTCCTGAGCAGGGTGCAAAGATGATAAAATGTAACGTGAGCCAAAGCATTGTTTTTTACCATATTTCAACTGTTTTTATCTACTTAAAGGGTTAGTTTATCCAAAAATTAAAATTAGCCCATGATTTACTCACCCTCAAGTCATCCTAGGTGTATATGACATTGTTCTTTCAGACAAACACAACCAGAATTATTAAAAATTTCCTGGTCTTCCAAGCTTTATAATGGCAGTGAATGGCTGTGTCATTTTGTAAGTCCATAAAAGTGCATCTATCCATCATATAACTGCTCCACACAGCTCCAGGCGGTTAATAAAGGCCGAAGCGAAGTGGCGTGTTTGTGTAAGAAAAATACCCATATTTAAAACTTCAGACTAAAATAACGAGCTTGAGTTTGTTGCCCAGTCTTATCTACGAGAGGCTTCAAAGCTTGCGATGCGTCAGGGGTTACTCTTTTACTGCAAGTCGACTTGCACACACCGCTGACATTATAAAGCTTGGAAAAGTCAGGACATTTGTAATACTGGCTTGAGGGTGAGTACATGACAACAGCTTATGACATGACAACAGTCAAGAAAGTATTTTAGGCTTCTGTGCTAAAATGTGTGATGTCAAAAAACTTTGTTTATAACTATATTTATATAATTTAAAAATTATATATAAAAACTAATGTATAGCACATATTTTTAATGAAGCAACAACATATTATAGGTAGGCCAGAACAAGATATGCTATTCATATTCTTTCATTGTGCAAAAGTATTATAATATGAAAGGCTCCAATAGAGAGAGGCACAATGCACTTATGCACATTTCGTGTGCAGAATGATGCGCTTGAAGCAACACCGAGCCACTCCTATGCAGCAGTTTATTGAACATTTTCTTTTAACAGTTTTAAATTTCAGGGTGAAAAACGATTCATAGCGCTCTATTCTCCTTATATGCAAAACTATAGACCTTTATCTACTGACGCACAAAAAATAAATACTCAATTCAGCGGCCTATTTGTGCTCTGTTTGAGATGAGTGCACTGTGCTTTTTGTAAGGCTTTAAACACGAGAAAATTATAAACTTTCGTGAAGATTTAGCACTAGCCTGATCGGAAAAGTGACTGTTCCATCGACTCTCCCCAGCTGAGAGTCTTTCACTAGCTCTGAAATGTAATTTAAATGAGAATGCACAAGTTGGCGATAACACAGACTCACATTGTGTGAAAATGTGGAGAGTGTTAAAACAAATGTGCCTCTTAAATATATAAATAGCCTACAGGTATCGATTTTCAATGCTAGGCATCGATGCATCATATCGTTAGACATTAGATCGATCTATATCGATGTATTGCTACACCCCTAATTTAGATCTATTATTAGCAGACGCTTTTATCCAAAGCGCCTTAAAGCTGAGGAATACAACAAGTGGTTCATCTTACAGAGACAATAAGCAGTGCTGGTAATATAAAGTTTGAGACATCAGAGAGGTGGAAAGCTTTTAACTTTTTTTTTTTTTTTTTTTTTTTTTAACTGACAGGGTTTGATGAAACCAGCTGCCGATTTATTTTTTATATCGACAAATGGAGCGTGAGATCATACAACAAAGAAAACTTACCAAACGTCCATTCGTGCTATTTCATCAAACAGCAGAATGCACATCAATGCAGCAGCCTCGCTCACATCACCCTGATTCTCCTTTATCAACAGAGAAGCTTAAAAAGAAAACATACAAATGACCAGGGGAGCAATCATTTAAATGTACAAATGTGTCATAGCATGAACTGTACAGCATGTATATGCATTAAAAATGCTTAGATGAGGCATAACAAACAGAAGTCACCTCCTGGGACTGAGGTGGAATAAAACATGAAAACAACACACAACTCATCCATTATAGATGTGAAAGAAACAGAACAAAAAGGACTTGAGTAAAAAAATAAATAAATTCTCACATCGCCATGCTCAAGACGATCACAAACATTCACAAACAGCTTATCGGGGAGCTCTTCACTGGAAATGTTTCTAAATGTCTGGACATGCATAACAATTACATTTGCCATTTGTGCAGTGTCTAGAGAACTGAAAGGGTCATGGCAAGAGCTCTTCGTTTCAGCAGTAAATAACAGAAATAAATAAAATGCCACTGCAAGCAGCAATTAAGCGGCCAAACGCACAAGTAGATCTTGTGACGCCAAGCAGATGCATAGATCTGTGCTGTCATGATGTGTAACCAGTTTTCTTTGGTTGAAAGGCTAGAAGAAGATATGTTATTTCTTGTAACTATTGACCAGTATGTGTTGCTGACTTCCAACTTTGTACATACCCCAATGTGAACGGTGGGAAATTAAAAACTGCCTTTAACTTTACTTGTTTGTATGCATTGAAACAGTTTTGAAAATCAAAAATCTAATTACTCATATTTGTGAATTTTGGTCTGAGCGAATTATGTGATAGATTACAGACCTTGAAAATATGGCAATCAAGCCTTCACATGTATATGGAGAGAAGTAGTTGTTTAACCTATTTTCAAAAAAAAAAAAAAAAAAAAAAAACTTTCACCACCATCGTCTGAAGATCACTGACAAATAAATCATAATCCAAGAAATTTGAGAAAAAACTATTTTGTTTCTAAGCTGTAACATTGTAACAATGGACACGACCATTCAAAAGTTTGGGGTAAGTATGTTTTTTAAAGTACTTTATTCAGTATGGACAAAAAATATTTTTGATTAATTTAATTTGAACAAATTAAATAGATAAAAATGACAGTATAGACAACATGCATAGCATTACAAAAATATTCTTTCAAATAAATACTGTTCCTTTGAACTTTAAATTCTTCAAAGAATCCTGAAAAATCATTTTTACAAAAGATATTAAGCAGCTGAACTGATTTAAAAACTGAAAATAATAAGAAACTTTCTTGAGCACCACATCAGCATATTAGAATGATTTCTGGAGGATCATGTGACACTGAAGACTAAAGCAATGGCTGCTGAAAATTCAGTTTTGCCATCACAGGAATAAAATACACTTTTATATAAAATATAAAATAGTTATATTAAATTACTAATTTTTTTTATATATACTAAATATTATTAAAACATTTTTTGATGAAATAAATGCAGCATAAGAGACTTTTTATTTTTGAACTTTTGAACAGTGGTGTACATGCTATTGCAATGAACTTTGAACTGTTGGTGGCGCTAGAGGGATTGAGAGAAGGACCCCCAAACTGGTACCATGAACACTAAGGGCCTTCCCAATCACTGTGCCAAAAGGGCTGACATAAACTCCAAGAGGATGAAAAATAATAAGAAAATAACATCTACAAAAGGTGCCTACAAAACTTTCTATGGTACACTGAACGAATTAAAGTCAGAGGAATGTTTTACAGGCCATACCTCTAAGCAGCGTGATGACAAGAGACGTCTGCTGAGCCAGACTGTGACGCAGGGAGGGGTCTGCAAACACCAGCTTCCTCAGCATGCATATGCTGGGCTCCAACATGCAATCCATGCTCTAGATAACGAATACAAAGCCTGAATATAAAACCTTCTAGTATCAATAGATCCCCCCCAGACAAGACATAGGTGAGATGGTCTGAGCCTCCTGGAACTACTGAATAACATACAGTGAGGTTTTTAAAGTCTTGGATTATCACCAAAACAACTTTGACACTGTGTTGACCCTAGTTATAGGAGCTTTTGAAACATTGCTTTGTGAATCTTCGAAACCTTTGCAAATACAAAGCAGTGATTCAGAGAATGTATCAAACAGCCAAAGTCACATCATATCCCTAAACGCAGCTTGATTACACAATAACAGTTTCAAAACATTTTGAAATTTCAATGGTTTGCTACTAAGGGGACGACCTCTGTGAATCCATGAAACAGTGTCTAGGACTACATGTGTTTTTTTTCTTTTTACCTGATCTCAGATCAGCTTTATAAATTTTAATTTATTTGTACTTATTAGCCTGATTAACCAAGCTCTCCATAAAACAAACAAAACAAGCCATTGTGTTTTCACTGTTATACGGTAGGGGGTGCTATTACACATCTTCTGAAAGAGTACTGAATCTCCTGATTAAAACAGGTGAAAAGGAAGCAGAAACAAGTGATAACATATGTTAGTAAGCAGATGCATATGTAAAATAACGTGATCATCAATATTAAACTGTATATAAATTAAAACTGCTTAATGTTACTGAATGAAATGTTGGAGGTCTAGTACTGTGCAAGCTTAGGGGTGTTGATGGACTCAATCTACCCCATCTATGTTTTGATCATAGTTCTGAATCCGATCCAAACGTAGTCTTTGACAAAAAAAAAAGTGCTTTTCTCAGCTTTTTGCTCAAAATGTTGCTTTTCTATTAAACTTACCCAAATTCAAGTGTTGACAAAAAAGGAATGCATGATTTTTTTTTAACGCAGAGGGTCAGTTCTTTCTTTTGATATATTGCATATTCAGATATTCATAAGACAAAATAATCTGGGGGCTTTTGTGAAAATGATCAAAATTGCTGCCAGTGGCTGGCAACTTTTTTCAAAAATGCTGTTAAATGCATTGAATAGATAATGGACTTTCAATAAATAATTTATAATTGGTTTGTAAAAGGTGTTTTATGCATGTTAGGGTTGAGTTTTAGTTGCATACACCATTGTGACCAGCAAGCGTCACCTGCGCGTGCCATTTCAAGAGCTTTTAAACAGTGAATTACTTTAAGAAGCAAGTGGCTCAATTGATTCAAAGTTTTGAAATGATTTGTTTCTCACATCACTAGTACTGCACTGCTTAAGGTGTTTAGAGCACTGCTTTAGAGTAATAATTCATCACGATTGAGTCTAGAAGTGTTTACACAATCACAACCGCTCATAACATTCACA
Source organism: Paracanthobrama guichenoti (assembly GCA_018749465.1). NCBI lineage: Eukaryota > Metazoa > Chordata > Actinopteri > Cypriniformes > Gobionidae > Paracanthobrama > Paracanthobrama guichenoti. Next base: position 32,022,812 of record CM031966.1, read on the forward strand.
GTAAAACTACAACAACACAAAAAGTTAGACCGCCTCAAAGCCAAGGCAAGTAGTAAAAACAAACAGCCAAAGCAGTGTTGTAATTTACGGTAACAGCACTAACTAGGCATAGCAAATGGAGGCGACATATCGGATTCTGCTCGTGGCATACTTGCCAGACATTTCTGTGCATAATTCTCGCTAATTAGCCATATTAGCAGGCTGGAATACTTGACAAAGCTGGCAGCTTTCAGCCTAGGGATGTACAGATCATGCAATAGATGCGAATTAAGACTGACTCACTCTTGACTGACACCATTAACTCAAGCATCATGCCCAGGCACCAGTTTCCTGAACTCATTCATGATAAAAGGCTCACTGACAAAGAAGAATGTGAGGTTTACCGCCACATTGTTGTTGACACACTCCATGATGAAAGATATGAGCTTGTCTGATAAGCCCAAGGCCTTCAGCACCGCATGCATTGATGAATCTATAAAGAACATAATGAAATATAAATCAAGACTGGCTTTGTTTCTAGCACATGTTGAAATATGTTATCTGCTTTGTCAATTTATGTTTCAAAGATCAAAAACGTAAGTCGAAACACTTACATTTGGTTTGTGAGGTGTTTCGAGAGAAATGGACCTCACTCAGGATAGACAACATGTTTAATTTGATGTGAATGACAATAGTTCACTCATTAGGTTATAATGTCTAAATGAATGTAGAACATAAAAAAAAAAAACTCTTATTCTATTCCTCTCAGTCCAATTTACATTTACGACAAATATGGTGTCTTCCCAGCCCAAAGTTAATATGAATGGATGGATACACCAGTGTTATTTTAGTATAACTGATGTACTGTTATAGTTTGTTAATATTTTGAATTAGATTTCATTTCTTGTATTTTGTTAAGTGCAAGTAATTTTATATTTTTCTAATTTTTAATAGATTTTTTTAAGTCTATATAGTTTTATAGTATTTGTTTTAGTTTATTTTGTTTGTTATTTTAGCACTTCAATATAAATTAAATGAAAATTAGAAATATTGTCTTGGCAACTAGCTGAAGTAAAATAAAAGTTTTATTATATTTTATTTTATTTCCAAGTAATGGATTTTTTCCATGGTTTAAATAAATTTTTTAGATTTAGTTAATGATAGTAACGCCGGGATGCACGGATGGATTCCTCACCTTGCAGAACAATGGTCAGCTGATCCGCCGCAGATCTCCGCAAAACTAGATCCACCGTTTCCGATTTAAGAATATTATACAACTTGTTTACAGACTCCACCTGTTTAAACAAAAGAACGTTTACCGAAGATTGTGTCAAGACCACTAAGAACAGACTAGAGCAAAACATTTTCAAATGGTGTCAATGCCAATAATAACTACACAATACAGTGGGCTCAAAGCAACACTAGAGTGTATTATTATTATTAATAGGCAGCTGAGTGAGGGCAGCGTTTTACCTTCACGTATGACTTGTCTGAATTGCTCAACTTTATGTCCACACTTTTATTAAGAATGTAGAGATTTGGTAAACATGACAATGTGGAGCTGTCCAGGGTTGGTCTGGAGTTGCTGGCACCCTCAGCGCTGGTCAGGTGTGGTAGAAGATGTTGGACTGCTTTATTCCTCACACTAAAATTTGCAAACAGTGCAATACAAATTTTGGGAATAAGTTATTAAGATTAATGCCAAAGCTGCTCTTTTCCATTTAATGAAAGTAAATGCTGATCACGACCAGCAATGTTTTCTGTGAATAACAACTTAACTCTGTCAGCCCTTGTGAAAAAGTAAACTTTAGCATATTTTTTAAAAGAGTACTTATTACTGACATGATATATTTTAAAAGAATATACACGGAACAAAATTATAAACACAACACTTTTGTTTTTGCCCTTTTGCCCCCATTTTTCATGAGCAGAACTCAAAGAACTAAGACTTTTTCTATGTACACAAAAGGCCTATTTCTCTCAAATATTGTTCACAAATCTGTCTAAAGCCCTATTCGGACAGTAATTGTTTCTCATGTAGGTTTCCGTAAAAATAAATTTGCATGCCACCTCAGTGATAAAACTCCTGCATTCGGATGGCGATTTATGCGCGGTCGAGGAGTGAGTTTTGTGATCCTGCACACCTAGGAACGCGCTGCTCACGTGGTCAGTCGAATGACTGTCTGCTGTAAAAATGTCATATGCTTGGAATAATAAGAATAAAATCATATTTAATTTAATAACAGGAAATTATTAATTATTTAAATCTGTTTAAAAATAGGAATTTGCCATTTTAAAAATGTGGAAATGAGCGGAAATAAGTTAATACAATGCTGCGAATTTAACCTATATAACGTTAATTACTGCCATAATAACGGCTCATTTCAAATGTTTACATGTTTTTCTTCTCTTTCTCTTTTGAGCGGTGATTAAAGATTATTCTTGTAAATACTTTCCAGCATTTCAGTAATAAAAGCGTAGGCTAGATCTTTAAAATGCATCCAAATTACAGCGAAGCGCAACGATGCGGTCAAAAAAGATATAAACAGTTAATTGTGAAGTGATATATTCTTGAAAACTCAGAGATGTGGATTCGGACAGCAATTAAATTACCACATGACCTTGGTGTTTGTCAAAAAAAAAAAAAAAACAGTAGGTAATTCGGCCGGGCATTTTTACGCGGGTGGTGGGTAAAAACACTGACATTCTGGATTCGGACAGCAATAAAATCACAGACTAGCCCCTTTAAATGATGAAAATACCTTACGACCCCACAAGAAACAATTACCGTCCGAATAGGGCTTAAATCTGTGTTAGTGAGCACTTCTCCTTTACCGAGAAAATCCATCCACCTCACAGGTGTGGCATATCAAGATGCTGATTAGACAGCATGATTATTGCACAGATGTGCCTTAGGCTGGCCACAATAAAAGGCCACTCTAAAATGTGCAGTTTTATCACACAGCACAATGCCACAAATGTAGCAAGTTTTGAGGGAGTGTGCAATTGGCATGCTGACTGCAGAAATGTCACCCAGATCTGTTTTTGTACTAACACATTTGTTACAATGAAGTTGTAATTTAGAATATATTAACATATAATATATATAATAAATGTATTACATAAGAAATTTTGTATCGAATACTAGTTCAAATTATCAAGTACTTTACACATGCTTTAGTATGTTAGAGGGTTCCTACACATTTTTCATTTCAAAATTCCATGTTTCAAGACTCAAATTTCCAAACCTCTCTGTAGATTTTCAGGACATATTTAACATGAATGGTTCATACAGCATTATTTTCAGCTTTATATTTGGTAGCACAGTCATCTGTCAATATTTGTATTTTCTCAGGGTTTTTTTTTCTTCCTTAAAGTGACAACATGCAGAGCCTCTAAAAAAATATAGACTTTTGAATGCACACAAGAAACTTTTTTGTGCCCTCGAGAAACTATTCACATGCGCACAGGAATGTTTTGTGTTTACACATTACAATTTTTAGTTTTATCTATACTACGACCTATATCCTTTGTGTGCCATCTTACTATGAAGAAAACGTGAGCATAGATGCACATGAATTAAGAGATCAATTTGCTCAAAATGTGGCTTTCCTTAGGGTAATACCACTAATATCAAGGCCTAATGTCCAATTTAACGCATCCTTTGTGGCAGGGGAGAAATCATGACATGGTTGATGGCACAATACGGCTGCCAAGTTCAAGGGTCTATAAAAATAAATTTAAAAAAAAGACAATTTTTTCCAAAATGTGGCTTTCGTTAGGGCAGTACGTCATATTTCAAGGCCTTAGGTCTGCATTAACGCATACTCTGTGGCAGCCAGAAAACACACTGCAAAATGGGCTGATGGTGCAATAGGTGACTCAGTGTGCATTGCCTATATGCTAAGTTTAAAGGGTTTCTTCACCCCAAAATCATTAGAGTCATTAATTACTCATCCTCATGTTGTTCCAAACCTGTAAGACCTTTGTTCATCTTCGGAACACAAATTAAGATATTTTTGATGAAATCCGAGAGGTTTCTGACCCTTTCATAGACAGCAACGTAAGGTAAGAAAGGTAAAGAGATCATTAAAATAGTTCATGTGACTCCAGTGGTGCAACCTTAAATATTATGAAGTGACAAGAATGCTTTTTGTGTGTAAAAAACAACTTTATTCAACAATCTCTTCTCCTCCTTGACACTCTCATACGCGATTCACATAAGCATTACAATGGATGCATGTGGTGCTCAGCCAATAGTGAGCCGGCGTTCTGCCATAGAACTCAGAAGCTCTGCACTGTGTGAATACTATTCTTGTCACTTCAAAACATTAAGGTTGATCCACTGTAGTCACATTAACTATTTTAACGATCTTGTTACTATCCTTCTGGGCCTTGAAAGTGGTCGTTGTGTTGCTGTCTATGTGGGGTCAGAAAGCTCTCGGATTACATCAAAAATATGTGTCTGAAGATGAACGAAGGTCTTACGGGTTTAGAACGACATGAGGGCGAGTAATTAATGACAGAAATCATTAATGGTTTCTCATCTCATGTGTATTTTTTATTTTTGCAAAGGTCCTTTTAGAGGCTCTGTAATACGGTGCTAAGAATATCGTGAGAAGAACCCCAAAATGCTTATAACCTGCATTTTTGCATAATGAAAAAGTGCACCTTGAATTCATTCAGTTGTGTTTGACAATCACTTAAGAATAACTAAACTGCTGCCATGAAAACAATTCTTGAGTGATACATTTATTTTCATTAAATTCTTAATTTTCTATTATAGAAAACTAAATAGGGGCAATAGTCTGGAAATGCAAATATTTTTTCCATAGTCTGCTTTCTTTTTCCTTATTTTTCCAGACCTAGAAATACTCAAATCAAATTCCATACAGTGTAGGAACCCCAGATCAAAGAAAAAAAGATTAAAACAATGATTACAAAGTCCTCATGAAATCAAAATTGACCCCATTTACTTTGTTAGCACATATTACAGGTCTTAGGGTGAACAATTAATCTGTGCAAGTTAATACACAGAAAAAAAAAATGTTTGTCGCGGTAATCTTTAACCAAAATCTGAAAAGTAACTTCCGATGTGGAATGGTGTTCCTTCTCAGATGATGTCAGTTTGACGGCTTAGGTTTGAAAATGCATAACCACTTCCCTCCAACCCTTAGTCTGTCTAAGAGCGAGAGACGGAGAGGAGGAGTGCTGAAGTAAAACTCACATGCTACTTTCGTTTCACTGGGACTTTAATAGTGTGATTCATTGTTTTAGGAAACCGAAAGTGTAAGTTAAGTAGACTTAAGTGGACTCATTTAATTTTACTATATTATATTAATATTTTTGCAAGAACATTTTTATATACACTTTTAAGATTAAGATTTGAACATTCAATACAAATGTATGGCACTTTTTCACATGGGAAAGCTACTGTAGTTTCAGAAGACTTCAGGAATATATCCATGTGAAACTACTTTTACAATGCTTATTCATTTTGACTTTCACAGTTTCCATTCATTTTTGCTGTAAAAAGAAAAAGAAAAAAAGAAGCAGTGATAACATTCTACAAACCATCTCCTGTTGTGTTTCACTGAAGAAAATAATATGGGTGAGCAAATGATGACAAAATTTTCATCTTTTGGTAATTACTGCCATAAGGTGGTGAAAGAAATCCAAATTGATGTGCCCTTTAGACTCACGTGTGATGCTTGGTGAACAGAAGCCGGAGGGCCATCCTTAGTCTAGTAGGTGGTGAACAAACCTCATCTTCCTTCTCGGCAGATGCTTCACTTAGCAGCAATATACAGTTTCCCAGGGCGTCCTCGGTACCGGCATAACTCTAATATACATAAACGCACAAAGCTTTAACATGGCAGACAATAGACTGCCAAAACCTAAATACAGCATGGAACAGCAATAAATAAAACACACAATTCCGACAGACTATTTTCACCACTGCTTTATTGACAGTACAAACCAATTACGGAGAGGCTCCAGCTAAAATGAATCAAATGTGATGACCTTGACAAGATTTATGAATATTCAATGCCACTCCAACCCCACCCTTCAAAAAATGAAACGCAGCTTCGGTCATTGAAAAGTACAAGATAACCGTGTTTAAAACAGAATGCAGCGTTACATGGATATTACCATTCTGCCTCGGGCGCCTTGCAAACACGTTAATATTACATTGGAAATTATTTTTTCAGCCAAGTTTGACGGTTATATTGCGGCTATGGGCTTGTGTGTGTGTGAAGAGAGATGTGGAGAAAGGGTGTTTGCACCTGTAATATAGGAATGACCGGGTAAAGTGCCTCATTAAATCTGCTCCAACTTGCAGCCGTCATCATCAATCGTCCCTTCAGCAGATAGAGTAGAATATCCTTGGCAGCAGCGCTCACCTTTGGATCACACATAAAGTTAGTTGATGGGGCTATGATATTGCACTTACAACAAGCTACCTCATCCAAATCCACCAAATGCCACCTACAGCAGTGAGACGGGGGCATTTCCAATGTCAATTATTAGTTTAGCATGACCTCAGTAACCCATTAAATATACAGCGTAGATGCATTATTTATTAGTGAGCCGTGTATTACTATATCAAAATATTTCTTCTTTGTATATTACTGGGGGTCTCGCTGGAAACAGGAAGATGAATAATTCACCTCTCTTGCTTGGTCTTGAAGGCCAAACACACTGATCTCATACAGGACACGGGAATGAAGCAAGAAATGCACTCCACTGCAGATGGATGAGGCCGGTTTGGCCACATTCTGAACTCCCAAGCACTCCTGTGGGGATGAGAGCAGCAAGTTAGGGTAGGGATATTACAGTCTACAGAGTTCAAGGGTCACCAATACCCTATGTGAAGTGTAATAGAATTTCTAAGAAATGTAATAGCAATTCAATGTATAGTAGACACACACATTACAAAGGGTAAAAGCATTTTACTCCTGGAAAAGGAAGAACTCTTAACTTAAGTATTATATTTCTGACAGGAAGTACCAGGTCATCAGGTGTTCAAGCTTGTTCAAACTAGTCCAAAAGATACTTTGGAATTTATAGTAAACAAGATTTTTGTACAATTTTAAATATATACACTATTGTTGAGGTTTGGGGTTGGTAAGAATTTTTTTATGCTTATTAAAAGATGTCTGTTATGATTATCAAGGCTGCATTTATTTATTCAAAGATGCAGTAAAAACATTTACAAAAATATTTGTGCTGCTTAATATTATTGTGGAAACCGTTTCTTCATGTTTTTTTTTCAGGATTCTTTGATGAATAGAAAGGACAGCATGTATTTGAAATATAAATCTTTTGTAATTATTGTAAATTTTGTACTATTTGTAACTAATTCTAAATGCATTTCTCTTTTGATTAATTGAATGCATCCTTGTTGAATAAAATTATTAACTTTAATTAACTGAATTAAACTTTTGGGTAATTTATTGATAATATAATATAATATAATATAATCTCTTTAACTCTACATTTAAATTGCATGAACACACAATCTTAAACACACAAAACAGTTTGAACTTTGAACTTTCAGTTTGAATATGTATACACACACTTACACCGATCAGGCATAACATTGATTATCTCTTCATCACGGCACCTGTTAGTGGGTGGGATATATTAGGCAGCAAGTCAACATTCTGTCCTCAAAGTTGATGTGTTAGAAGCAGGAAAAATGGGCAAGTGTAAGGATTTGAGCGAGTTTGAGGAGGATCAAATTGTGATGGCTAGATGACTGGGTCAGAGCATCTCCAAAACTGCAGCTCTTGTGGGGTGTTCCCGGTCAGTGGTCCGTATCTATCAAAAATGGTATGTGTATGTATATGGTGTGTGTATATGTGCCTTGTGTAATTGAGTCTCATTCATAAAAATAATTTGGAAACACTGGACTACTGGGTCAATTGTTACCCTAGCAGGTGGTAGTCCAGCAAATCAACCACCTAAAGAATGTTAGATAATTAACAACTTTGACCCTATAAAAACTATACATTTCCAGCAAAAATGGTTAAGCTGGAACTTTCAGTTCCAAATCTAGGTGAACTTTTTCCCAGTCTTTTCTGTCAGTTATCTACTGGAAGTGGTTCAAAATAAGCCCTAGCTCCCCAATTTTCACTGCACATCTTGTACCTTCAAAATGCTCAGAGTGCAGGAGTAAGTTTCCACCTTCACTGGGGACAGAGGGTGAGACAAAAGCTTCAGAAATATCTTCTGACTCTCCGACTGCAGGAGCGGGCTTGCTTGTGCAAATCTCCACCTACGGAGAGACACGATTTTACAGATTTTTATACCATGACACCTCTTCCACAGTGCCAGACAAAACAGCAGATGTCAATGGCGTTTTTACTGTTTCTATAATTGTGAGCAACTTACAGGTAGGAGCAAATCTGGACACATTCCTTCACCATCGGTAGATGCTGGTGGTATGGAAAAGCATCTATTCCTTGGTCAGCAAGCTCCAAAAGCTCATGCCAATTCTTATCGCCCTGTAAAGAAAAAAATTTCACTTGAACCACTTTTACTTAAAGTTCGACGTAAGAGTGAGTAAATAATAATCTTTTAGTGAGCTAGTCTTTTAAAGTTGGCATGAAATGGAAATTCTTTTCTTCCTTATTGTGAGGAAAAGAACGTAGGAAAAAAAATGTAGGGTGAGACTTTATATTTGTCCATTGGGAATTGATTGGCTTGTTGTGGGACTTCTTTATTTTTTTCTACTTGACTTGATTTATTTATAATTCTACATCTATATATTTTATATATATATATATATATATATATATATATATATATATATATATATATATATATATATATATATATATATATATATATATATATATATATATATATATATATATATATATATATATATATATATACTTTTTTACTCTATTTCTATATAATTTCCTCCTTGTGCTTTTAACTGTGAATTTGCACTGTCCATGGAGCGGACCTGTTTCCATTTCACTGCAGGTTGTATATTCTGTATATAACTGTGTATGTGACAAATAAAACTCTCTTGAATCTCTCTTGGATGCCCAATATATTGGTACCATATTGGTTACTGATATTAGAGATGTTTGTAATGTATCAATATCGACTATTATTTGACAGTTTAATTGTTCATGCCCCTTTCCTCTATTTTTCATAATTAGATTACCTTTTCTGTCATGTATTGTAAAGTTAATCTTTAAAATCACTAATAAATTCAAAAAGTGTATTCATTAAATTTTATTCAATAAATGTCATCTTTAGCAAATCTCAACTTGAGTCAAAATTTCAATACATTTTATTTTAGTTTGTGTTTTGCTTTAAATTTATTTAGACAATAGGTGAATTTTAATATCGACTATAGCATAATAAAATAATCATCAGCTTATCGGAATCGACCAGCATTTTAATACCAGTGGATACATTGAATTAAAAGATTAGTTCACTTCAAAATGAAAATTTCCTGAATTTACTCACCCCCATCTCATCCAAGATGTTCATGTCTTTCTTTCTTCAGTCGAAAAGAAATTACGTTTTTTTTTTAGGAAAATATTCCAGGATTTTTCTCCACATAATGCACTTCTATGGCAACCAACGGGTTGAAAGTCCAAATCAATGCAGTTTCAAAGGGCTTCAGAGGCTCTGCACAATGGTATTAATGGTCATTTTCTAAATAAAATTAAAATTGATATACTTTTTAACCTAAATTGTTCATCTTGCGCTGCTCTGCGGCTCGCCACGGATTACGTTATCACGTCGGAAAGGTCACGCTAGACATAGGCAGAAGTACCGCCCCCGTGTTTACAAAGTGCTCGTGCGAAGACTAATACAAAGTCCTTTAGCAAAAAAAAGGTAAAACAACGATGTCGGACAATGAAGTTGGAGATGGAGTTTTTTTTTTTTTGGTAAAGGGCCTTTGTATTAGCCTTTGCACGTTCGTTTGGGGCAGGACTTCTTGTACTTCGGTGCCCACGTCTAGCGTGACCTTTCCGAAGTGATCACGCCATCCGTGGCCTGTGCAGAGCAGCGCAAGATGAGCAATTTAGGTTAAAAAGTATATACTATTTTTTTTTTTTGAGGGGGAAAAATGACAGATCGTTTTGCTAGACAAGACCCTATTCCTTGTCTGGGATCGTGCAGAGCCTCTGAAGCCATTCAAAGCCCTTTGAAACTGCATTGATTCCATAGAAGTCTATTATGTGGAGAAAAGTCCTGGAATGTTTTCCTCAAAAAACTTAATTTCTGTTTGACTGAAGAAAGACACAAACACCTTGGATGAGATGGGGGTTAGTACAATATCAGGAAAGTTTCATTTTGAAGTGAACTAATCCTTTAAGGCATGCACTGAAAGAAATTCTTTCAACTAGAAGTTTGTCGTTCTTGAAAGATCCAATCATTACCTCAGCTTTTAGTAAATCACAAAATACCCTTTCTTCCCTATTGTGACATATTTCCAAGTGAAAAGGCTAATCTAAACGAGAAAACGAAAAAAAAAAAAAAAAAAAAAAAAAAATGTAGAGCAGGGCTTGATTTTGTCCATTGGGAATTGACTGGACCGTTGGATCATTGTGGTTTGCTTTTGCTGTGATCTTATGTGAGCCAGTAAACACATCATCAGAAAAGAGAAGAGTGGCAAGGGCCAGGCTTTTGATAAAAAATTACAAGGGCACATGAATTAAAAAAAAAAAATATGATGTGCACAGATAAATCATTTATAATAAATACTGCAATATTTCATGGTGACTTTCATTTATTTAGACAATAGCGTAGAGTTTAAATATCGACTACATGCCTTCATAATAAATCCACTAGAAGAAATATATTCTACATATTAGTAGTTCTTGAAAATTTCCAATCATTACCTCAGCCTTTGCATCCTTTAAAAAGATGCATGTAGCCTCCATGCAGTGAGAAACGCGGGATACTCTACGATACAGGCTGTATCTTTCGAAGCAAGCCTGCTCTAGGTACGCCACGGCTGACTCATGGATGAGGGGGTACGCCACACTGAAGGATGCATCAAGACACAAGAGGAAAATGGCAGCCACTGTACTTTCCGGAAGGTTATCTCCAGCCTGTTTGTAAAGACAACACACATAAGGTAGTAAACACACATATGTGCACTAAACAAGGACACACACTAATGAATTTGTCCATAATTACAGTGCTGTCCTTAGGTCTACAGCTTAACTGAACAATTGACCCTTTCACAGCGACTTCTGGTGTGTTTCACACTCTCATTTGTTTTAATAATGACCATGAAGGACATGGCCATATGTCCACGGTGGCACAGCTTATTAATGTCTAAGAATGGCACAGCCATATGCTCACTCACCTTCTCCACAGGTAACAAGGTTTGCAGGAGACGTATTGTGAAAATGGAAGTGCCCGTAAAGACCATTCGGTGGTGGATCAGAGACGATTCTGGCTGTTCAGAGGAAGTCATACCATGGTGGTAGCACAAAACGTCTCCCAACGTCTCTATACATGCCTGTAATTTCTCCCTCTTTTACGAGACAAAAAAAAAAAAAAAAAAACATAAGTACAAAGAGACTTATTGATCGCATGTAATTTTCCTGCCAGCAGGGGGCAGCAAGAGTCCTGTGCATTTCAAAGAAAGTTTTCAGATGACAGCAGTTTTTCAAGATAAAATGCCATGAGCGTGTATTAAAGATCAATGAGGGAGAGAGGCATGCCGTGAAATATGCATAATCATATGCGTCGGGGAACGTTCTCATAGGTATGCATGCACACACACACACACACACTCTAAGCACAATGAGTTTAAAAAGATTTCTACAGGCAATAAACATCATTGGACGAGGCAAATTTGGAAATCGGTGTAATGCGACCTACATAATATTTTGTATGCAATGCATTGATGTAATTTTATGTAAAATACTCATAAGCTGAATGAGATAAACTTTGCATAATGAGAATAGTAAAACTTTACAAAAAGGTTGTAAATGTTAACATTTGACTCGTGACTAAATATCTACATATAAAACACAATATATGTTAACATTAGTTTAAGAATTATGAACTAATATTAACATGTTCATTTATATAATACAATGTAATGTAGTGTAATATAATATAATGCTGACAAAGATTGTTAGTTCATTAAACCGTAATGTTACATACAGATGCCTTTAAAAATAAGGCTCAAAACATTAACGTTAGTTAATGCATTAGGTATAATGAATTAAAAATAAATAATACAAATTATTTAGATGGAAATAGCAGATGTATTTAGTTGTCAGGAGAAAACAGGGAATTCTAAGTGGTGAGCCTGGCCTAAAAAACAACGGTCGTGCCATGACTGATTTGCGCTGATAGTTTAACGTTCTACAATGACCATCTGTCCCTCAGAGTAAGTAGAATGTGTGTGACGGAGCGGCGACAGGTGTGTGTTTGTATGCACTAATGCAGACATCAGCCTCATGGCTGTGGATCTGCACCGTGGAGGAGGGCTGTTAAAGACACTTGCCAGCTCTGTCGCAGTCAGGCTGTGCTCGTCCCACACCTCAGGGGCTACGCTGTCTCCCAGCAGCCCCTGCGCCTCTGCCAGCAGCTCTAGCACCCGTTGGAAAACCTTCAGGCTTTCTGAGAAGGCGGGGATGAGAGAAAAAAGAAGAGCGGAATATGATGAGCGATGGAAGCACACGTGTGATGGGAACAGCAGCAGCTGCATTTGAAACAGGAAAGAGGGTTTAAGAGGACTCTCACCTGTCCTGATGAGAGGGAGCGCGTGCTCCACGGCCGCCACGGCGAATCTAGCCAGGCTCCACTGCTGCAGCTGCAGCTCCAGTGAGTCCTCTGCTTCCATCTCAGGGGGGAGCCCCGGGTGGGGCTGCGGGAGCGGAGACTGGTGGGCTGGCCTGGAGGGAGCCCCTCTCTGACTGCTGCTACCGCTGTACCACACAAATCAAAAAGAATTCTTAATTGCGAATGACATGAATGGTTGTGAGCAATATTTCCAAAAAAATGTAAGATTTTAAGGCAGTGACGAATACTTTCGCTATATTCAGTTCTCATCTTTTCCAACATAAACCTAAGTGTAGTCATTAAAAGGCCATATATATATATACACACACACACAGTATATTTTAAGTCCACTTATAGTCAAACCAAAAGTTATTCACCACATATATATATTTTTTTTTTTACTAGTGGGTGCAGGACACTATAGTTCATTTATGTAAGTGAGGATAGCAAAATAAAGTAAACTGTGACATATTATACCCCAAAATTCTTCATACAGTGAACTACCAGTAAAATGGATAAAAATTGGGGCCAAAATTATTCAGACACTTTGACCTGACCATGTTTAGCTGAAGTGTTTTTTCTTAATTGCTACTGCGACTTTTACACCACAGACTGAACTAAATGAAGCATTGCTTGGTCATTGGTTGACCTAAACTGGTATTATCTAATTGTGTACTTAAATTTAACAGCTGACAGCTGATTGGTTGAGTGTAATCTGTTACATACCTTTCTGTCAAAGTTATCTGACATTATCAAGATGAATTTGTTCTGACACAGTTTAACTCTGAGTTCTTGACATTTTTATTGCCATTTTTGAAACTATAGCGAATAAACTGATAATGTGAGAAAATGTTAAAGGTGTCTGAATAAATTTTGGTTTGACTGTATACACTACCATATAAAGGTTTGGGGTCAGTAAGATTTACTTATGTTTTTCATCTAAGCTTAATGTTTTTCATGCAAGACTACAAAAAAAAAAAAAAAAAAAAACAGAAAAAAAAAACTGTAATATTGGCAAATATTATCAAAATAATTAAAATGTAATTTATTAAAGCATTACTTGAGTCTATAGTGTCACATGATTCTTTAGAAATCATTCTAATATGCTGATTTGCTGCTCAAAAAATATTTCTTATTATTATCAATGTAAACCGTGCTGCATAATATTTTTGTGGAAAACTATGAAATTTTTGATTACATTTTTTGTAACAATGTAAAAATGTATGGCCTCTTTCGCTAGATTTAATGCATTCTTGCAGAGCAATTTTTTTTTATCTTACTGACCCCAAACAGTTGAATTTTAAAAGGTGCACTATGCAGGATTTTTTTTTTTTTTTTAAAAAAAAAAAAAAAAAAAAAAAAGTATAGACCCGTACAAAAGTATTTCCTTTCAATTATTACTTTTTGTCCACTAGAAGTGTGTGATGATGTTCGTGTCCTGCCCTGTGCCTGTACTTTCATATTTTCTTCTTGAATTCCTTCGCTCAAGACATTTCTGGGCTGCAGCCTTTGGCCAGTGGGTGCATGAGGGCAATTAAGGCTATCCCGTCTGGTTCGAGCCAATAGGTCTACTGTGGTCATACAAAATTTTAAATGATGATCATGGGAGGAATGTGTCACAACACACAGTGCATCACACTGCATAGCCGTAGACCAATCAGTGCCTATATGATAACCACTGTCTTTCGTCGAAAACGCCTACATTGGCAAGAGAGAGCATTGGAACTGGACCTTGGAGCAGTGGAAGAAGGTCGTCTGGTCCGATGAGTCCCGTTTTCTTTTACATCGTGTGGACAGTTGTGTATGTTTGCGCTGTTTACCTGTGGAAGTGAGGGCACAAGATGCACTATGGGATGATGACAAGGCTGGTGGAGGTAGTGTGATGCTCTGGTCAATGTTCTGCTGGGAAACCCTGGGTCGGACATTTATGTGGATGTAAATTTGACACGTGCAACCAACCTAAACATTGTTGCAGACCAGGTACACCCATCCATGACGATGGTGCTATCTGGTGGAAGTAGCCTCTTTCAGCAGGATAAAGCACATATTGTTAAGGAATGGTTTGAAGAACATGATGAATAGTCCAAGGTGTTGCCCTGGCCTCCAAATTCCCCGGATCTCAATCCAATTGAGCATCTGTGGGATATGCTGGACCAACAAGTCCGATCCATGGCAGCTCCACCTCGCAACCTACAGGATTTAAAGGATCTACTGCCAACATCTTGGTGCCAAATACCACCAGACACCATGCCTCGGCTCTGTTTTGGCATCACGTGAAGAGCCAGCAGCATATTAGGCAGGTATTCATAATGTTTTGGCTCATCGGTGTATATCATGTCAGGGGAGAGGGTTTGCGCTTCTGGCGGAGTTCCGGCCATGAGGACGGGCCAAGTTTGAGCGTTGTGTTTACAAAGAGTAACTGAAAATCCTGCAGAGTGCACCTTGCATGTCTCGTAAAAAAAAAAAAGTGATTTAGTTTAGCATGACTATTTTCCACCCCCCTCTCTAAACCCCTTGAATTAAATGGGCTGGTTTTGATTTCCATATGTAAGATACATCTGGATAAGGATTTTTTTTCATTATAATAAATGTTTAAAAACATGACAATAAAAATAAATTGCATGTCCAAAGAGCAATTTTAACCAATTAAATATTTTAGTTTTTACTAAATAGAAATGTCCCTGACTTTTCCAGGCTTGAAAACACAATTTCTAGGTGGTCCATGACCATGGGAGAGAGCTTTGTGTTATGAACATTATAATGTCTAAAAGTATTTAAAAAACGAACAAAGAAAATCCTATTTTATGTTAAAAGGTAGAGAACAAAGCTTAGTAAGCACCTAGAAGAGGCAGCATCTCCATCCTGGCCATCCCCGCGTGCCCGCTGAACGGGTCGGCCCACCACAGAAGGCCTGGGGGAACTTTCCTCTGGAGAAGAAACCCCAGACCGTTGGGTACCCCTCACCTCATGAGGGTAGGAGATAGAGGAGTTCTGAGAAACAGGGTCTAAAGGGGTGAAATAATAATTGATTCAGCATTTAAAAAGTTCTCAGAGTTTAAAACCACATTTAGAAGAACTGGTGAACAACACAATTCTGTTCAAAAGTTTGGGGTCAGTAAGATTTTTTTAAAAACAAATGTATACAAGGATGCATTAAATGAACCAAAATGTCACTAAAAGCATTTATAACATTACAAAAGCTTTCTATTTCACCATTTAACCGTCTACTCATGAAAGAATCTTGAAAAAAAACATATCACGATTTCCACAACAACATTAAGCAGAGGTTTTCAATAATAAGAAGAAATGTTTCTTGAGCAGCAAATCAGCATATTAGAATGATTTCTGAAAGATCATGAAGTCTGGAGTAGATGCTGAAAATTCTGCTTTGCATCACAGGAATAAATTACATTTTAAACTATATTAAAAAAGAAAGCAGTTATTTTAAATTGTGAAATATAAATCACAGTATTATCGTTTTTTACTGTAGACTGAAAACAACAAGTAAATTTTTTGTTAAAGTTTTACAATACACAGTGACGGTAACATTCGATGGATCGTTTTTTAGTATGAATGTCTCATTTTGAGTAGAAAATCTCCAAATGTCATAAAATGGCACGTTACTAAACCTGACAACAAAAGCAATGATAAAACAGTGTAAATACAGCTGGAAAACAGTGAAAAATCAACCTTATTAATTATTCAAGCCCCAGTGCATGATGGGAACACCAGTATCAGAAAAGTTGAGTAGTTTTACTTAATTTTAAGTAATTTTAAGCTTTAATTGAGTACTAATATAGAATTTACTTCGTTTTTTTATTCTTGCCTGCACTAAAAGTACATGTTTTTTCTGTAGTATTTACTTCACAGAATCATTTGTATATAACTGTATATAACTAAATTTTAATAGTTAATATGCAAACTCGTGTTAAAAATATGCATCAGATCAACTCATAAGAGTGAACCTCTACAACATATTCATAATAGATGGTGTTAGGTACCTTGCTTGGCTGAGCAAAAGCTTGGATCTCTGTAGAAACGTAGGCGGCTCCTCAAGTTCCTACAAAGCTGTTCCAGACAGGCCAATGCCTGCAACGTCAGGTAACTGACATCACCATCAACATTCAGGCCGAGAAGTGACAGGAGACTCTAGAGGGGAAAACAGCAATATATGAAAACAGAAGTTGATGTTGTCTTGTAAACCTACTAGGACATGTGTAGAACATTACAACAAAACAACTGATCCAAATGGTGCAAGTGTTTTAAGAGCAGTGATTCTACATTCAATTAGGCACTAAATAAAAGGCCACCACCTGATACTGACTTTTAAGTTGTGTAATTTGTACCAATTTAAAATTCACTACCCCTCCAGTGGTACCAAAGCAATGCCGGTGATTCAATAAACCTAATTGAACTGATCACTCTGAGTCCGAATCAGTGGCACTTTCCATTTTTAAACAATTATACAAAAGATCAAGAGCATTAAGAACCAAAGAGATTGCTTGCAAAACAAGTCAAAGCTTTATTCTAGCACACCAGAATGATGAATAATTGTCATTGAGGGCACTGAGACTACATATCTCAGAAAGCTGATCTCAAACGCATCCATGCCAACACATTTTTGACAGAAATACAGCAATGCTTGTCACTTGGTTTTAAACGCTTGTACTAAAATGTCTAGTGTCAGCTTGCCAGCTAATCATCACGGTACAGTCCTAGACGCAAGACACAATTTGCCACTGTCATTCCAATACTTTCCAGACTTGAACCTATTGTACAAGCAATCAGATTCTGTGGCTTTCAATTATAGAATGGAATGGGGATTACGGAGCCCGCAATATCACTTTCATCACTGTCACTCAACTTATGACGCTCCAATCTGTCAGTTGTTTTAACCCCTGATGGAAGACAAAAATTTAATTTAAATCTTACTTGAACTGTACTTGGCCTTTGCAGGAATATTTCAGCGGGGAAGTCTTGCATGATGACATCATGAAGCAGCTCACAGGTGGTTCGTACTAAGTTGTGGTTGCCACTTCTTAAGGAACTAAAGCAAGCGACAGGTCATTTATTTCATATATTAGATGGTAACAGTTGTAAAATTACACCAAGCAGAGGGTACCAGTACCTTTCATTTGATGACAATATATGTCGATCTGTTGTGTTCAAAGACAGCCATGGAAAAACCGAGAACTTCAAGCATCTAACAGAAGTACTGACTAAAGGGTAAAGAAATAAAAGAATATAAAAGATCTTAAATAAGACACCCTAAGCGTAAAGACTTCAAGCAAATGACAAATTTCAACAATAAGGATGGTCCAGGGGCCATTTGAAAGAGTTTTGGGCTAAATGACAGAACTGTTACTTGCCCAATCAGGCTATCAGGTATGTTGCAAGTTTGGTAAAAACCTGTACGTCTTTCTTCATAAAAGAAAATATTTCGAAGAACATTTAAGTCCAAACAACATTGGACCCCATTTTATGTTCAAAAAGACCTTTTTGCTAACACAATGCACATTTTTCAAAACATCTTCCTTTGTGTTGCACAGACAAAAGAAAGTCATACAGATTTGGAATTACATAAGGGTGAGTAAATTATGACAATTTTAGTTTTTGGGTGAAATACTTTGGGCCCTATTTTAACGATCTGAGCGCATGGTCTGAAGCGCAGTTTTGCTAGTTTAACGACGTAAAAAAAACAGACGGCGCACCAGGCGAATGGTCCAAAAGGGTTGTACCTAGTCTCTTAATGAGTCATGGTTGTGTTTTGGGCATGACGTGCAATAAACCAATCAGAGTCTCATCTCCCATTCCCTTTAAAAGCCAGTTGCGCTTGCACCATGGTGGATTTCTATTTACATGGTGAATTTGTGAGCGGAAAGACTGAACGCTTCTCCAGAGTGGAATCCTTTTATTTTTAATATTTAAAAATGTTTGTGTGCTGCTGTGCGTCCCTGTGAGTGTAATAAGCAGTGTATACGCGTTGTGCACCCTCCTATAGGCGCATATTACTACCACGCCCTTTAAATAACACAAACAATACTGCGCCACTGACTTTAGACCAGGCTTTTGTTGGTCAATGGCCCAGTCGTTTTCAGCTGCCTCAAAATAGCAACGTCCCAACAATGCACCTGAACACACCTTGTTTTCAGTGCAAATGCATTTGCTATTTAAACAGCTTGGCGCTGGACGTGAAAATGATAACCGTGTTGGGATGAAACTAGCAAAAAACACTTGTGTCGCGCCTGGCATTGCATTACGCCGAGTGTATGATAGGGCCCTTTAAGTTTGCTGATCATGTACATGCGGGTTTTTTATGTCTGGTTCTTAAATAAAAATAAAAAGTTAAAATACACAAATATGACAGCAAGGTTGCATAGCTAGTTATTACACGGCTCTGTGGAATACTTGATTCTGACTGGTCAATCGCGCATTCCAGCGGTATGTTATTCCCAGATAACAACCGCCAAAGTGAATAACATACCGCTCATCCGGACACTACGAGTTATCTTGACTGGTACTACTGTTGACTGTCTGGCGCCATCTTGTGACTGAAAAACACTTAACCACCACGGATTACAATGGAAGACATTGTAATGGAAGGCGATCAGCTGGAACTTTACTTTATAGTTTTAAATATGGATATTTTTCTTACACAAACACATCGATTCGCTTCAGAAGGCCTTTATTAACCACCCAGAGCCGTGTGGAGCAATTTTTATGGACTTCAAAAACAGAGCTACAACTACTGCCATTATAAAGCTTGGAAGAGACTGGACTTTTTTTTAATATAACTCCGATTTTATTCGTCTGAAAGAAGAATGTCATACACCTAGGATGACTTGAGGGTGAGTAAATCATGGGCTAATTTTTATTGTTGGGTGAACTATCCCTTTCAGCATTCATTTCAATATATATGGTAAAAACAAATCTTTTTAGCAATAGATAAAGGCTTAAAGCAGTTTGGAACTATTTTTCTTCACGGAAGCTTTGCGTAAGAGCTAATAAAATATTTAAACTCAAAACAATATTTTGTATTTAATTTACTAGACAAGTAGCTGCGTAATAAACAGGATAATGTACATCCAGCCGGTTGTTATCGCAGAATAAACCCCCTCAGAGTGACGCAAGACTGATCCTGATCACTCTGTCGGGGTTTATTCTGCGATAACAACCAGCTGGATGTACATTATCCCATACATAACAGATTAGGTTTTGTCAGAATATCAAATCATTTGTCAGTTTTACAAGCATCAGTTAGAATGCCTGAAAATTATAACTGAATTGCTGTTAAAAAAATAAAAAAATAAAAATACACTAGAATCCTTCATTTTCAATACTACCATTCAAACTTCAAAAGGCTAAGGTCAATAAGATTTTTTTAAAAGAAATTTGTAGTTTTCTTCTTCAGCAAGGATGCGTTAACTTGATCCAAAGTGACAATTTACACTGTTACAAAAAATATTTCAAAAGAAATTCTGTTCTTGTGAACACTCTCTTCATTAAAGAATCCTGAAAAACATTTTTATCAGTTTCCATAAAAATTAAATCAGCACAAATATTTTCTTTAATATTTTTAAAGAAATGTTAAAAATATTTAACTTTTCTGAAGGATAGTGAAACTGAAGAGTGGCTGCTAAAAATTATTATTTATTTTTTTAAATCAGCCTTTCAAATAAAAAATTACATTTTAAAGTATATTCAAATGGTATATTCAAATGGTAAATGTTATTTTAAATGGTATTTTAATGTTTTACAGTATTTTTGATCAAATAAATGCAGCCTTGGTGAGATTTAGAGACTTTAAAAACATTAAAAATCTTACCAACCCCAAACTTCTGAACAGTAGTGTATGTACAATTAAAATATAAATAATATGCACGTATATCTTTTTGACAGAGATGAAGATTTATTGCTCAAAATTGCTAAAACATTGCATGCAAATCTGTACTACTGGTCCAACCTCGCCAGAACAAAGAAATTACTTGCCGTCAAGTCCTGACAATTCTTACCGGTGTCGATATTAGATTATTTAACACATACATTCTACAGTGAGTTTAATGAGTTTAAGTTCTCCCTGAAAGTTAGTTAAACAAAAAGTAATTTGATGTTGATGTCACCTACATGATACTCTGGGGGTGGGAGCATCTGTCTGCTTGGGTTTACCGCACTGGAAATATCCCCTAGCCGACGAGTCCTCTTCTGAGAACACAAAAGCAGCTGTAGTTGAAAAGCAAATCAGAAACCAGCACTTCAATGCTCTCCTCTGCCTCGAGTCAGACAGTCTACTCATGTTCATTCCGAAGCTGCTGTCAAGACAGCTATTCAAAAGGACCATGTGGCAACCTTGACATTGGTTATAATGACATCGATATCTAAAGTAATCTGCAGAACAGACAGATATAAAATCAATGAAATGTTGTTATACCTGTCTGCAGTGAGGGACCAGAGAGTGGCTCGTAGGAGGTGGTGGGTGGACAACTAGGCAGGGCTTCTGGGAGGTGGAAGAGCTGATCGAAGATGCCGTCTACGATTGTTCGAAGGCGAAGATCCACATTAGGCGAGAGCTGTGTTAGGAATTCGACAGCCCCTACCTCCCGTAGCATTTGGGCACCGGTTGGGTGCTTTGACAGGGCAGGGAAACCAAAATTAGATGCTACTCAAAACATGCCATCTAGTAGAATAATCTGCCTGGTTCTTTGTGTGAATACTGACATGCCCTTGTACTTTATTTCCTCCCAATCTGATTGGTAATGAATAGTGCCACTGCGCTAGGCCCATTAAAACATCACTTCCTGTCATTGAGAACATTTTACTAAATGCAGCCTGATAATATAAAGACACTTGAGTCATTTTACATACATTCTGAACAGTACCTACCTTGGACAGCATGCTGATCAAGTCCAGAACGTCCTCCTGCATTGGAACTTCTGGAAAATTAAACCATTCCAGAAGGAATACAAACAGCATCTTTTCCTGGACCAGATCAGGAACAGCGATGAGATCATGATCCAGTTTGCTTCTGATATTTTTAAGAGCCCGAACTCTGATTTCCACTAAGGAGTGTCCTTATGGAGAAAAAAATAATGATGTATTAACCTCCTAAGACCCAGGAAAACAAAGTCTTATGAATTTAGCATTTTTTTCATGTCATTACACTGTTTACAGCATAGGAAACAAATGTATTATTGTATTCATGTGTTATGCTATGTCCTCGTAAGTGTTGACACACCGGGACTCGGTTGTTTAAAATATAAAATGACATGACATGTATACACTGTAAAAAAAATAAAATTCAAAAGTAAGTTACCTGGTTGCCTTAAAATTTAGAGTTCATTGAAATTAAAAATTTGAGTTAATACAATGAACATTTTTGAGAATTGAAATCATCTTTTATTCAAATAGTATTAAAAGATTTAAGCATATTAACGTAATTGTGTTTTATTTGTTATAATGCAGTGAAACATGCCAAATTGTGCTATTTTCATGATTTAGCACATTTTTTTATTTATTTATGTGGTTCAGATACAATAATATTTTGAGTTTCTATTTATTAAACCCATTTCCTTCATTGTATTAACTCAAATTTTTAATTTTAATGAACTCAACATTTTAAGACAATCAGATTACTTTAAGTTAAACCAACAATATTCTTTTTTTAATGTAGGCAAAAACAATGGGATTTTTCTTTCTTTCTTTTTTTTCATTCACCAATCATTTTCAGGATTTTTAACCAAACTTTGTTTAAAGATGTTTCTCAACTATTCTATGAAAGATATAACAGAATGAATTGATATACCATTTTATTTTATTTAATATGTGGGTAAAAATGGCCATACATGGTTTTCCCATTCAAAAAAATGTGCATTTATACAAAATGTCTCTATACACTGTATCTAATTTGCATATTTATGTGTCCTTGGAGCAACAAGTAATGAAAAAGAAGTGTAATAATGGGAGTAATAGTTGGCAACATTTTCATAATATAATCTAATATTTTATAGGAACACTGATATGCAATTTCTTTCCCTATTCACTTGTTGTGTCTCCCAAAAATGCCTGACCAACATGCTTCAAGTCCTCTATTGAGGACATTTATGAAATCAACTGTTTTGTAAAATAAACCCCATAACATTTTCCTGAGATGTTGATTTATAATAATTAAAAATTAGCCAGATTTAAATGATAATTACAAAATATTATCATGTTTCCATAAGAGTGCTAAACATTAATGTCAGTCATTTTTAAAGACCAAGGAGAAGTTGTTGTCCTGGTGAAACTGAGAAGCCATGACTCTGCTCTTTACAGCACATCCAGACTTAAAACTGTCAGAAATACGCTAAAATATAACGTCCTCGTACGAGAACAGTGCCACCCAGGAGGTTAACACTGTATATAATGCAATGCAATAATTTACAAACTATATGCAAAGCATCAATGCAGCAATCTCAGTGGTAAGATGTATTTTCATAATGCCACAAACACAAAGACTGCAAATCAAACATAGATCAACTGCTCAAGGTTAGAGAAAAGTGCAGTTGTTACTGTTACTGGGATAAACTAAATAACAAAAAAAAAGTTTGACAGATTATTTGCGAGCTCATAACAACGCTACCGAAATGCACGCGCAACATCACATTAGCCTTTATGTGACTTCGACAAACTAAGGCATGGCGTTTTTGCAATATACAACAACAATATTAACACGGTGGGTAATCGTGCACACGTTTATACCAACTAACTGATCAAAACACAATAGCTTCAGTTGTTTAGCTTATCAAGCTACTTCAAAATCAGCTGTTTGTCGTTTAACTTCCGATAGTCGTCTGTCTCTCGCGCTAAGCGTCTTACCGATCTTCTTTATGAGAGATGATAACTCCATAGTTTATCTCCCAGGTGGAAAACAAAACATACTACATTTACTGTGAGCAACGGCGGTTTTCGGTTAAACGTCACATCCTCGTCATCATCGCTGGCAGCAGCGCGGGTCTGTTTTCAACTAGCGCGCCACTGTCAGGCACTTCCGGTATATGTCAGATATAGCTATCAGAGATGCTTGTGCTGTGCAGAGATTGTATGTTCAAACTTCACAACAATTTGAAACAAAGATATGTTTCGCTAAATAAATAATCAAGTCAGTGTTTGTATAGAATTTATCTGAATCTCCCCTTATGAAAACTTGTAAAGCTTCTGTACATTTCTGCCATAATAATACCATTGCTCTAGGTTTTACTTTTTCTTCTGTTGCAAAAGTTATAGATTACTAAATAATATTCCTTTAATCTCTTTTAAAACTTAACAGCTTTTAATATATAGGGTATATGTATTAATACATATAGGCCTATTATATGTAATATACTATAAAAGCCATATAAAAAAACAAAAAAAAAAACATTATATATAGGCTATATTCAGTAAAAGAAGGTGGTTAACCTGCAGGAATGCAGATTGCAGTTTTTGCAAGCTTGTTATTAAAACTCAAAGGAATATCTTCTTTTGTGTTCCACTGAAGAAAAAGGTCTTAGACTTTTTGAATGGCATGAGTGAGTGAACTTTCATTCATTTCATTAAATAAACGATCCCTTTAATAACCAGCTACTTTTAATGCAACATGTTTAGTTTATGCTAGCAGTAAACATTGGATTTGTGCCTATTAAAAAGTCATGATACACCAGAGTTATACCATATGAGCATGTTGATCTATAGCCACAATGAGGAAGATATTTTAGAGGACTAGATTATAAGGCAAGGTATATTTTATTGATTTCTTGGGTGGCATTTATACTGAGACTCTTTTCACCAGCTAGAAATGTCACTGTTTATTACAACATTGATACCTTTATCAACTGTTTACACACACACACACACACACACACACACACACACACACACACACACACACACACACACATCACACACACAAAATAATCTTATTTAATACAGTGAGATGAACACAGTGATCCGTTTTATTTGCCAAACATGGTCAGTGTACTAAACATTTTTGAGGCATCATTACACATTCCCCCAACTTTCTTGCTAGCAAATTCATATTTTACCAAACATCAAAAATAGTGTATTATATAGGCCTAGCTATTATAGTGTGCAAAGAAACTAAAGCTGTAGGTTATATGATTTTGCAGGTCATATTTACACTATATTGCCAAAAGTTTTTGGACACCTGCCTTTATATGCACATGAACTTTAATGACATCCTATTTTCTTAATCTGTAGGGTTTAATATGGAGTTGAACCACCCTTTGCAGCTATAACAGCTTCAACTCTTCTGGAAAGGCTTTCCACAAGGTTTAGGAGTGTGTTTATGGGAATTTTTGACCATTCTAAGCACATTTGTGAGGTCAGGCACTGATGTTGGACGAGAAGGTCTGACACGCAGTCTCCTCTCTAATTCATCCCAAAGGTGTTCTGTCAGGTTGTGGTCAGGACTCCAAGCCAGTCAAGTTCCTCCACACCAAACTCACTCATCCATGTCTTTATGGACCTTGCTTTGTGCACTCATGTTGGAACAGGAAGGGGCCATACCTAAACTGTTCCCACAAAGTTGGGAGCATGAAATTGTCCAAAATGTCTTGGTATGCTAAAGCATTAAGAGTTCCTTTCACTGGAACTAAGGGGCCAATCCCTGAAAAAACACACCATAATCCCCCCTCCACCAAACTCTACACTTTTTGCACAATGCAGTCAGGCAAGTACCATTCTCCTGGCAACCGCCAAACTCAGACTCGTCCATCGGATTGCCAGACAGAGAAGCGTGATTGACTCCAGAGAACACGTCTCCACTGCTCTAGAGTCCAATGGTGGCGTGCTTTACACCACTGCATCCAACGCTTTGCATTGCACTTGGGGATGTTTGACTTGGATGCAGCTGCTCAGCCATGGAAACCCATTCCATGAAGCTCTCTACGCACTGTTCTTGAGCTAATCTGAAGGCCACACAAAGTTTGGAGGTCTGTAGCTATTGACTATTTCTGCGCACTGTGCGCCGCAGCATGTGCTGACCCGGCTCTGTGATTTTACGTGGCCTACCACTTTGTGGCTCAGTTGCTGTAATTCCCAATTGCTTCCACTTTGTTATAATACCACTAACTGTTGACCATGGAATATTTAGTAGTGAGGAAATTTCACGAATGGACTTATTACACAGGTGGCAACCTATCACGGTACCACACTTGAATTCACTGAGCTCCTGAGAGCGACCCATTCTTTCACAAATGTTTGTAGAAGCAGTCTGCATGCCTAGGTGCTTGATTTTATACACCTGTGGCCATGGAAGTGATTGGAACCCCTGAATTCAATGATTTGGAGGGGTGTGGCAATATAGTGTGTTTGGGGTAACACTTTATTTTGATGGTCCCTTTTGAACATTCTGTTGACTATAACTTATTGACCTACAGGTCAATAACTCCCATTAGAGTATTAGTAGACTGTCTGCTTAATATCTGCTAACTGTCCTCCAAGTAACTTTGTCAATTTGTCAACTTATTCTAACCCTACCAGTCTACTAATACTCTACTAAAACTCTAATGAGAGTTAGTAGACATACAGGTGTAACTTTACTTATAGTCAACATAATATGTTAATGGGACCATCAAAATAAAATGAAACCTTATTGGGTGACTAACATTTTCACACTGGTTGGTGACATATGATAACACAGTGGGATCCTCAAAAGTGATAATTAAAAGACTTCTAGATTTTGATAGATAGCTCTGCAGGCACATTTTTACTTAAAAAATGGTCTTATATTAGGTAGGTGACAGAGGACAAAAGTGTGTTTCATTTGGCATAAAAAGCTGTGAATTTAGTAATACTGAGCTAGATGGCTAGCACACACACACACACACACACACACACACACACACACGCACATATATATATATATATATATATAGAGAGAGAGAGAGAGAGAGAGAGAGAGAGAGAGAGAGAGAGAGAGAGAGAGAGAGAGACATGCAGAGCATGATTTTTCTTACTCTAAGTAGATTTAAAACATAATATATACAGCAAAAGGACATGCTCAGGAAAGCTCAGAAGCACAATACATTGCCAGATGACATTTATAGCCTATATAATAAGGCTAGTTTTACCAGAAAATTAAAAACTTCATATACATTGAGGTCAAAAGTCTTACCACTTGGATATGCATCACAACAGGGAAGAAAAGACTAGGCCATCACAGATTCTGTTTCATGCCGACTTAAAAAAAAGAAGAAAACAAAAAACAAAATAGAAGCTTAAACTGTTGAGCCCTATTGTACTGTACTGTACTGTTATATTAATCTATATAAATCCATTATTTCTTATGTCATGTTTGTTATTATGTTGTCCTTGACAAACATTTTCCATATAGTCCTTTATTATCTGAAACTGACATCTTGTGTATCTGTGTTTCTTTATTAATAATCTTGAATCAATAACAGCACACAAACTGTACAACACTTTCTACAGTCTGATGAGTCTACAATCCACAAAAGATTGATTATATAACATTTTCTGTTGATTTCATAGACAGGTCTTCTGGATAGCGTCGGCTGAGTTTTCCCCCCTCTTCCATCTGTCTTTATATCAGAACTAAAGGCCTGTATGTGGCGGATGAAATATGGCTTAAACACCTAAATGTTCACCATGTGCTCACTGTGATAGACCCTGCTGGTAATCAGCCTGGATCTGAGATCAGTCATTCAAAGCATTCCAGCCTGAGGAAACAGACTGCACCTTCAGATGAATGTGTCCTGGGTTCGGTATGATTCATAACCTCCTCTAGTATACTGAAGACTTACTGTCCAAATCACTCTATTTGTCTAAAACACCACAGTGCTGTGGTCTCCTCCCTGAGCGGTCTGACCGGTTGATATGACTCTCAGCACATCCCTGACCTGGAGACCTTTGGACTGATTTCCCTGTTTTATTTTCCGCATGGCTGTCTCTTTCTGATATGCGAACCTGTGATTACGGAAAGGATCGCTCTGCGTCTTCACCCACTGTGAGATAAAGTGCTTGGCTGATGAACCAAATCTATCGCCCTGGCTTGCACCCATGCTCCTGCCCGGATTCATCATGAATATTCCGCACTAAGAGTCCAATATGGAACATAACCCAAACACATTTGATATCGCAAGGACCAGGTAGAAACTCTGATTTTCTTATTTGGTTATTTTGAAACACTTTAGGCTTTCTGTATGACAGTGAGCAGGTTCCAGGGTGTATCTGGTAAAAATATAATCTTGTTAAAGTCAAGAAATAAATAATGTACAATTATATTTTTTTCATGGAATATTGCAGTGTTTATTATAAATTATTTATCTGTAGGCCTACACATCTTTTTATTTATTTATTTAAAAACATTAAAATCGGCATGAATTGGAAGTTGTGATATTCTTTTCTTTCCTATTGTAAATTATATATCTGAGTGAAATGGCGTTTGGAACAAGAAAAAATGTGATGTTATGTGATTGACAGTTTGTCATTAATCATTTATAATACATACTGTAATATTCCATAAAAGTAAGAATTGTACATTTTGATGACTTTA
Organism: Paracanthobrama guichenoti; assembly: GCA_018749465.1. Lineage (NCBI taxonomy): Eukaryota > Metazoa > Chordata > Actinopteri > Cypriniformes > Gobionidae > Paracanthobrama > Paracanthobrama guichenoti. The sequence continues at coordinate 32,051,124 of CM031966.1, forward strand.
ACTTTAATGTTAACCCCTCAGAGCAATCCCTTCCTTTGCAATTCAGGAGGCCCATTTCAAAGAAACAGTTGGAAAACATTGGCTGCATCAGAAATCGCATACGTCTACTATATAGTAGCATACTATATCGCATATTATCTGTGAAAAACAGTATGTGACAAAATAAGTATGTCTGAATTCACAGTACTTACAAAAAAAGTATGCAAAAAGTACTCAGATGACCTACTTCTGGTGAGATTCTCAAGTGTGCATATATGGACACTTTACTATCCCATGAGGCCTATGGTGAATGTAGTATGTCCAGATTACATTCATACTACAGACAATACTTTTTAGTGGGTGTGAATTAATGATTTATTCAAAATAAGTACCTACTCAAGAGAGTATGCAATTTTCGTATGCAGCCATTGGGCCCTAGCGATCTGAGTACATGGTCTGAAGTGCATGGCTCAGGTGCACTTAGGACATGTCCGAATCCACTTTTGCTAGTTTAATGACGGAGAAAACAGTCGGCGCGCCAGGCGCATGGTCCAAAAGGGTTGTACCTAGTCTCTTAATGAATCATGGGTGTGTTTTGGGCTGTAACATGCAATAAACCAATCAGAGTCTCATCTCCCTTTCCCTTTAAAAGCCAGTTGCACTTGCACCATGGTAAATTTGCTATTTACATGACGCGAAAAGACTAAACGCTTCCCCAGAGAGGAATCCTTTTATTTTTAATATTTAAAAAAATTTTGTGTGCTGCTGCCCTGTGTGTGTAATAAGCAGAGTGTACGCGTGTTGTGCACCCGCCTATAGGCACATATTACTAACGCGTCCTCTAAATAACACAAAAAATACTGCGCTATTGACTTTAGATCAGGTTTTTGTTGGTCAATGGCGCAGTCATTTTCAGTTGCCTCAAAATGCAATGCGCCAACAACGCACCTGACCTTGTTTTCAGACCTGTTCAAATGGCAAAGCAACGCTGCATCAAATATTCAAACACTTCCCTACTATATGGTATGTGAAAAACAGGCAAAAGAATAGTACGTCCGAATACATAGTATTCAAAAAACTCTAGGCGAAAAGTCCCCGGATGACCTACTGACGCTGATAGGTCACATCACAGGTGAAAAACAGCAAAGGCCACTTCTGTTTCCTTCTAACGACATCTCTTCTCTGATGACGTGTGCACTGGCGCAAGGGGCGGGACAATAACCACTCCCTAGCAACCTGTCAATCACATGAGATCGCTGCAATAGCCAACACCAATGATCCAACAATCCAATCAAATCCCGAGGAACAAAATCAATTCCCGCCCTATACATTTGTTTCTCACTTCTTCACTCGGATATACATCACAACAGAGAAGAAAAGACCACAAAAGATCACAAGATCAGTTGCATGCCGACTTTAAACCCATAAAACAGAAATTATGGTTAAAAGTATGTCATTATTATAATTATTATGTATTTATTTCGTAATTGATAGCATAACACATTGGGTTATTTTTAAAAGAAAACTTTAATGAAAAAAATGTATGCTGTTGTCACATTTTGATGAGGATGATGACAGTGTGAGGTGTAGATGATCTTTAACAGCATAACATTTTTATTAAACAAAACAAAAGAAATACAACCAATGTGTAGCCTACTTAAACACAAACAACACTAGATAATGAACTGACTGAACTGTGCGCAATATATGCACACAAGATAATGAACCGAAAGGAAACAGGTGTCAGATAATCAATGGACCATTGAACAATCATGACAACCAAGGAACACAAGCTAGAAACAGACGGAAAGACAGGAAATAATGCGATACAAACTAAAAGTCCATGAAAATGAACCCAAAACACTAACAGATGGGACAGTTGTTATGTGCACATGAATTTATGAAACAGCTTCATCTTACTCACTTCCCCACAACACATTTGTTTCATTTTCATCCCATCAAATGTCTCAAGCAGTCAAAAATAAAACTACCTAATGGTGATTTATAAGTCCATCTGGGAAGTTTGTATTTATTTACGAGTTTGGACGTCGTAATTACGAATTCAGGTTCAAGTAACTTTGGTCAAAGCAAGATGGTGATACCTTTTCAACAAAGAAAAAAAAAAAGATGAATAAAGAATATTATTCAGGTGTGCTTTTGCTTTTTGTGCTTTTTGTGCTTTTATTCAATTTATGGAGGTCTTGCTTTCCCCCTGCCGTCACACCTCTCTCTGCGTCTACTCTGTTCAGTGAGTGGCTGTGTATGACATCAAAGTACTCGATTCAAAAGCATATGGAGCTTTACTTACGGTATTACGACATGGATTGAACGCAGCATAAAAACGGACCGATCTTGTTGCATTGCATCTGAAATGTTGTTTTGGTCATTCTGCCTTAGCAAAATCTGTTGTCAAAGTGGTTCAGTATAATGACCTACTAGAACTGTCTTACTTGACTGCATTCCCAAATGCAGGCATCCACCTCCGAACGCAAGATAGTGGCTGTATCCGAAATTGCATACTTCCCTATATACTATGGTGAAAAACAGTACGTGACAAAAGTATGTCCAGGACAGTACTGGCGACATTTGGAAAGTTACTGTGGTTAAAAAAGTCGCTAGGTTTGTCGCTAGGCGCTTTTTTGAAAAAAAGTCATTAAAGGGATCTGAAAAGTCGCTAAACATAGCGACAAAGTCGTTAAGTTGGCAACACTGCATACACGGATCGGTCTGCACAGCCCCACTTTAAAACCCCTTAACTGTGATCGTCCCGCTTGGAGGGACGCTTGGCGCTCTTTTTTTGATCGCCTTTTTTCGTATCATATATTTTCGTAATTATCATAGATTAGGATTCATTCGAAAGCTTACAAACTCAAAATTCATCCTGTGAAAACCATTTTGAAATCGGACATTGCGTTACCATGGAGACTGTACTCTAAATTCGTCTAGCGGCTCCTCCCCTAGTGGGAGGTGTCATGTTTAATATTACAAAATTTATTTTAACTACTTTATAATCCATTAATACACAGTTACCATCGCACACCTGTAGGTAATAGATAGGTGCGTGGGACAGAGGATAACCAAATCCAAAAATCTCGAAAACTACACTATCAGTACTTGCAAAATGATCAGGCATATACCTATATACCCATATACCCACATACATATATACGTATTTGCCTGATGAAGGTCATGAGACCGAAACCTTGCTAATAAAACGTTTTTTTATATTTTTACAAGTACTGATAGTGTGCAGGATTTCCATGAGAAACAAAATCTCATGGGAACTTAAATTTTTGTGATGCCAACTTTAAATTTGGAACACAACTTGGTTAGACATATGGCTTTGATTTTATAGTAATTTTATAGTAATTTTTTTGTAAACTAACTTTTACAAATTTTTACAAAGAATGGTGTGAAAAGGGAAAAACATCCAGTATGCAGCAGTCCTGTGGGCGAAAATGCCTTGTTGATGCTTGTGAAGCCACAACATGCACAACCTTGAGGCGGATGGGCTACAACAGCAGAAGACCCCACCGGGTACAACTCATCTCCACTACAAATAGGAAAAAGAGGCTACAATTTGCACGAGATCACCAAAATTGGACAGTTGAAGACTGGAAAAATGTTGCCTGGTCTGATGAGTCTCGGTTTCCGTTGAGACATTCAGATGGTAGAGTCAGAATTTGGCGTAAACAGAATGAGAACATGGATCCATCATGCCTTGTTACCACTGTGCAGGCTGGTGGTGGTGGTGTAATGGTGTGGGGGATGTTTTCTTGGCACACTTTAGGCCCCTTAGTGCCAATTGGGCATCGTTTAAATGCCACGGCCTACCTGAGCATTGTTTCTGACCATGTCCATCCCTTTATGACCACCATGTACCCATTCTCTGATGGCTACTTCCAGCAGGATAATGCACCATGTCACAAAGCTCGAATCATTTCAAATTGGTTTCTTGAACATGACAATGAGTTCACTGTACTAAAATGGCCCCCACAGTCACCAGATCTCAACCCAATAGAGCATCTTTGGGATGTGGTGGAACGGAAGCTTCATGCCCTGGATGTGCATCCCACAAATCTCCATCAACTGCAAGATGCTATCCTATCAATATGGGCCAACATTTCTAAAGAATGCTTTCAGCACCTTGTTGAATCAATGCCACGTAGAATTAAGGCAATTCTGAAGGCGAAAGGGGGTCAAACACAGTATTAGTATGGTGTTCCTAATAATCCTTTAGGTGAGTGTATATATTTGCATTTTCATGTCTATTCTCAAAAGGGGGGGTGACAGTTAAGGGGTTAAGTCAAACACACCTTAAATCTGCAGTGGTCAGGTGATATAGCGGCCACATGGTACAAGCCATAGCTCTCAGAAAATTACAAGTTCACACATTGTAATTACAAGTTCTACAAGCACGCAAAGGCTTTTTACCATTCAGAATTGTTACAGTAATTATGACATGGCGTGAACCTTTATGCCATCCCATCAAAGACTTTATATATAGGAAGACAGTGCGTGCTGATTTCTTATGAATGGAAGAAAGTGTAACGCCCAATATGGCGAATAAGCCCTGCCTTCGAAATGAAAGAGCCAATCATTGATTAGTAAAGTCATCGCATCACTGCAGCTGCTGTTATAAGCTCCAGTTGTTACATAGCATTAGCTTTGTCGAGGCTGAAAAATGCCTTTTTTTTTGTCATGATTTGAGCGTTTAGAAACAAAGTTTATGAGACAGTTGTTTCATTGGTGATTTTAAATATGAAATTTAATCGTAAGCTTGGCAAATAGTTTTGTGGAATTTGATGTGTCCCCATTCAAAGAGACAGGAGCGGCACTTGCATGCCCCGAGATGGCGTTTCAAAGATGGCTGCCGATGGCAGTGAAATGGCTTGTTTTAAAGGTTTTAAGGCTTTGATCCCATCATATGAATGTCGATGAAGGGGGGAAATAAAGCTGGAAAAAAATATCTAAAAGGCTGACAGTGCATGTCAAAGTGATGTAACAGACTCATTTCACAACCAGACCATAATTATTGTAAGGATGCTAATTCCAAGTGTTCATTCCCAACACAATCCACAGTTCTTCAAAGCACATTAACACCTAAATGAGCCAAAAAGGATAGACTCAGTTTAAAGACAATGAGCAAACCATGTTTTACAAGCTAAAGTAGGCTAAATATTGAAGGTGTTTTTTTTTTTTTTGGTAATTGCATTCAACTTGAGTCGTACTAGCTGACTCATTACATTCTGTGCGGCTCCAGCTGTTTCAGGTGTAATTAATGCAAACTCTCTCAGAACCTTTAAGGACTCTCCATGTGGAGCGAGCAGAGGTTTTGAAGGACTAGCTCGCGGATCGCCTTTCCTGCATGCTAATGCATCCAGAGCATGCACTTGTTGACTTGAAAGGAAAGGAAGGCATACGCTAAAGAGGTAAACATGATCAATCCAATAAATGACCCCGGACCGCAGAGCAAGAGCCAAGTAATCTCAGACAACAAAAACCCAAGTGGTCCCACTGGTACCATCACTGTCTGACATCTGTAATACACGTCTTCCGCTCCACTGCAAGTGTTGAAGATATTAGGGTGGGCACCGAGGGACCTCTGACAACCACCCCCCTAGCAAAAACAGTCAAGCTGAAGGACTAAATCAATGTGAGAGATGCTGCAGACATATTGAGCAAATCATTTCTGGCTCATGCAGCTTTCATACAAAATAGGAAAAATCATATAAGATATGACAAATGATAATCTTTTGCATTTGAAAAACATAGAAAGCATGCAATGTACATAAAAAAGCTTTTTTTTAATTTTATGTAAAGATCTAGATTTGTCTTCTAAAACTCCTTTATAAGCATGACTGTGCTCTTTTAACGAAACCTCCTCTCTGGATATAATGTGGTTCAGCTTGATAAGCCTTAATAGGGGCATGTAATTAGACTCTTTGCAGAGGCTGTCTCTGCACAAAGAGCTCCGGCAGGTTCACCACAGCATTTTATTAACTTGACAGGTTAACTTAAAGGGAGGGAAAAAAACAGCATCTCAGAGTGTAAGGCTCAAATTAGCCCAACAGCGGTAAACACAATTACCCACTTTAAAACAATACTGACACTAATTAGGCCACCGATGAATTGCTTAAAGTTCATGCTTTATCTCTAATAATGCATGCAGCACTTAGAAAAAAAAGATAACTATCTGACAAAATAATATGAACATATATATATATATATATATATATATATATGTGTGTGTGTGTGTGTGTGTGTTAATCATTGTAAAAAAATGTAAACCCTCCTCAGAACATAAAGGCTGCTGCATGGGGGAAAAATAATTAACTAAATTCAGTGAATAATTCAATGAAAAAGATTTCTCAATTTTCTAATTAAATATATATATATATTATAATAAAAATGACTTGTTATTAGCATAACAATTTGAGTGAAACGTTAGCATGAATTTCAGAATTTCCCAAATAATTCACTCCCAGATAAAATAATTTATCAGCATTGTAAAAATAATTTCTGAAAATTACCCCATGATTTTCCAATAAATTAAACTAAATTGTACTCATAAACTCAACTCAAATACATTGTGTATAGCAGAAACATAATTCAACTGAGTAAGCGCCAATAAAACTAGATGTAAAATAAAAATAACTCAAGGGAAACAACATGCATTAGTTCTATTTCATTATATGTAATAAGCAGTATGTAGTAGAAATGAACCAATACTGATAAACAGTTGCTCATTGAGCATTTCATATGATGTCTGTCGTCAGCCTAACGTCAGGTTCCACTCGTCACCACGACGGCCCAAACTCTAACATGACAAAAACCTTGCCAACTTAATAGAACATTAAACAATAATAACAAGCCTTCTATTATATTTATTTTGCTTAATTCAACATTTTCTCTTCCAATTAAATCTCATGCCAAGCATGGGAACTAGAAATCTCCTTACCCTATAGTAAGTATTGTACACAATAAAATTAAGTTAAGACAAAATGTTAATTTAAATACACACTAAAAAATGCTGGGTTAAAAACAACCCAAGTTGGGTTGAAAATGGACTAACCCAGCGATTGGGTTGTTTTAACCCAGCAATTGGGTTGTTTTAAGCAAACATTTAACCCAACCGCTGGGTTAAAACAACCCAATAACATTTTTTATAGTGTAATACTGAACGAGCAGCAAACCTCCTCGTTTTGAGTAAGTGCTTCCATTTCATCAGCAAAACAAACAAACAAACAAACAAAAAAAGAATCCAAGATTTTCCAAAGAAAGAAATAAATAAAGACATGTGAGAAGCGCATCGCAACGCATCAAAAGCAAGAAACGCTGTTATAAAATTATCCCCTAAAATATAACATATGAGAAAAATTGCTAGATTTATGTTGCAATATGGAAAAATATGTCATCATCATGTGAAAAGGGTTCATTGCATCAGCCAAATCCAGCAGTAAATATTATTAATTAAATAGTAAAATAGTATGTTGGAAATGCACATATCTACAAAGACTTGTCTAGATTACTCAGGATAAGAAGTGCAATAATAATTATACAACATATGTTTTTGCTACAAATACAAATTAAGTGCTACTCAAATTAGCAAGTAAAGTAACAAACAAAGTTTTTTAATGTTACACTTACAGCCTCAATGTTAATTTTAATCAGTGAGTGTTAATAGCGTTAACAACACCATTTGTCATATGATTTGCAAGTGTTCAGATCTTAATTTTCATAAGATTCTGTGATTATTCTTCTGTGCACTAGACTGTTAAAAATGTTAGTGTGAAATTATAGCGTATTGCAGGTTAATAATTGCATGACGTTCGCAGTAATTCCACAGTAGGACTTCTCTTGTATCTAACTGCACTCTTGGAATACCAAACTGTATTTCTACAGTGCATAAATGTACTATAATGTCACCCAGCATGCAGTGCGGCATAAATAGATTATGCTGTGGGGTTTCTTGATTCTTGTTGGTTTTATCTGTGCTACTGAACTTATTTTTGGTTCACGTTTGGCAGTTTTTGTTGTTGGTTTATTTTGTAATGTTCAGAATTTATCTTTTGTATTATTATTATTATTATTATTTGTTGAGTGTCACCATTGTGTTTTGTATATTGATGTCTGTCCATCGTTAGGTGATTGAAGAAAGAGAAAATCAAATCTTGCGTTGCAAGATGATGTCACACCTTTCAAAAATAAATCTCAGTTGCTTTACTATTGTGAAATATCCATCGAACAATTATGAATTTGAAATAAGATCTTGGTAAATCTTTATGCTGAAATAACGCAAATATAGTCTGACTAACTTAAAATCAGCCAATTAACTTATTTCATATTCTAGCTTGCCATTGTTTTAACAAATGTTTTCATTTGTCACACTTTTGACTTGGCTAGATCAGAAATGTGAATATTACAGTGCTTCTCAGTCGCTTTGGTACATTTCTTGAAGCATCCTTAAGATTTGCAAACCAGTCAGTGCATTTCTCAAAACAATCCATACAAACAGCACCACACAATGGATTACCTGCAAAAGCCTGTTACTTGCTCAAAATCATTAGTTAATTCTTTAAGTTAATGAGCATATCAGTGCCATCAAAATGACAAGTCCTTGTTGCATTGTTCACAAACAAGATAGTCAAAATGCTTAGTGATGTTGTCAATATAACAGTGCACTCTGTCAGTATTTTCAGATGTAAACTACACTGTAAAACAATATTGTTGGTTTAACTTAAAAAAGTAAGTAACCTGGTTGCCTTAAAATGTTGAGTTCATTGAAATTAAAAATTTTAGTTAATACAATAAAGGAAATGGGTTTAATAAATAGAAACTCAAAATATTATTGTATCTGAACCACATAAATAAATAAAAATGTTGTGATAAATCATGAAAATAGCACAATTTGGCATGTTTCACTGCATTATAACATAAAACACAATTACTCAATATGCTTAAAAACACTTTTAATACTATTTGAATAAAGGGTGATGTCAATTCTCAAAAATGTTCATTGTATTAACTCAAATTTTAATTTCAATGAACTCAAAATTTTAAGGCAACCAGGTAACTTACTTTTTAAATACACACACACACACACACACACACACACACACACACACACACACACACACACACACACACACACACACATATATAATTTTTTTATTTTTTTTATTTATTTTTTTTTTTTACAGTGTATGGCTACAATTTTGATGACAATGCTTGAAAATTCACAAGACTGCACTTTATCTGTATATATTTAAAATTTCAACAGTACGAATTTACACATTAGGCTACGTGGGCTATTGATTGAAAGAGAGGATTCACAGTTAGACTTTTACTGTTGGTCTGTCAACTAATTACAGTGCAATATCATGCGATATAAAGAAAAAGACAAGATCTCACACATAGGTCTACTGTGTGTATGTACGTGTGTGTGTGTGTGTGTGTGTGTGTGTGTTACATTATGTCTCTATAAAGCATATTTACTGTATAATGTAAAATGCAAGTGGAGTACTGTAATATAGCATTACGGTAAGTGTACAGTATTACAGTATAGTAAACATTGTCTGATTACGTGCCTCTTCTGTTCTACGACATGGTTGTTTTCCTAACATTCAGCTGTACCTTTTGACCTGCCTCAGCCATAAGGTCATGATTGAGAACATGGTCCACAATAGTGGCTCTTACTTCATCAGAAACACGTCTACAATCTTGGCCTCTTCTACCTCTTCAGCTGCTTTGCCTCCGAACCCTTCCACCACACATTCTTACTCCTCTTCTTCTTCCCGGCTGTTGACCCTGTTTGTTTCCTTGTTGTTCTTCCATTATAAGAAATTGTAACACTGCGTTGTTGTCTGTCTGCTTGCCAAAAGAAGGTTCATGAGATGTATCTCTGAGCTATTTTAGAGAACTGGTTGATCATTGGTTGATCTAGCCCTTTACATTTCCCTTCATTACTGAAATTCAAAATTCTCCTCCGCAATTCATCAATTCAGGACACCATTTTGCATTTAATGACTTATGCAAGGAACTAATGCCTATATGTTTTGAGGGGTAAGACTATTCAATGAGAACCAGTATAATACATTTTGATAAACATGACATAAAAGCAATTGATAATGCAGGAAACAGCAGACAATTGCACATAATCAATTGAATGACTGTACCAAAAACATATACAATTTGTTTGATGAGAAAAACTGTAATATGATCCCAAACTAATGGAACACAAAATCACCATTATGGTGACTTCAAAACAATTACAGTACTAAACAATATCATTTCTTACAGTGACATAGTTAAAGACAACTTTATAATGTGAATTCACAGTAAAACAAGAGCAGTAAGTTACTGTGATGTCAGCATCATTTTGCTGATGATTAACTAATTCGTAAGAAAATGGTATGCATTAATTTCACTGTAAATTTCTGACTACAGTAATTTATTGTAAAATAATACTATTTAATATTGTAAATTCCTGGCAATTGTTTTTACAGTGTAGACTTACCAATCTCCACCAAATGTGCAGATGGGTAAAACAAACAAACAAACAAACAAACAAACAAACAAACAAACAAACAAACAAACAAACAAACAAACAGATCCTGACACTCTTTTGCATATTTTACATCTAATAAATAATCTGCTGCATTAACCTATAAAGTGTCAAATTGGTCAGTGATATTATTATGTGATGGTTTGATGCACAACAAATGTGAATTCACATATTTAACTAGGCTATTTCTCATTAGCTAGCTAGCTAGCTAGCAATATAGATAGATAGATAGATAGATAGATAGATAGATAGATAGATAGATAGATAGATAGATAGATAGATAGATAGATAGATAGATAGATAGATAGATAGATAGATAGATAGATAGATAGATAGATAGATAGATAGATATTTACCACATAAATTCCTTGACACACAACAAAAAACTCATGTGACTTTGCCTAAACAGAGTATGTTACTGATAACTGGAATCATTATCAGATGATGGTTGTAACATTTTTAATGAACTGTTACAATGTTGGGGAGTAACTAGTTACTTGTAATTAGATTACAAAATAAATGTAACTGTAATCCATTACAGTTACTGAGAAAAAAATTGTGATTAAATTACAGTTACTGTCTGTAAAAAGCTAGGATATGTTGAATAATATTAATTTGTTACTTTGCCTGTAATTGATTTGCATGATGCCTCCTGCCATTTAAAGGCCTTTTAAAACGATGCTAATTCTTTTGATTGGTTCTCTTGTTTAAATTTTCACATCAATCCACATTGCTGCTGAAAGCTTTGGGCTACAACCTGTCTGAGAGTTGCCACCATGGCGAGTGACAAAAATGTGTTCCAGTGCTGTAAAATAGAAAAGTAATCAAAAAGTAATCAAATGTAATCAGTTACATTACTTTAATAAAGTAATTAAAATTGTTTCACTACTTATTACATTTTAATAGGCTAACTTGTAATCTGTAACATATTACATTTCTAAAGAAACCTTCCCAACACTGACTGTTACAAATCCCCACCCCAAACAGCCATAACTTAGCTAACTGTTTTAGCGTGTGGGTTTGAAGTTAGCTTGAGTGCATCAAATTAAACTACAGAAACAGCTATTTTAGATTATGTAAGTCAAATAATTGTATCTATTATAGAAAGATTGTTAGGCAAAAAATAATCTTGATAAAAATGTTACTTCCTTTCTGAAAATAATTTTTCCTGTGAGCTTAAAAAGGTGATGGGAGTGTATGATATTGATGACATCACCATAGTTCTTTTCTGACTTGTTAAACTGACAGTGTTACAACTCTCCCAACCATTCTGAAATGATGCGTTCAGCTGGACGAAAAAAAAAAAAAAAAAAAGAATACCTGCAAGACTGATACTGCTGTGGGAAATTGTTCCAGTTTGGCTTGTTAATTAAGGATAAAAAGGTATCTTATGTAATTAAATAATTCTGAAATTTTACATTCACAAAAGTAATTTTTTTAATTCCTTCACGATTATTTGTTTTTAAAGAGGTATTTCTATTAGCTATTTTTGGAGACACTAAGGGGGTGAAAAGTCCCAAAGCAATGTATTTGTACTCTTTAGTGGAAGATATATATATATATATATATATATATATATATATATATATATATATATATATATAAAACCCTCCTACTCCCTACTTTTCCTTTCCTTATTATTCATGTACTTATTTATTGTTTAACTTTGGTATGGTACTCATAATGTGATGTGACAATTGAATGTAATCTCAGTCTTTGTTTCATTTATGACTGCCTTTCTGTTAATGTTCAACAATGCGAATATGCGAATTGAATAGAAAAAACAACACTCCACGGTTTCCCCTCCCTTACAAAAATGAACCATGGTTTTACTACAAATAAAACCAAAAACATGGTTATTGTAGTTAAACCATGGTAACCACAAATTAACCATGGTTTTGCTACTCTAACCATAGTTTAACCATGGTATTTGTGGTAAAACTATGGTTATATAAATAGTAATCAATTAGCCAAAAACACTTTTACTATACTAAAACCATGGTTATTTTTCGTAAGGGCTAAGCCTGCTTGCATATTTCACATAATATAATACATAATACGTAATATCACAATACAGATATAATACAATAAATACTTGAATATAAAAAAAATCTGCTACATAGCCTATTAAAAGTGTCAAACGTTGTAAAAGTCATGGTTTGTTGCACAACAAATGCGAATTTACGTGTTTATGTTGGCTTCACAATAAATAAATCTCAGTCCAGACCACTGATTTATATAACTTTATATAGATAAGTGGACCAGACACCCTCCTCCCTCTTGTTATCCTTTCTGAGGCTTTTCCCATAATGCAACAGTCAACAAAGGAAGAGGGAGAGGAATAGGCTGTAGCCAAAGTGGCTAGCTAGCACAAAAAAGAGGAAGAAAGAAATGGAGCTGTCTTGAAAAATTAAAGGAATGTGTCTCTCATCAGACTGGCAAATACAGATGAGGAGAAAACAGCTTCGGCTTTTTGCGTGCATGAGATGATGACAGACCATGAGCAGTGGATGTTCATGTAGTAAAGCTCTTGTTCCTGTGAGGGAGCTGTTGCTGGATTAGCTTAGCAGCTAGCAGCCTATTATTAGCAAGCTAATGCTAAATGAAACCATCGTCGTCAGATTTACGGACACGTTCGACCCAGATCCATCTTTCTGAAGCGAGAGAGGGGGTTAATTTCTGTTTAAAGTGGTAAGTGAACGTAATTTGTTGAATGTACGTGAATATTTACACTCTCTATTTGTGTCCGACACGATGAAGGTCCCGTAGCCTGCTAGCTAAGTCAGCTCACTCCAGGCCTGTTTATTTTGCGAGACAAAGTTACAGAGGTTCAGCTGATTGTCCAAACTTAATTTTTTTAATTATAATTGGTTAATCTTCAGCCTTTTAGTTTTGGTTCTGTTGCTCTATAGTTATTAAGTTAGATGCACGCGTAAGTGTGTTTATAAAGGCCTGTGTCAGTTCTGCTTTAAACAATTTTGATGAACACTAAGGATGATTATAAGTATATTCATGTATGGTTTTAAATGTTGGGAAGAATGTGTTTGTAAACTGTTTTATATAGCCTAAAAACAAGTTATTTTTAGCTGCCTGATTAGCTATCGAGAATCAACTCGATGTTGATTTGATCATATTAAAAATAAGGTTAAACATTAAACATATGTCAGATTTGACAGGTATAACATTTCTCTCGGTTTCACAGACTTAGGACTTAGGTCTAGTTCAAGACTAAAATGTATGTCTTAACTGAAAGCAACTTGCACTGACACATCTTAAAATATGTCTGTTTTGTCTGAAGATGAACATCAGTAATCTGTGTATATATATATATATATATATATATATATATATATACATACATACATACATACATACATACATACACACACATATATAAAAAAAGTATATATATATATTTTTTTTTCTCCCTTATCCATGTCTATAAAAGGTCTAATTCAACTAAGACCTAATCCTGGCTTAATTTAAGCTCTGTCTGTGAAACCGGACCTAAATATATGGTCTGTCTGAACCCTCAATTCTGATTGGCTGGAAGGTGTACATAAAACAGATTAAAGGGGTGGTAAAACACATTCTTTCGAAGGCTTGATTGTGTTTGTGGGGTGCACTGTAACGTGTTCATGCTTCGTTTTAATTTTTATCTTAACTTTATTCTACACTGCTCTGTCCCTCCTTGTAAAAACGGTCCGATGGTTTCTGGGTTCTATGAAGCCGGTCCCTCAAAAATACGCAATGGGCTCAGATTGGTTAGCTGGCCCAGTGTGCTGTGATTCGCTAACCGCCTAGTGCACGTTTTTCAGAAACGTCACGCCCCTTACCTTTACCAGTAGTCTGTGCTTTGGTAGTATTAGAAACAATGTTGATTATAGGCAAATATCTGTCGCAAGAACTATTAACCCAAAACAAACACTAAACATTGGCTTTACTATAGTAGCCAAATCAAACACAGAACCATGTTTAGCATGCCTGTAGATAAACAATATATAAAAGTAATAATTTATACTAATTCCAAGTTCGCTGTTGAGATTTAAAAAAAGTTTGTAACGTTAGGCGTTTGTCGGATAACGTTAAGTATGAATGAGCATTTAACAAACTGGTTTGCCTAGCCAAACAGCGTTGTCATATGTTTACTTCCTTGCTACAATGTACAATTAACAATACGAACTATTACAGGAAAACACATCGACGAAAAATAAATCGTACTTGCAGGTTGTGGCCCGTAAACAGCTTCTGTTTTTAAAGTTGGAACTGCTCCATCTTTCAGGACAAGCCGTTGTGCGAATCCTTGCATTGAACTTGCAAAGATTATGGAAGCTCTCCTCCGTAAAATGTGCAGCACAGAGAGCGAGAATTGGGTAATAATTATGAGGGACCGAGTGAAAAATAAATTTGAACCATTGATCCCTTACTCCCCCATCACTAGGAAGGCTGAACAAAGTGGACCTGCAATCCGGATGAAAATAACAGCGTTTCGTCGGCATTGCAGCAACAACACTCCAGCTTACTAACTATACCACAACAACGCTTCTCCACAGCAATATAAAATGGCCTGCCCCCAACCCCCCCCCCTATTTAATATTCTCGGAGGAGAGGTTTATGTAAATATTGGGGTGGAGGAATGTCTGTAGTCACTACCGGCCGTTTGCTGTAGTCCTTAGAAATTGATTTCTTTAAAAGCAAATATCTCCCTTTGCTTTAAACTTTGAATGCTGTAACTTTGCAGATGTTGTTTATGCTCAAACAGCAACATTACACACTAGCTAAAGTTAGAAAAGGGAAATCGTGTTTTTCCACCCCTTTAAAGGTGCATTAACCAAAAACCACTAGCCCAGTGTTGTATATTTTGTTCAATTGAGTACTTACAATGTGTCAAAGTGTCATAGCAGCCACCGAGCGAACACACAGAGTCACGTCATAACATAATTTCCAACACACTCAAATATATCTAATATGATAAACAGAGCTCTGTTACCTCATACTCATGACCTGAAAAGCGGAAATGGCGCCGGCGACTGTGGCATAATAAAAGTCCCGCTGCTCGCGAGGCGTGTGTTGCGTTCATCTAATTAACAATCGCTCCAGCGGCCTTGCTCAGATCCCACAACACTCGGTCCTGCTCTGCTTCATACTATAGTAACGTTAATAATCGCATCCATGAACATGATTCATGGATGAAGACCACGCGTCCCAAGATTCTGCGCTCAAACTTGTCATCATCTAACTACGCCTTTGTTTTGAATAGGCGACCTCTAGCGGACGGAAAAGTTACATAGTGCACCTTTAATGCACTGGTAGTTTCAGTCAGTTTAATCACTGTTCTATATTAATGCACAAAATGATCAAATCTTTATTCATGTCATTTAGTTCATTTGAGCAGAATTATATTCACACATACTCTCTCAAACATTGATATTCCAAAAAATTAAAAAATTATAATGCTAATGACAAATTATTATTAATTCAGGATCTTCTGGTCCACGTTGTTCATTTTTCTGTCACGTGACAGCTGCATAGGCTAGTACAGGAAACTCACCTCACCTCACGAGTCTCTCCTCCGGTCTAAATCACTTTAGTTTATTTGCCATGTGACCTACTCATATCTGTAATGTTGCATTTATTTAGGAATTGTCACATAATTATCAAAAGATGTGTGTAGTAGGCTTTTTTTTAAATATGTTTTGAGACTTGAGCTTGAACATGAACTTATTTCTGTATCCAATACAGAATTTATGCGGTTTTCACGTCACAAGACAAAAGATTCAAGAGTTTTATTTGTCACATACACAGTTATATACAGAATATACAACCGGCAGTGAAATGTAAACAGGTCCGCTCCATGGACAGTGCAAATTCACAGTTAAAAATACAAGGAGGAGATTATAATAAAAATAGAATAAAAAAGTACTAATATATATATATATATATATATATATATATATATATATATATATATATATATATATATATATATATATATATATATATATATATATATATATATATATATAATAAAGAAGTTGGAATAAAATAAGTGAAGTAAACTGTGCAGTGAGTAAACTGTAGACTTATAAATATGTGGTTAACAAATGTACAAAAGAAGTATAAGGTGCAAACAGGTTTATAACAGGTTGTTACACAGTAACAATGAGAACAGAAAGTGCAGTGCAATGTCAGTGGATCGATGTTTATCCTGAAGTGAAGTCACGTGATGTTAGGTGACTGAGTTCAGGAATCTGATGGCCTGGGGGAAGAAGCTCCTCCTGAGTCTCAGTTTTGGCCATCAGGCTTCGGAAGCGCTTACCAGATGGCAGCAGCGTGAAATGAGGGTTTGCAGGGTGATTAGAGTCCTTGATGATCTTAGTAGCTCTACCTTTGCAGCGTTTGGTGTAGACGTCCTGCAGAGATGGGAGAGCTGACCCTGAGATACGCTCGGATAAGCGCACGACTCTTTGCAGGGCTTTGCGGTCATGACTGGTGCTGTTCCCATACCACGCTGTGATGCACTGAGTTAATACACTTTCTATCGCCCCTAAATAGAAAGTTTTCAGGATAGCTGGTGAAACCCTGAATTTCCTCTCGAAAAGAGACTCGAACCGGAGTAGGGCTGCACAATATTGGAAAAAAACGACTTTGCGATATTTATTTTTGCGATATGAAAAAAAACAGTTTCACCAGATGAATAGCTCTATTTGAAAGTAATGTTACGTATGTTTGAAATGATAATCTGACTCTTCTGACATCCTACCTGGACATCAAATGCTTTTCAGGGAAATTTCTGTGAAAAGTGCCAACCAGTTGAAGGAATAATTGTTTTTATAAATATAATAAATAACAAATAAGAATAAAAAATAAGAAATGCATAAATGTCATTTGTGGAATTGGCTGAAAAGCGAGGGTGAGAGTGGAATTAGTATAGAGTATGCCACTGCTACGTTTACATAACATCTTCCACTGTCGTTTTGCTTTTTTTATAGAAATAAAACCATTTGATTCAGTTGGATAACGGTCGCTTCAATTGTAAACTATTGTAAACGTCTGCTCTGCTCATCCAGAACGAGCTGCGGAGTCTCGCCCAGTGCAGCAGGAATCACGGTTTACGTGATGAGAGTAAGGACAGATGAGTGACAGGACCATGGCGGAGGATTCATAGGCAACAGAGCCTAAGCGCCTGATAAATGTATTATCTTGTAGAATGCGCACAGAGTACGTGTGATCATGAATCAAAAGCAAATGCGAGCTCCCTGATTTGCGCACATTAATCGTTCAATCAGAGTTTCACTCACAAAAAGACTTCAATAAAACAACTTGAGAACAATGTCACTTAACATTGCATTTACCTCAGGAAAGTTATCCAATGTTCACAGTTTGTTAGTTAGCCCTAAAAAAACACTAGAGATGAGCTTATTTACCTATAAATTGACTTACTTATAATAAATGTTTTATCAAGGCAGGTGTTTATGAAAACGACCTAATATACAAGTTATACAGACATTTCAGTTTCGAAGCTATCTTAGCCTGGACTGTGTAGTTGTAACGTCTTCTTAGCTCTGCCCTCTGTTTGCACTTTGAATATTGAGCGAGTACTTTGATTATGGTTGCACTTATTGTTTGCACTTAATAAGTCTATAAATTAGGGCTGCACGATTATGACAAAAATCATAATTGTCGATTATTCCCTTGAAATTTAATTGCGATTTATTAAATATGATTATCACAATTTACATTGAATGATGTTTTGAATAGCTTTATACTAGGGGTGTAGTGATACACTCGTGTCACGATTCAATATAAATCACGATACTGAACTCACAATACGATATATATCGCGATATTTTAAGCCAAATAAAGAGGGTTTTTTTGTTAATTATTTGCTATTTCTCGTGCATTCAACTAGTCAGTGTACTATTGTCACAACGTAACATGCTCTAAAGACACCTCTTAAGTACGCAGAAAAATACGTGGATTTTTTTTTTTGTAATCGTGATTAGAAATTCGATTAATTGTGCAGCCCTACTATAAACTGTTATTTATACTGTTCTTATTTCTATGTTCAATTTGTGGAAATGAGTTGAATTAGGAGGTCACATACAGCCTCAATCAGAAGTTCTGGAAGCTCATATTTCATATACATTAAGAGACTCATTTGAAATCATACAAACGAGAAGCCAGTCAGTTCATTTTGTGGCAAAACCTTTTCCATTGCTTGTATATTGCTGTCTTTCAATGCATTTGATAATTCATACTCAGAAAGTAGAAATGAAATGACATTCATTAAGATGAGTTAAAACGTTTCAAAATCCACCTGCAGACTATTTTTCCAGTCATGAATTGAGGAAAAAAAATTCTCGTTCTCATGAACCCGATGTTATCTTGTCTCGTCTCATGAGCTAAGTGTCTCGTCACACCCCTAATAAATGTACATAAAATACACAGCGAATATGACAGGATATACTGGATATAGCTCAGTATAGTATGAAGTTGCTTGCTTGTGCGTGTCCAGTTACATCCAAACTCTCCTGTCTGCATCCTAATCACATGGCTTGGATCATTCGATTATCTCACAGAGTGTACATGTTGTTGTTTTTTTTTTTTATACAAGATATAATGCACTCTTAAGCTGAATTCACCATATAATACGAGGATTGTGGATATAAATGCGTATTTTCTGAATGTCAAACTCAAGGGTATATACAATTTGTATAGGCTTTGCCTTTATTATTAGACAGGACTGTTAAACAAAGACAGAAAACTAATGAATACTTAGAATGCTAATGTATCTGCACTTTGGTGCTGGGTTCTCTGCACTATCAAAATAAAAGTCCAGCTCACGACACTTATCGGCCAAACAGAGAAAAAAATGCCATGTATAGGTCAACCACTATCACAGATGATTTGAAATGTCATGATGATTCAAAAAGACTGAACTCTGCATGTTTAGTGGTTAGTTCAACCTTTCATGATGTCTTTTGTCTCGCCTTTTGCAGATGACGAAGGCATTCACATGATTGACGTCCCCAAGTCACATGGCCGGACTCTGCGGTTAACATTCATCGGTCAGCATATAGGACCATCCCATGCCCTCATCTGGGGTGTACAAGGATGAAGAAGATCAGTCTGAAGACGATCAGAAAGTCACTAAACATAAAGGGCAAAGAAGATGGGGATTTTGTCATGCTTCAGCAGCCATCTTTAGCGGCTGAGTTCACCAAGGATGACTCTCTCTTTGGAGGCTGTTACACCAAAGGGCTGGTAGGTTGTGATCTTAATGGGGAGGATGAGAAGGGTCATAAGAACCGATCAAAGAGCGAGAGTCTTATGGGCACTCTAAAGAGGAGACTGTCTACCAAACAGAAAGCAAAAGTCAAAGGAGGCTCCACCGCAGTAGGCTCTGGAGATGATGATGACACTTTCTCTTCCTCGTCGGTCCCGATAAGCTTTAATGAAGTCAAAGCCCAGCGGCCCTTAAGATCCTCGTCCCTCCGAAGCCATCATTACAGCCCTTCTCCGTGGCCTTTCCGGCCTGTCAGCTCCGAGGAGGCTTGCATCAAGATGGAGGTAAAGGTCAAAGCTATGGTCCACTCCCCCAACCCCAGTCCCTCCCTCAATGGCATCAGAAAGGAGTTCCATGACATCCAATTAGAAGGTCTGTTCCATGATCAGAGTGAGTCTCTGAAGGACATGGAGACTCATAGTGGTAACTTGCATTTGAACATTGAGGATCACGTGCCTATTGGACTCACACCTCAGGACTACATCCAGTACACAATGCCTTTAGATGAGGGAATGTATCCAAATTCGTCCCAGTCCTTCTGTTTGGATGGCCCCTCGCCAATGGAAGTGGTCGATCAGGTCGAATCTGACTCGCTGCACGTGGACCAAGGCCCGGATGACCATGATCTCATGCCGCCGGACATTCTCATGGAGCAGGCGGTGAACGGACACCTTCCCGATACTCCGGCGATGGTCCTTTCCAATTCCAGAGCAGACACACCTTTATTTTCTCCCTCACTGTCACCTCTTTCCAGCAATGATATTCCAAGGACCCTCTCTGGGTTCAGTGGTGCAGACTCTCATGTTGTTGAGAGAGTGAGGCATCACCTGAACTTTGACCCCAATTCCGCTCCTGGTGTTAGCAGGGTGTACGATTCTTTCCAAACCAGCGGACCCATGGTTGTAACAAGCCTTACGGAGGAACTTAAAAAACTGGCCAAGCAGGGTTGGTACTGGGGACCTATAACTCGATGGGAGGCAGAGGAGAAGCTCATCAACCTTCCAGATGGCTCTTTTTTGGTGAGGGACAGTTCAGACGATCGCTATCTCCTCAGTTTAAGCTTTCGGTCACAGGGAAAGACGCTTCACACCAGGATCGAACACTCGAATGGAAGATTTAGCTTTTACGAGCAGCCCGACATAGAAGGCCACACTTCCATTGTAGATCTCATCGAGCACTCTATAAAAGACTCAGAAAATGGCGCGTTCTGTTACTCCAGATCCCGTCTGCCGGGGTCCGCCACGTACCCCGTTCGGTTGACCAATCCTGTCTCGCGGTTCATGCAAGTCCGTTCGCTGCAATATCTTTGCCGCTTTGTCATCCGACAGTACACAAGGATAGATCTGATTCAGAAACTGCCTTTACCAAACAAAATGAAAGATTATTTGCAGGAGAAGCACTACTGAACGGACTGTAGTGGGATATGGTAGTAAATTGCACTTTTTGTTGAGTGACGCATTCTTAAAACAGTTTACATGTATGGAGGTCAAGTGATCAGTTGCATAAGTTGACTATCCGATCTTCCCACAGAAATGAACAGTAAATTTGTTGTTGCTCAGATTCAGTGTTTTACACTTCGCAAGGCTCTTTAGAGTAATGCGGTAAGTCCAAAAACCAGTCAGGATTTTTGATGCCATGCCTAATACACATATTCATATTGATTATATGAATATGTATTGCAGTAAGAGCTTAGATTTGAGGATTGGATGTTGCATTAATGTGCTTCATTCATTGATAATTTTGCTAAAATGTTAAGGTGCTGTCACATTGGTAAAATTTTGCTGCCAAAAAAGGTTAATTGTCTATTGTCAATAGTGTAGCGATATATGAAGCACAGCTTTCACAGAAGTTACTTTCAAACCAAGCAGCTTTCTGTTTATCAACGCTGTGAATCAATTGCGAAATCTCTGTGGAAATCCCTCACCAATTTGCGAAATTCCAAATTGTATGGATTCTAGGGCTGAAACGATTAGTCGACACTATCGACAATAAAAAATTGTGGAATAGTCTTTTGACCTCATGATCTATTTCAGTGGTTCCCAAACTTTTTGGAGTGGAGTACCCCTTGAGGCATTTACCATCCTTCTGTGTATAGTATGTGTATTTTTATCGAAGAGTTTGAATCTTATTGATCTTTGTCCACAGTCTGTACTAGGAAGTAATAAATCTACAGGCACGTTGTCGAGTAATGTAGCGCGATTTGTTAAGGCAGTATACTCTGCACGCTGCTTGTGTGGAAATAGATGCTGTCAGTTTTGACCGTAAAAGATTTGGTGTTTTGATTGGATGTCATGTATTTACGGCAGTGTGCCTATTAGAAATACTTGCTCGGTTTTAATTAAGGTGGGGCAGAATAAAATTTTGGTCACGGTACCCCCTCTGTCACCTCACGTACCCCCAGGGGCACGCACGCGTACCACAGTTTGGGAACCACTGATTTATTTGAAGGGTCTGCAATAACGCGGTTTGACCAGTGGGGTGCTGTAGCATAATACTGTAATGCAGCCCTCCCGGATCCAGTCCAATAGAAGAAAAGACAGTGATTCGAAAGTGCAAACAAAGCCGAACCTGTTAAATGTGGGAAAGTTTAGGATGACTACAAAATGTCATGCAGGGCCACCAACTCTCACTCATTCAAACTCACACAATTGACACTGTTCTCACGCCACACATCAATTTTCTCGCGCAGAGCAAAGAGGGCACAGACAACGCGCCGACAGATAAGACAGAACAGGTTACTTTTGATATAAAACAAATTCTGTCAAGTTTACTGTGAACCTATTATCTCTTCCTCTTTTCTACTATTATATCACAAAATAAATATGAATGAACGTCAAAAAGTATGTTCAACTTGACAGTATACAGATACAGTACAACTGAAATGAATCCATCTCTAATCAGTTAGAAATCAATAAAACAGCTTGCAAACAATGTCACAAAGCGTACCATTTACCTCAGGAAAGCCATTCAATGATCATAAACTCAATAGTTAGTTAAAAAAAAGAGGAGAGTGGAGCATTTTTGCACAATATTACATATTCATTTTACTTGGTTAGTATTACAATTCCCAGACTTAATAAAAACACAGTTCCACTTATTGTATCATTTGGACTATTGATGACTTCTGAGGAGGAAAGAAAATTTGATCGCTCTATTCAGTGTACTCGAAATTCATTAATGCATTTTCAAAAGCTGAAGTCATTTCCTTTTTTGTTTATTAGTTAAAATAGGTATAACTCAATATTTTAACATTGCAAAAGTGGAATAATCAATCAAAGCCTACTAATTAATCTGAAATAATTGACATTTAGTCGATTAATCACTCGAATAATCGACAATTAGGCGATTAACACGTTCCCCGCCAGGGTTTTTGATCATTTTCACAAAAATGTAATGGCCCATAGAGTATTTTGTTGTATGAATATCTGAACATGCAATATATTAAAAAAAGAGCAGACCCTCTGCTTTTAAACAAAAAAGTTTTATTCTAGCTTCATGCATTAATTTTTTTATCAACACTTAAATATGGGTAAGTTTCATTAAAAAAAGCAACATTTTAAACGAAAAGCTGATAAAATCGCGTTTTTGTCAAAGACTACATCTAGATCAGATTCAGAACGATGATCAAAACACAGATAGTGTAGATCGAGTCCATCAACAGCCCTAATGCTTGCACAGTCCTGTAGCTCGTCCTGGGTCGACATTTCATTCAGTAACATTGGGCAGTTTTGATTTATATGATGTTTAATGTTGATGATCATGTTATTTTACATATAAATCTGCTTGCATACGATCGCTTGTTTTTTTGTCTTCTTCTCCTGTGTTTTGATCAGGAGATTCTGTACTCATTCAGAAGATGCGTATTAACGCCCCCCTAGCGTATAACAGTGAAAACACGGAAACCCAGAAAATTCTGTGTTTGGCAGGGAGGCGTTTTCTCACAAATAACGGAAAATTCTGTGTTTGGTGGGGAAAGAGTTAATCACTCAAATAATCGTTAGAATAATCGATTATAAAATTAATCGTTTGTTGCAGCCCTAGTGGATTCCTATTGAAATGACTGGATTTCGCCTGCAAAAATTTGTCGAACAACGGTAAATGTGATCGCACCTTTAAAAGGAATTTTCTTCTTTCTGGAAATATGATGTCAGCCACGTTTTTGTCAGGTTTTGATAGTTTTTCTTCTATAAATCGGTACTTTTAATGAAACTTGCGAATATGCTGAATGGCAAGATTTTTAGTGGAATACAGTTATCATGTCAAATATCAGCAGACAGCTTTTGAAAGAGAATAAGTATTTATTTAGCATTAATATTCTACATTTATTAGAAGTTAACAGTAAATCATTTATCCGTCCATTAGAATTGTATAGATCTGTGCAACAACAAATTCGGTCAGTTAGGTATGAGAAGGCCTGAAAGGAAGGACTGTGAATCATATCTAAAACAAATGTTATAGAAGAATACATGCAGGATGCCACAAATCTGTGATCTTGTACAAAAAGGGAGCAGGTAAAGAACAAAAGAGGTTTAGTTTTTTTATTTATATTGTATAGTGTGGTTCACACAGTATACTGTTCTGTCTAAATCATTTTGGCTCATGTACATTAAGTAAAGATGTATAATGGTTCACAGACATTCATTTTTTTCTTTTTTTTTTTTTTCATCAACAGCATTTCAAGTATTTCATATTCAAGTGCTGGAATGATTGCCATCAGTCGTTGTTGTTGTAGAAGCTCTGGTTGCGAGAAGGAAATAATGCCAGGAATTGTTTGTGACAGCCTTCAAACCTAAAAGCACAGTTTTATAGAGACATTTCACCTTAAATGGCTTGTTTATACTTGAACCATAAGCAAACTTTCAATTAATCTGCAAATATCCCAAAGGAATTATGCATTCATAAATTCTTCAGTGAATATGGGAGTTTTTTTTCTTTTCCTTGCAGAACGACAGCAAGGCTTTCCTCACCCTCTGCCCTCCGTAATAGCAGCATGTCAGCCTGTCAATATTTCATAAACGCTGCTTCAAGCCAAAAATGTTGCATTCAGACATTTGAGAATTCATACACTGTTGTGCATTGTTTTCCCCACACCAGCTATCCTCTTTTCCTGTCACCTGAAAGGGAATTCTGTGTTGCTTATCTTTTCTTTAGCGAGGGCTTTAATAGGGGTTCAGATAGGAGAAATTGTCAGTCATTGGAAGCTCATATTTTGTGAGCGTTAGTGGTTTATGTGCATTACTTAAATGATGCTGGGATAAATTTGACATGAAATGGTTTATGCATGTGGACTGTCCTCGGCACCGGTTGACTTTAGACTGCATTGGGATAATCAGCAAATGGGAGCTTATAAATGTCTCTTCAGCTGGCATATTGAATGTGTGTGAATCAGCCAGAACTTTCTATTTGCGGTTTTCACACCACACATGGTCTAAGGCTTTTAAGGGCCTTTTTTTAAAAAGTGCCAACTGGCGTTCACAGAAACTGGTGAACAATGCCGCAGAAAGTATTTGTGAGACACCTTGGGGAGTCTTTGAAGGTTAGCTGTCAAATCAACACAGTTTGCCATCTTTAATATTTATTAGCGAAAACATAACCCATAGAGTTCATTCCTTTCAGTGTAAAATGTGTTTAATGTGTATGAGGGAACACAGTTTGAGACACAAATCGCTCCTTTACACACATGGAAGCTTAGTTTAAATGCTGTATCAATGTGTGTTTTGGTAAAGAATATGATCGTCATGTTTATTTGCTGTATTTGAACGGGCTAAACTGCCATTTTCCTCATTAAATGAAGGGTTTTCTTCAAATCGGTTGTTGGATGTCAGAGGAATCGCCTAAATTGTGTGCGTTCGAGAGTGTGGATGAGTAAGTAGCAAAAAGGAATGTCTTAGGCAAGGCACAAGATTTTCAATTCGTTGAAAATGCGTTTACCAGAATGTGGAAGTCGAGTAATGCAAAAAATAAATGTGAACTGAAGTGTTTGAGCAATGTACTTTTTTTTTTTTTTTTTTTTTTTTTTTTTTTTCATAATTAGATAAACGCTGAAAATGTTCAGTGTGTGCGCGCACGTGTTTAAAAAAAAAAAAGTTGCCGGGACTTCCATCACGTTCAATATCATTCTCATGACCTTGTTTGTATGTCGTTAGATGTCGCTTGTTCGGATCGCTGAAGTATTTTGAACCGATGAGCACTTAACAAGCTTCACTGAAATATCTATTTTTCTGATCCATGTTCTGTTGTCCTTGTGCTGCGAATGAAGGTGAATGTTTACATGATGTATTTAGTACAAATTAGTTTCTCTTTGTTTATATCTTTCTTAAACATCTTGGTACAATTTTACAAATGTATTTCTTTAATGTGTCATACACATTTGTGCTGCTTTACGATTATGATTGCCTTTTTAATTACAAAATGGGGGAGATGGAATGTCACCTAGATATAGGCCTATGTATTCACAATGACTTTGGTATAGTCTTGAGAAAGTCAGATGCAAAAATTGTAGTCAAAGTTTTTAATTAGTGATGATGATGCTCTGAAATCAGTCCTTTTTGTTGAAAAGGGTCTGCTCACTCCAGTTTACATGGTCAGTTTTACAAAGTCAGTTCTTGTTTGTTGTTCATTTGAAATAATGAAAGTACCAATAGTGTTTTCTTGCACATTTGGATACAGTTAAAACATTTTTGTATCTGCTGGTATAAATTATGAATAAAAAAACGTATTCAAAACTTTGTTCTGTACTGTATTTCATTTAGGGTACTTTTATACATCAACGATGTACTAAAAATGGAAAAGTTTTTCCTTGGCGTTTTTGAAAAGTTTAGCATGCAGATGACGGCGTTGTCCAAACGATCCCCATTCACACGGATCTGAAAATGCTGTTGAACATGCCAGGCCAGTACTTGGCGATGTCACTTTGTAAAGAAACACTACACATCTATAGACTGTACACGTGATGCGCATCACGTCACCGTTTTAACAAATTCGTTTTGACAATAACAGTATAATTTTCAAAAACTTGCACCAAAAGTTCAGGCCCAAAAAACACTGTTGCCATGTATGAACGGCCAAAATGCATAAGTTTATATTTGCAGGTATAAATGCCAAATTAAACTATTCAAAGCTTTGTTTTGGACTGTATTTCATTTAGATATTTCGGTTTCACGACAACGATGTACTAAAAATGGAAATGTTTTTAAAAAGTTTTTGCATCCGCAAAAATGACTAAAAGCGCTGTATTCTGCATACCAGGCGAGTATAGTCGACAATGTCAAGGATTGTTCAATTATTCAATTAAATTAGGCTACTTAAGGATTATGCAATTCAACTTGGTGGAATTTTACTTTTAAGTTGTTAATTAAAAAAATTAAAAATAAATACTATATATATATATATATATATATATATTATATTATATTATATTATATATATATATATATATATATATATATATATATATATTAATATAATATAATATAATATATATATATATATATATATATACATTTTTTTTTTTTTTTATAGACATGACTTTTCACAAATTAGCTTTTTGCACACTGAAATTTTTTTTTTGCTGCTTGTTCAAATTGCTTAGTTAAAATGAGCTAAAGCAACACAATTGTACATTTTGTCCTAACTTAATTTGATTGTGTTCAATCCACTTAAAGGTGGGGTAAGTGGTATTTAAAAAATGCTTTAGAAAAGTGCCAATCAGCAGTAAGGTGCGTGTCTACTATAGGTCGACTGATTCATCGCGATTAATCTGCACCGATTGCTGATTGATGGAACAATCGGTTATCGGCAAAAATCCATACCAATAGTTTTTCCGGGTTGCGTTGCTGGAGCGGCTGAGAAGGGTCTGCTGGCATTATAAAGCACGACAGCGGCCTCTAGAGGCCAAATAACAACTATCACTGGAGTTGTTTGCATTGACACGTGAGGGTGCGCGCTGCACAGAGAGCGCTGACACATCAGATGCGCGTTTAAAACACCGATAGCGAAACGGTATGAATACAGAACACTTAAGTAACTTACATGTGGTCAAATCATTATAAAGTAATTAATTTGTTGACTAGATGCTGCATTAGCAGGAAAAGAACAGCAGTATGTACTTGTACGCTAACATTAGCAGTAAGTTATCTTAAGCAGTTAAAACAGCTAGTGATGCAAGAAAGCAAACTATCGTCATGCAGCCGACAGAAATATAAATAAATCAGAAACGCATTTGATTTCAAAACATATTTTGTTATTTTGGTTAGATAATCGTCAAGTGTTCTAAAAAGCAGACTGTTTGGATTTATATGAAATAACACTTAGTTCATGTAAGCTAGCTAAATAAGCTAATACATCCTTGTTACAATGGGACTTGCAGTGTTACCGATGACATTTACATACTGGTGCTGGTCATATAATTAGAATATCATCAAAAAGTTGATTTATTTCACTAATTTCATTCAAAAAGTGAAACTTGTATATTATATTCATTCATTACACACAGACTGATATGTTTCAAAGGTTTATTTCTTTTAATTTTGATGATTATAACTGACAACTAAGAAAAATCCCAAATTCAGTATCTCAGAAAATTAGAATATTGTGAAAAGGTTGAATATTGAAGACACCTGGTGCCACACTCTAATCAGCTGATGAACTCAAAACACCTGCAAAGGCATTTAAATGGTCTCTCAGTCTAGTTCTGTAGGCTACACAATCATGGGGAAGACTGCTGACCTGACAGTTGTCCAAAAGACGACCATTGACACAAGGAGGGCAAGACACAAAAGGTCATTGCAAAAGAGCCTGGCTGTCCAAGCACATTAATAGAGAGGCCAAGGGAAGGAAAAGATGTGGTAGAAAAAAAGTGTACAAGCAATAGGGATAACCTCACCCTGGAGAGGATTGTGAAACAAAACCAATTCAAAAATGTGGGGGAGATTCACAAAGAGTGGACTGCAGCTGGAGTCAGTGCTTCAAGAACCACTACACACAGACGTATGCAAGACATGGGTTTCAGCTGTCGCATTCCTTGAACAATAGACAACGTCAGAAGCGTCTCGCCCGGGCTAGACAAAAAGGTCTGGACTGCTGCTGAGTGCTCCAAAGTTATGTTCTCTGATGAAAGTAAATCAGGGTCCCAGAGTCTGGAGGAAGAGAGGAGAGGCACACAATCCACGTTGCTTGAGGTCCAGTGTAAAGTTTCCACAGTCAGTAATGGTTTGGGGTGCCATGTCATCTGCTGATGTTGGTCCACTGTGTTTCTGAGGTCCAAGGTCAACGCAGCCGTATACCAGGAAGTTTTAGAGCACTTCATGCTTCCTGCTGCTGACCAACATTATGGAGATGCAGATTTCATTTTCCAACAGGACTTGGCACCTGCACACAGTGCCAAAGCAACCAGTACCTGGCTTAAGGACCATGATATCCCTGTTCTTAACTGGCCAGCAAACTCGCCTGACCTTAACCCCATAGAAAATCTATGGGCTATTGTGAAGAGGAAGATGGGATACGCCAGACCCAACAATGCAGAAGAGCTGAAGGCCACTATCAGAGCAACCTAGGCTCTCATATCACCTGAGCAGTGCCACAGACTGATCGACTCCATGCCACGCCGCATTGCTGCAGTAATTCAGGCAAAAGTAGCCCCAAAGTAAAAAAAAAAAGTAGCACTCAGTATTGAGTGCTGTACATGCTCATACTTTTCATGTTCATACTTTTCAGTTGGCCAAGATTTCTAAAAACCCTTTCTTTGTATTGGTCTTAAGTAATATTCTAATTTTCTGACATACTGAATTTGGGATTTTCCTTAGTTGTCAGTTATAATCATCAAAATTAAAAGAAATAAACATTTGAAATATATCAGTCTGTGTGTAATGAATGAATATAATATACAAGTTTCACTTTTGAATGGAATTAGTAAAATAAATCAACTTTTTAATGATATTCTAATTATATAACAAGCACCTGTACATGTTTCTAGGTTATACCTAAAGAAACATTTATTTATAATATTTAAATTACTTTCTGTAGAATTTTTCTGTTAAAACTTCTCATTTTAATATATTCATATTTACATATGTAATTTAGCATGTTTTCATGGTTCAGTTTTTTATTTTATATATATATATATATATATATATATATATATATATATATATATATATATATATATGTATGTATGTATGTATGTATATATATGTATGTATGTATATATATGTATGTATGTATGTATATGTATGTATGTATGTATGTATATATATATGTATGTATGTATATATATGTATAGGGGAGCTGAGAGGCACAACCTAACGCTGGGTTAGTTGTAACACACATGGTTTAAAACTTTCCACACATGGCAGGATGACGAAACTTTGTGTATTTACTAGTTGCCATATCAACATTATTTAGAGAAAAAATTGCGCCAAAATTAAGAAATCTTTGGAAGATATCACTGAACATTTATTTAACCATAGCAAAAGTAAATTTCTTACGTTTATTTTTCATCTCTGTTTTTTTGTGTTTATTTAAAATGAGACAAATCTGATATTATTGTAATCTTATATATAGTTGAGATGGTTCTTTAATGCTGATCTAACAGCAGAAGACACGAGCCGGGGTTAAAACCCAGTTGTGCAGGTGGGGCATGTTGTCACACTGCGTTACAATGAGCCTCTATTAGAACTACACTATTATATTCTATACGTTTATGAATTCTTTTGAGAAACCATGAGAAAAGGGTGAATAAAGACTGAGAGTCAATGTTCAGAAATGATTAATTATTATTATGTTTTTAACTATGCTGTATAGCTGTATTTAGCAATGTTTGTGTAGTCAAAACTAAAAATGAGTATATTGTAATAATTAAAAATAATTAAAAATGCCATTATTTTATTTTAAAAAGTTAATAATTGTATTTTATTGACAAAATATTTCAGTTTGTCTTGGATATTTTTTGATTATATCAGGTAACATTTTAAGCTGTCATTTGGTCATGTTATAATGTACCCCACCTATGGGGCATGTTGTCACAATTCACTTCCATTCTTTTGGGGTAAATCAAGAAAAAGTATACACTGTATTAATGAAACAAAGCCACATAACTGTACTAGACGTGTGCTGTTAATGTGAAAAAAAAAAAAAAAAATCTGAACCCCAAGTGGATTTACACAAAAGCGTTAGGTTGTGCCCCGCTTCTCTCTCTATATATATATATATATATATATATATATATATATATATATATATATATATATATATATATATATATATGCACACACACATATACAGTACTGTGCAAAAGTCTTAGGCACGTTGATATTTTCACACAAAAAAACAAAACAAAAAAAAATTATATATATATACACTATATCGCCACAAGTTTTGGGACACCCCTCCAAATAATTAAAAACAGGTGTTCTAATCACATTGTTCAGGTGTTCAAAAACTCCATATGAAACCCTACAGATTAAGAATGGGATGTCATTAAAGTTCATGTACAAGTAAAGGCAGGTGTCCCAAAACTTTTGGCAATATAGTGTAGTTGACAAATGATTTTGGACTCTGCTAACTTTTGTAAGGTCGACAATAGTTGGGCATGTATTTGCACAGTTTGGGTTCCTAATCAGAAAAATATAGAATATACTTAGTTCTTGAATGTTGACTATTAAGAAACAGGCACATATTTATTCTTTTTCTGGGTGCAAGATGTTTTATTCATGGTAAGGTGGTGATAACTTGTCACACTAGGACGCCACCCTCATGAAATAGCACGTCCTTTTAAATGTGCCAAACTGAGTGAGTCAAACTTTCTGTGTGAAAAGAAGAGTAGGTTTGTTTTTGATCTACATGGATATTCAGTTCTGCTTCGGGATATAATTGGTATATGGATCCATCATATTGTGTTTTCAAAGCCGCCGTCTGTTATCCTCCCATTGTTTAGGTAAGAACTTCTTCAACACTGTTTAGTATGCGTTTCACATACTGTTGGGACAATTTTGAGTTCAAAAATTTATTTAACTAAAAAATATTCATGACTTCAGTAGCTATATACTGTTGAGAAGCCTAAATTAAATGTGAATAGCTCCAGATTTGATAGTGCTACGTCAGTTTAAATTAGAGAAATCGCTGTTTGGTTTGTTTTTTTCTGGGAGTGTTTCTTTCGCTCGCAAGTCATCAATCAGATGTCTTATTTTGTAGATTTATGG
Source organism: Paracanthobrama guichenoti (assembly GCA_018749465.1). NCBI lineage: Eukaryota > Metazoa > Chordata > Actinopteri > Cypriniformes > Gobionidae > Paracanthobrama > Paracanthobrama guichenoti. The sequence goes on from CM031966.1 coordinate 32,083,156, forward strand.
CTTAGCCTTGCCATCTGGTCCTCTGCATGAAGTTCCATTTGTCAGTGGATGATGAAGACAACTCAAATTATCCAGTGAACACAGCTATGGCTTTAAAATGACACGGCAGAAGGAACTTTGGTCTGCAGCATAACGATGAGACCCAAAGTGCCTGCTGGCACCAGATGTTTTTATTTGTGGGGTACTAAAGGTTCACTTTTGAGAACAATCTGTGATCCCATGCCAAAGTTCTAATCACCACTGAAGCTATGGGTAACCTGCACTCATAACTTATTTATGTGCATAATTAATTAATTAATTCCTTTTTGCATTTTTGTCTGTTTTTATTGTATTTGATGCTTTATAAGTGGATCTGTACGGAGCCCCTAAAGGGACATGGGGATGGAAAAAAATATGAGATGGGAGGAAAAAATATATTTAAAAGCTTTTGCATTCTCTCACAAAACATTTGCGTTCCCCTGAGAAACTTTGCATTTGCTTGCAAAACTTCAGTGTTCTTGCATTTACATTTACGCTTTTGGCAGACGCTTTTATCCCAAGCGACTTACATTGCATTGCAAGGTACACATTTTTTTTTTTTTTACATTTCGTCAGTTCTTGCTTTCCCTGGGAATCGAACCCATGACCTTGGCGTTGCTAGCGCCACACTCTTATTGTTTGACCTACAGGAAAGCAAAGTTTGAGCTTCTTTGCGAGCGAACGCAAAGTTTATCAGGTTAACGCAAAACACAAATGTTTTGTTAGTTTCTTGAGGGATGCAAACAATTTGAGAGCGAATGCAAGTTTCTCAGTGGAACGCAAAACATTTGTGAGAGAACGTGTTGAAGTGTTTATTGCATTAATAATAAGTATTTTATTACAATTCAGCTGTATGATTATACACTATTATTTACATCTATATGATGATATTCAGCTGAGGGAGTGCAGGGGTCTGCAGGAGACTGGAAGACCACCCCTCACAGTGTTGGGTGTTAAGTCCATATATGGAGATAGTGCTGGACTCAAGCCAAGTTAAGACATGTGGGGGAAAGATAAACAATGACTTAGTATGTTTGGAATGTGTAGGAACTGCCTATATAATAGAGGATTTCCCTGAGTCATGAGGAGCTCTGCAGATCGACTCGGTTTTGTTTGAAAGAATAAAACCTATATTCTGGCATCAAAGACTGAGTGAAGTGTTATTTCCAAAGAAGAGGAAAAACGGCATCATTTAAACCACAACAAACGCAAAAACATTGACAATTTTTCCTTCCCATTTCATCCCATGTCTACGGAGTATGAAAACTTGTTTCTGCCACAGAATAAATAATAAATAAGGTAATTGTGAGTTTACATCTTGCAATTCTGACTTTTTTTATCTCAGACTTGTGAGATTATAACTCGCAATTGCGAGTTTATAAGTCAGAATTGCATGATATAGAGTCTCAATTGCGAGAAATAAAGTCAGAATTGTGTGCACCAATCAGGCATAGCATTATGACCAAGTTCCTAATATTGTCTTGGTCCCCCTTTTGTTGCCAAAACAGCCCTGACCCGTCGAGGCATGGACTCCACTAGACCCATGAAGGTGTGCTGTGCTTCTGGCACCAAGATGTTAGCAGCAGATCCTTTAAGTCCTGTAAGTTGCGAGGTGGGGCCTCCATGGATCGGACTTGTTTGTTTAGCACATCCCACAGATGCTCGATTGGATTGAGATCTGGGGAATTTGGAGGCCAAGTCAACACCTTAAACTCGTTTTGTGCTCCTCAAACGAATTCTGAACTATTCTTGCTTTGTGGCAGGTGCATTATCCTGCTGAAAGAGGCCACAGCCACCAAGGAATACCATTTCCATGAAAGAGTGTACATGGTCTGCAATAACGCTTAGGTAGGTGGTACGTGTCAAAGTAACATCCACATGGATGGCAGGACCCAAAGTGTCCCAGCAGAACATTGCCCAAAGCATCACACTGCCTCCACCGGCTTGCCTTCTTCCCATAGTGTATCCTGGTGCCATGTGTTCCCGAGGTAAGTGACACACTTACCATTTTCCGCACTTTCCATCCATCCACATGATTCATCAGACCAGGCCAACTTCTTCCATTGCTCCGTGGTCCAGTTCCACGGTCCAATTATTTGTTATGGGCAATAACTGACAAATATTAAACCACAGACTATTCAAAATATATACTATTTTCTATAAATAAATTCAAAATAAAATATACAAAAATCTATTATTTTAAATACTACAATCGAATTTGGGAATCACAACACTATAATACTAAAATTTGATTTTGGAAAAAACGTAGAAAAATTATTTTGGAGGTTTGCTCATTACAACAGTGTAAATGGGTGTATTATTGTAATTCACTGAGATATATTGTTATAATGTCAAAAAGTCAACCTAAATGTAAAAAGAGAGTAAAAAAATAAAAATGACATGATTAAATAACAGTATCTACCAGTATGTAACAGTATGAAAATATATTAAAAAAAAAAATCTATCATCTATATCAGCTAATAACTGATATGAATCCAAATTCTGATGATTAGGATACAGATTGCGTAAAGACAGCATTTGCATGGAATATCTGCACAAAATGTTGTCCCAGAGTCTCTCTGCTTCTTGTTTCAATTGCTTTTGTACATGCGATGAAAGTCAATGGTTTCCAAAACAGCATTGGACCCCACAGACATTATATAAATATTCTCTTTTGTGTTCCACAGAAGAAAGGCAGGCATGAAGGTGTTGAACAACGTGAGTAAACAATGACAGAATTTTCATTTTTGGCAGGACTATCGTTTTAAGTATGAGAAACTAAAGTCATTCAAGCTGGAATCCCGCCAGATAGACTCCTAGAATATGGCCTTTATTGCACCAACTAGTCACATCTGGTACCTGAAGGACAACAGGTGACAGAGAATAAAGAGCGAGTACGTGAGTGAGAGTGAGAGTGAGAGAGAGAGGCTCCAGCAGTGTTATGGTGACAATATTCTCTTCCCCCAGCGATCCGTGGATCCTCATGTGGCAAAGAGAACAGGTGGCGCCCATCAGGAAGTGGTTGGGGAGAACTCTCTGTAGCCATACTTCAAGGAAGAGCACCCCACTATTGGTCCTTTAAAATCTGAGCCATACTGTTAGAAGAGAAAGATAAAATCCTAGCAGGTGTTCCTTTGTCAGGTTAGTCTCTGATAGAGTCTCAGGAGCAGGTATCTTTGGCATGTGTTCCCTTTGCACCAATCCAAAGAGTTTTCTTTCTCACCACACTGTTTTTATTGCACGATCACTCACAATCTATGAAATACCATGTTGCAAAAAAAAATATGTTGACACTTTACGTTACCATCATGTGAATGCAGTGGTTAATGCACTAAATAAAATTAATGTGAACAATTTAGTAGTAGTGACGGATTCACTTGAATTCATTTTCTTACCCTCATGTCGTTTCAAACCTTTTTCTTTTTTCTCAGTCTGTTTAGAAGACTTGAAATATAGCGCACATGTCATATATGGTCCACTTTTATGGTGCTTTTGTATCATTTTTTGATGCTTCTGTGTTTATTGTAATTACATGGAAAAGGGTGACTAGTATTTTTTACATTTTTGCTTTTGTGTAATGCAAATAAGTCACACTTGTGAAATTGAAGAATAAATGCGCAATTGCAGTGCACTACAAATATTAAAAGTATATTTTAAACAACTGTACTTTTCAGATAATATATAGTGTACTTAAAGACAGTACACTTTTCATAAGTTTCTTAACACACATTTAATAAGTGCACTTTAGTGCCAAAGTACAGTTTTAAATAAAAAAATAACAAATATTATTTTTGCTGTGCTTTAAAGGAACACTCCACTTTTTTTTTTTTTTTCATTTTCCAAGTCCCCTAGAGTTAAACAGTTGAGTTTTACCGTTTTCGAATCCATTCAGCCGATCTCCGGGTCTGGCGGTAGAACTTTTAGCATAGCTTAGCATAGCTCATTGAATCTGATTAGACCGTTAGCATCTCACTTAAAAGTGACCAAAGAGTTTCGATATTTTTCCTATTTAAAACTTGCCTCTTCTTTAGTTACATCGTGTACTAAGAACGACGGAAAATTTAAAGTTGCGATTTTCTAATGATATAACGCAGCTCCTGAAAATAGTAATCGTAAATAGTAATAGTAACCCATGGCAGCAAAGTTCCCTGATTATTACAAAGGAATGAGAGTATAGTTTCTAGCCATATCGGCCTAAAAAAATAGCCAACTTGGGGAGTTGGATAAAGAGCCTATTTTCAAAAAAAAGTGGAGTATTCCTTTAATGGAGTGTATATATGTGTTGACTAACATACTGAAGCACACTGTAAAAAAGTTGCTGCCTTAATTTTTTAAATACAATCAACTTGGATGTTTAAGTCATTTCAACTTAAATTACATTAAACTGACTTTAAAATTACAGTTAGGGTTGGGTATCGTTTGGGTTTTTTATGATACCGGTGCCAAACCGATACTTTTAAAATGGTACCGGTGCCTGAACCGATACTTAAAAAAAGCCACAAAATGATGGTGGATGACAATAAAGAATGGCTTTAAATTGAACAATTTATTAAAACTTTAAAGTATACTTAAGTATACCCTCTCTCCTCTCCACCAGTCGCTGGTGTGTGGTGAGCGCATTGGCGCGTTGTACTGTGGCTGCCGTGATCAAGTGGATGCTGAACACTGGTGGTGGTTGAGGAGAGACCATGAGTGTAAAGTGCTTTGGGTGTACAGTAGTACATATGAAAGCGCTATATAAATGCCTCATTCATTCATTCATTCATATAAATATAAAACACAACAAATTCACTTAATTCACAGTAAAACCTAACCCAACTACATTAGGCCTAATTTAACACTAACAGTAACCATCTTCAAGGTTCAGCATTATTTTGCAGAAATATGACCATATTCTCTGGCTAAAATATTTTACAACACATCGCCTTATTGTTTCCATGGCGACGCGTCATGCTTCTCACATGACACACAGCAGCCACAAGTATCACAGATGTAGGCTATCGTTTTTATTCCGTTTTTCCTTTTTTATTCAAAATATACACAAACTTGTTAACTATGTCATGAACTATCTGATATTCTGATTTTCAAATATGTGTAAGTGAATGTGAAGTGAATGTGTGTTAGCCGATCTATAATTCGCGATGGGATCCGCCATGTTAGTTTGCCCCTCAGAGAATCGGATCTGTCGGATTTACATCACGTCTCACAAAATACATGAAAGTAAGTGACCGGTGAACTGGGAGAAGAATAGAATAAACTATATAGTTAACTATATAATGTGTATTTGATATAAATAAGACACGTAGTCAAATTATAACTCCGGTTATATGGGTTTCAGTACCCAACCCTAATTACAGTTAAAGCAATTTAAAAGGAATTTAAAACATATTATCATAACGATAATTTAGTAATAAGTAATAAATAAATTATATATATATATATATACACACACACTCACCTGAACACCATACTAATACTGTGTTTGACCCCCTTTCACCTCCAGAACTGCCTTAATTCTACGTGGCATTGATTCAACAAGGTGCTGAAAGCATTCTTTAGAAATGTTGGCCCATATTGATAGGATAGCATCTTGCAGTTGATGGAGATTTGTGGGATGCACATCCAGGGCATGAAGCTCCCGTTCCACCACATCCCAAAGATGCTCTATTGGGTTGAGATCTGGTGACTGTGGGGGCCATTTTAGTACAGTGAACTCATTGTCATGTTCAAGAAACCAATTTGGAATGATTCGAGCTTTGTGACATGGTGCATTATCCTGCTGGAAGTAGCCATCAGAGAATGGGTACATGGTGGTCATAAAGGGATGGACATGGTCAGAAACAATGCTCAGGTAGGCTGTGGCATTTAAATGATGCCCAATTGCCACTAAGGGGCCTAAAGTGCGCCAAGAAAACATCCCCCACACCATTACACCACCACCACCAGCCTGCACAGTGGTAACAAGGCATGATGGATCCATGTTCTCATTCTGTTTATGCCAAATTCTGACTCTACCATCTGAATGTCTCAACAGAAATCGAGACTCATCAGACCAGGCAACATTTTTCCAGTCTTCAACTGTCCAATTTTGGTGAGCTTGTGCAAATTGTAGCCTCTTTTTCCTATTTGTAGTGGAGATGAGTGGTACCCGGTGGGGTCTTCTGCTGTTGTAGCCCATCCGCCTCAAGGTTGTGCGTGTTGTGGCTTCACAAATGCTTTGCTGCATACCTCGGTTGTAACCGAGTGGTTATTTCAGTGGTTATTTCAGTCAAAGTTGCTCTTCTATCAGCTTGAATCAGTCGGCCCATTCTCCTCTGACCTCTAGCATCAACAAGGCATTTTTGCCCACAGGACTGCTGCATACTGGATGTTTTTCCCTTTTCACACCATTCTTTGTAAACCCTAGAAATGGTTGTACGTGAAAATCCCAGTAACTGAGCAGATTGTGAAATACTCAGACCGGCCCGTCTGGCACCAACAACCATGCCACGCTCAAAATTGCTTAAATCACCTTTCTTTCCCATTCTGACATTCAGTTTGGAGTTCAGGAGATTGTCTTGACCAGAACCACACCCCTAAATGCATTGAAGCAACTGCCATGTGATTGGTTGATTAGATAATTGCATTCAACAGGTGTTCCTAATAATCCTTTAGGTGAGTGTATATATTTGATCAATAGGTTGACTTTTTTTTAATTAATTTTTTTACATTAACTCATCAAAATAAGTTAAGCGGGTTTCACCCGTTTTTTTAATAAGTTGTACGCAATGTACGCAAGTTTCTACACAAGTCTGTTTAAAATAGTGCTCAAATTTCAGCTAAATGCATTTAGTATAAATTTAAACTATAATACATTCATTTCATTTAATTGTAATTAATGTGCAACTCTTGAATACAGCTTTTAAAACTAAAGTGTAATTCTTTTTCACAAGGGCAAACAGTTTTGAAATGCCATAAGCAAATGATGACAGGGTTTTCATTTGTGGGTGAACTATCGCTTTAAGAGCATGTTCTTTACTAGTATTCTTCATTTATATTACATTTTTAATTCTATAACTTCAATAAATAAAACGTTTCTGTGTGTTTTCAATGATCAAGTTCTCATTTCTCATCATAGCACTAAATAAAATCACATCCATGAATGCAAAGGCATAATTTATGACAACACTACCAAAAATATTCTGATATAAGGTGTCCATTTTTTTGTGCTTTAATTTGGTCACACCTGCTTGTATCCCTCACGATTTTTGTCCCTACCAATTCCTTACCGGCATGTCACATACTTCAAAGTGTGCGTGAATCCTCTTGTGGGGGGTTTCCTCTTGTTTCTCTGTATTACCTTTCTGCATCGTTGCTGCTTTGTCTCTACCGCGCTTACATGATCCGCAAATCTCTCAATCTAGCTACCAGCAATGCAGCTCTGATTAATGATGTTCTGAACCAGCAGACATTGCAGGGTGTTGCCCTGTTTAGCATGCTGTGTGTTTGCTTGTTTACTGTTCTAAAGGTGGCTTATATTTCTCTTTACTATAAGCTTTCTTGTACAGGAAATGATGACGAATTATTGTGGCACAGACATTTAGCCCATGTAGGCCTGCATGTTGGATATGTTAAAATTTTCAACCCTTAGGCTAGAAGGGGCTTGATTTTATGTGCATACATCATTGACTTCTATGTAAATGACATGTCTTGCTTTGCTCTGTTTTGAGAATCCTAAAAAGTTGGAATGAGAAGGGTGGCTTAGTCTTAAAAGGAAAACCCCTATATCTGTCTTTTTAAAGGAAAGATGGATGATGCATCTGAAGGGTGAGAGGAGGAACTAGCTTTGCTTTTAAACTTGCTTTTTTTTCTAGCTGTGGAAAATCCCTTGACATGGATATTTTAGAGCAAAAATAATATTCAATGTCTTACAGATTACATGTAGACAACAGGGCACCAATTAAAATGCATGACACTGTCTTTATACAATGATGAACAACAATTCTAAATATGCAAAAACATTATTTTCTCGGCATAGTATAGACAAAGCATATTTTAAAAACTATGAGAAGATCATTCAAATTTCTGCTGTAGTTCTCCTTGGCAAACACAAAATATTTATTTTAAGATCAATGTAAACAAAACAATAAGGATCATGGTTAATAAATAATTCAATATACATCAATCCTCCTTCCAAAACATGTTGGTAAGCCTATATTGTTTACATTTTAGACCTGGGGCCTGTACCATGATGGTAGCTGAACAAATTCAAGGTTACAGGATTAATTTTGAGTTGACAAAACCAAACCAGTCCAATCTGGCTTTGTTGGTACCATGATGCTGATCATCAGGGGCCTATACCATGAAGCCGGTTTAGCTGGCTAGCCAGATATGTTTAAGCTTAGTTTGTGCCAGTCCTGAGTTTTAGGTACCATTAAAAGGGGTTTGGCTTTTAGCAGTGTTCATCTCCATAGTAACTTAATGCTCCATGGCTAACCTGCTCCAGGACAGGTTATGTTCTGGATAAGAAATCTCAAACTAAAATTGGACCAATCAGATGTGAGCAAAGTGACACACCTCTGATGCAATAAAGTCACTCCCCCTGTTTCTACTCCAAATTAAGTCACTACATAGCACATGGTATAACTCCGTTATAAAGACCGAGTGTAGTCTCATTTCCAACTCAACGACTCGCGGCGCATGTGGCAAGGTCTGAGGTCCATCTGCTCCTTTGGATCTAAATCCTCTGCAGCCGTTGCTGGTGAGCGAGTTAAACTCTTTCTATGCTCGCTTTGACTGTAACCGCGGCAACGCGACTCCGCCAAGTGGCGCGTTAGAGGAAATTACTCAGAGCAGCAACAATCACGTGATCTCTGTCTCGGAGGATGAAGTTCGGAGAGCACTCAAGCGTGTGGACGTCAGGAAAGCTGCTGGGCGGATGGTATTTCAGGTCGTGTTCTGCGGTCCTGTGCTGATCAGCTCACCGGGTTGTTTACATCTATCTTTAATGAGTCCTCGCTACATCTGTGGTCCCCACCTCCTTCAAAAATCCACCATCATCCCTGTCCCTAAGAACAGTAAACCCTCTTGCCTAAATGACTATCGTCCAGTGGCTCTCACGTCTATAGTCATGAAGGTCTTTAGATACTCATTAAAAACACCATTTGCGCCTTCATTCCTGACATTATACCCTCTTCATTTGCCTATCGTTAGATCACTGAAGATGCCATCTCTCATGTCCTCCACTCCTCCCTCACTTAATGGGAACAAAGACTGCTATTTATTGACTAGGCTCAGCCTTTAACACCATAGTTCCCACCAAGCTAAAACTCCTGGATCTCGGCCTGAATCCTTCTCTCTGCCATGGAAGGACTACTGCCCTCAGGTGGTGAGAATAGGCCAGTCCACCTCCACCTCCATCACCCTGAGTAGCTCCAGCTGTGTCCTGAGCCCCCTGCTCTCTCTCTAAAACACACAGCTCAATCATCAATGCTGAAAGCTATAAAACAATGAGACTACATGTGGAGCTTAAATGTTCAATTCTCTCTATATCAACTAAACTAACTTTTACTTGCATTAAGACATTTTCTTGAAGTTGTCCTCTTCTATAAACAGCTCTTTTCTTCTTGCTGTTTGTAGGAGCTCACAGGGCTGTGTCCACTGAGCCCACTCTCTCTGCACGCATGACTGTTTGTCACACACAGAAGCTCACCTCTATCATCAATTTGTAAATTTGTTTAAATTCTTGGAATATTTTTCAATCATGTAATATTCTGCAGAAGAGAGCTTCAAGTAAATGAATGTCGCAGACACAGGTGAAAAAGCCAGGCAAAGACTGTACTCTCTGATTCAGGCTTTCACCAGCAGTGAATCTCAGTCAGTCCACTGATCCACAGCATGCAAAGTGCGTGCGCTTGGCTGTTCACTACTGATGTCATTTCAGCTGCTAATCTGGTAAACTCAGGATCCAAAACTGAGAGACTGGAGGAGCTTCTTCCCCAGGCCATCAGACTCCTGAACTCAGTCTGAACATCACGTGATCATCAGGATAAACATCGATACACACATTGCACTGCACTTTCTGTTCTCGCCTGTGTAAAACCTGATTGTTTGTTTATACTCTTTATACATTTGTTAACCACATATTTATAAGTCTAATTTACTCACTGCAAAGTCTACTTCAATTATTTTATTCCACTTTATCCTTATTTGTTACCTTTTTTTTCTTGACTTGTTTTTATAATTCTACAGTTCAGCTATATATATATATATATATATATATATATATATATATATATATATATATATATATATATATATATATATATAGATAGTAGATAGATAGATAGTACTTTTTTTTATATCCCTATTATAATTTCTTCCTTGTGTTTTTAACTGTGAATTTGCACTGTCCATGGAGCGGACTTTTACATCCTGCCGTTTGTGGATTCTGCTGTGTATGTGACACATGAAACTGTGAATCTTGAATCTTGAATCTTGGTTTTAAAGACTAAAGTGTCTGGCTTTTAACATGCTTTTTATAACACAGAAAAGTAATGAATGATCACTTTATGTAAGATACCCTTAATCAGTTACACATGTAATTTTAGGATTCAACTCTTTAAAATTTACTGTGAGAAGATTAAGAGATTGAAGAATTATTATACTTTTAATCAGTTACACATGTATCATTTTTAGTAACGAATTTAAATGCATTTACACAGAAGAACATACTTTTCCTTGCAAAGAGGATAAATATAGAAAATATCATGCTATCAGTGCAAGTGAAAGTTGTGAAATCAGTTTATATGGTTTATATATATATATATATATATATATATTGACAGAGAAAGCTGATGATCATCATCATGGGACCAACAAAGCCTGAAAAGATTGGTTTGGTTTTGTCAACTAAACTAATCCTGTAACCTGGAGTTTGTTCAGGTCAGGCAGCTTTCTCTTTGATCCTGAGTACAGTTTGAAAGTGTGACGTCAACAGTATCACATGCCTTTATTTTCAACTCTTTACGCGAAGATTAAGAGATTGAAGAATATAACAATTTAAATTGCTTTTCATAAAAGAGGATAAATATAGAAAATATCATGCTATCAGTGTGAAAGTTGTGATGGATTAAATATATATATATATATATATATATATATATATAAGACTAAAGACTATCACATCTATTCTACTTTTCTATTATTTATTTCTACACTAGAGGTTGCTTGTGTAATCAAAACATAGGTAACTTTTCCGTTTGATGAGGTCGCTATTCAAAACATTTGAGTTTGAGAATCTTGGGACATGTGGTCTTCACCTCACAGCCGGTGGAAAAGAATCAGGATAGGACTCGGGCAGAAATCATGTTCATGGATGCGATTATTAACGTTACTGTAGTATGAAGCAGAGCAGGACCGAGTGTTGTGGGAGCTGAGCAAGGCCGCTGGAGCGATTGTTAATAAGATGAACGCAACACATGCCTCGCGAGAAGCGGGACTTTTATTATGCCACAGTCGCCGGCACCATTTCCGCTTTTCAGGTCATGAGTATGAGGTAACAGAGCTCTGTTTATCATATTAGATATATTTGAGTGTGTTGAAAATGATATTAAGACGTTACTCTGTGTGTTCGCTCGGCGGCTGCTATGACACGTGTTGCACACTGCAGTGAGAGTAAAGCGTTTCTGATGATTAGTCATGATTAGTCCAATTTCAGTTTGAGATCTCTTATCCAGAACATAACCTGCTCTGGAGCAGGTTAGCTGTGGAGCTTAAGTTACTATGACAATGAACACAGCTAAAAGCCAAGCCACTTTCATGATACCTAAAACCCAGGATTGGCACGATCTAAACTGATAGGTTTCCTAACTGTAGGTTACCTGGCTAGCCAATGAAACTGGCTTCATGGTACAGGCCCCTGCTGTGATGGGTTATTTTATTGCACAAGAACAACAATAACAACATACATATATAGAGGATCACAGTGCATTCATCTATTATTTATTACATTCATAATAGCATCAAAGGAAATAACTGAAAAAAAGAGAAAAATAAAAAATATATACAGGGGATAAAAAAAAATACCAAAATTCTATACATCCGTTTTGCTTTTTTATTTCTTGCATAATTTAGGGCCTCAATATAATGCTTAAGTTCAATTTTAAATAATACAATGTTACGTTTATTATTAGTCAATTTCTGTTTGTGTATATGGTAGGCTATTACCTGATTTACCTGGCTTTCGTGGGAAATTGCATAGGCCCACGCCACTCGAAAAGTTGGCTACTTTGACGTGTAGTGTGGGAGGTGGTATAGGTTAGTTGTCACAACTAGTGAGAAAGTTTGACATGGATGATGGATCACGCTAAATACAAAAACGCTGAACAGATCTACTGGCAAAAAGAGAACGCGACAGAGCTTGTAATAAAATGAGAATCATCACTGGCTTTTTGGAAATGGCGAAAACAGAGGGATTTAAAGATAGTAAAGGCGACAGATGGCGTTTTTATTACTCAACCGGTGAGTAAGATATTTTATTGAACAGTTAAATTGCCATAATGTCTCTAACAGAGTTCATTGTAGCATTATTATGTATTTTGAAGGGTTACATTATGGTTGTTGTAGCTCTGTGCTGGAATTTATTTTCAAGTAGCTACCACGTCTATTAAAGGAACTGTATGTAAGAAATGTATTTCAATTAATCATAAAATGGCCCTGATATGTCACTAGACATTAAGAAATCATGTTAATTTCAAATACTCACAACAGTAGTCCGGCCAGGATATTGTCATTTAAAAGTGAAGTTGCAGCCCTCAACTGTTGATGTTGACATGTTGTGTTTTGGCCTGAAGCTCCACCCTCCACCTATCTACCAATCACGAAGTCAGTAGTGTTTCGGCATCTGGGTTGCTAGCTCTAGTTACCACAGCTGCAGCTACAAACTTTTTGGATAAAACATGTCTAACTTTACGAAAACCTAAAAGACCTCGTTATGAATCAGAAAAACGTTGTGACAATGTCCGAAATAAAACAAGGATTTGTATAGGATTTGTATCAAAAGCTTGTATAGGCCTTTGAAGACCGACGCCAATGTTGCTAATTTTCTCCTGGACAGGTAAGGTTAATCTATGTTTGGCTAACTTGTACTTAATGTAAATGGACATTTCAAATATTCAGGACAGTCGAACAAAGTTATGCATGTTTTAACCTAAACATTAGGTTAGCGCATATATGGAGGAGGTGGGTCATTGAATTAAAGGTGACTTTAAAGCTAACATTAGTAATGCATTATCAGAGCCCGTTTCTCTGTCATTATGCTGAGACGCTGAGGAAAACAACATTAGCACGCCCATTGTGGCAATGTGAAAACATATTTGAGACAGAAGCCTAACGTTACCTCTGTAAAAATGATTCCTCATTCGTTCTTCGCATATATAGTGGACAACACATGCTGCAAGTTGACCTGTATGACCATTGCTAATGTTCTTTAGTAACTCTCAATCTTTTCTGATGGGACTGAAAACAACCTTGTGATAGCCATTGGTGATATTGAACGCCGACATGGCGTAATTTGTCCCGCGTTATACTCGCTGTGGCAAATGTGTTGATTATTTGTTAGCCTACTTATGACAAAAACGCTTGTCTCTTCAGCTATTAACGTCCATTACACCAATGAAAAGCACATTGTAGCCCATTATGTGAATAATTTGGCCCACTTGGAACGTTTTGTATTTTACTTGTTTTTCAAGCAAGTTCTAGAGCCAAAAATAGTAGAATGTCATGTAATCTTTCACATCACATATTTTAGCGTTATGGATGTTTACTGCAGGGTAAGTTAAAAAATACAGCTGGTCACTTTCACTTATAGCTTCATCTAAATGAATAGCTGTATCTTTGATATCTGTTACACATAGTGACTTAGGCTTGTGCTTGTACTTACGTTAATGACAGATACCTACCGTTACAGCTTAGACTAACAGCTAACTTACCGTTCTAACAATGCACTGTCACATGTGAGCGTTCATATTTATGATTATATTTGGCTAATCGCCATTAGTACATTTTTGCGATACATAATTACTTCACAAAACATCTCTCATGAAGCATAAACATAATTAACAGAAGAAAAAAAAAACGTACCGTGAAGGACTCGTCACTTGCCATTGGAAGCTCCTTGTAGCAGCCTGCGTTCCTGCTGGATCCTGCAGCCTATCTGGCAACCTCGAGTCAGGGGGGAGGGGGAGAGGGGATACACCGCTCTACAGCAATTTGAAAGTGATTGCAGTGCCAGTTTTGGCCACAATCTTACATACAGTTCCTTTAATGGGTAGGGGAGCACGGGGCACAACCTAACGCAGGGTTTAGTTGTAACACACATGGTTTAAAACTTTCCACACATGCCAGGATGACGAAACATTGTGTATTTACTAGTTGCCATATCAACATTATTTAGAGAAAAAATTGCGCCAAAATTAAAAATATCTATTTTTCATCTGTGTTTATTTAAAAAAAATTACAAATTTATTTTAAATTATTGTTTATTACAAATCTGATATTATTGTAATCTTACATATGGTTGAGATAGTTCTTTAATGCTGATCTAACAGCAGAAGACACGAGACGCGGGTTAAATCTCAGTTGTGCAGGTGGGGCATGTTGTCACACTGTGTTACAATGAGCCCCTATTAGAACTACGCTATTATATTCTATACGTTTATGAATTCTTTTGAGAAACCATGAGAAAAGGGTGAATAAAGACTGAGAGTCAATGTTCAGAAATGATTAATTATTATTATGTTTTTAACTATGCTGTATAGCTGTATTTAGAGGTGTGTTTGTTGTCAAACTCAAAAATGAGAATATATTTAATAATTAAAAATGCCATTATTTTATTTTAAAAAGTTAATAATTGTATTTTATTGGCAAAATATTTTAGTTTTTGATTATATCAGGTAACATTTTAAGCTGTCATTTGGTCATGTTATAATGTACCCCACCTATGGGGCATGTTGTCACAGTTCACTTCCATTCTTCTGGGGTAAATCAAGAAAAAAGTATACACTGTATTAATGAAACAAAGCCACATAACTGTACTAGACGTGTGCTGTTAATGTGAAAAAAAAAATAAATAATCTGAACCCCAAGTGGATTTACACAAACAGAGCGTTAGGTTGTGCCCCGCTCTCCCCTATAGCTACAGTAACATCTTCAGCTAGTCAGCTTGAGATCCTTTTCATCTAAACTGGTTATATCTCTTAAGCCTAGTAGGATAGTGAATGTTTTTTGATCGGTACAATCTCTATTGTATTTGTTATGAGAAAGAACCATATTCATCCGCAGAGTCACGCAGAGCCGAAGCACAACTAAAACAACGTTCTTATAATGCATGCAGTTTTGTTTTTGAACCGCTAGAGGGCCAAAGTTACACAGTGTACATTTAGCATTACGTATTAAAACTAACGTGAGCAATACATATATATTTTTTTACATTTAATAATATTTGTCAATGTTAGTTAATAAAAATACAACTATTCATTGTTTGTTCATCTTAGTTAGTACATTAACAAATACAACTTTTAATTTTAAAAATGTAGGCTATTAGTAAATGTTAAAAATAACATTGAAAGCGTGACCTTTTCAACGTAATTGCGTATTACGTGACGTCACGAACGTGCATCACAACAGAGCAAAGCGAGCATTTGTGCTTATAAAACTTAATCGTTTGGTAGATAAGACCCTTATTCATCGTCTGGTATCGTTTAAAGCCCTCTGAAACTGTCATTTGGACCTTGAACCGTTTGGTGTCCATTGAAGTCCATTATATGGAGAAAAATCCTGGAATGTTTTCATCAAAAACCTTCATTTCTGTTCGACTGAAGAAAGAAAGACATGGACATCTTGGATGAGATGGGGTGAGTAAATTATCAGCAAAAGTTTATTTAAAAGTCAACTAATCCTTTTACTAAGACGCTGTAACACCTTTTAATAAATGCTGTAACATTATTGTTAATGTTGTTTACTAATATAGTTAACTAATGTTAACAAAACCTATTATAAAGTCATCATCATCATTATCATTTACTCACCCTCACCCTACCGAACCTTTCAAGCTACAAACATAAAAAAAATAAAAAAATAAATAAATAAAAAAAATCAGCAAGGATACATTACATTGATAAAAATAAAAGACAGTACGTTTTTACATGGTAAATCCTGAGAAAAAATATTACAGTCTGCACAAAAATATTAAGCAGTTTTCCACACTGATAATAATAAGAAATGTTTCTTGAGCATCAGATCAGCATTAGAATGATTTCAGAAGATCATGTGACACTGAAGACTGGAGTAATGATATTTTAAATTGTAATAAAATGTCTGTTTTAAAGCATATTTTTCATCAAAATGCAGCCTTGGTGAGCATGAGACTTCTTTCTAAAACTTTTTCTAAAAGATTTTTTCCGCCCAAAACTTTTGTAGTGTATGAGATTTGTGTAATTGATTCATCAGTAAGCTCTGAGCAAAGCTATCAGCAAGTGTTGTGTCATATGGGTTTGTTTGGTATTGCTTGCAAACAAACATAAAAAGAACATGACAAGTATAAGCAGTGTTTTTGCAGTTCATATTTTAAATGTATCACCCTGTGAAAAACCAAAACGGGCAGTTTGCTGTGAGCAAAATATGAACGCATGTGAACAGCATGCAACTGGTTTTGTGTGAAATGTTTCACTCCTAAACCTCTCTCCTCTGGGTCTTTTCACCAGAGCAAACTACAGCAAAACGGTCGATTATTAGACGTGTCTCTCATCTTTTCCCCTGACCCGTAATAGATTGCTGAGTCCCATTCCTCTCTGAACTCTGCAGCAGTACAGAAAAGAACATAAAAAGGAAAAGATTCCATGTTCTGCTGTGTATTTTCCCCTTGATCAGCTGTTTAAGTGCATTTATGTCTATTTCTCACACACCAGAATCTTTGCTATATGAAATTGTCTTCCCATTAGGGCTGTAAAAGCTACGGAGCGCCATTCTGCGGTGCTGAGACTCAGCTTAGGTTGTCCTAGATCTGTCCATTTACTTCCCTCTTAAAACAAATAGATGAGTTTAGGAAGTGCTGCTTCCTTAAATATACAATACCTCAACACGTGGGGATCGTTATGTAACGTATGCACGAAGAATGACTTTTTGCATCCATTATACAAACTGCTTCTTTAACGGTGTCCCTGGCCTTGTATTATACTTTTCCCACAATTGTTTTTGGTTTGTAAATAATGTAATGCAGCCTTGATGAAGAGGAGTAGCCATAAGCTATGCAATAATAATGAACTTTGGGAGCTGGCTTGTGCAGAACTGAAATAATTCTGTTTGAGGATGACTGTTAAATATCTACAGCTGTCGAATTACATCTACAGGGAGTCTGTAAGATAAAAGAATGCATCTGATTTATTTATTTCACAAACTGTCAGCTGCTGTGAAATACTCTTGATGCTTCAACTTTATTTTGAGAAGAAAGGAAACAAGATAATGGGGGGTATGTAATCATTTTTGTGTGCTGATGTTACAT
This sequence comes from Paracanthobrama guichenoti, assembly GCA_018749465.1. NCBI lineage: Eukaryota > Metazoa > Chordata > Actinopteri > Cypriniformes > Gobionidae > Paracanthobrama > Paracanthobrama guichenoti. Next base: position 32,100,713 of record CM031966.1, read on the forward strand.
TACCAGCATTTATCTGAGTCATTAATCCCTCTGGCAAAAAAATAAAAAATGCTGACAAATTCATTTTACTGTGGAATTTGCATTTGAAAACATGGGCTTCATGAGTTATGCAAAACATTTTATCATTAAGTTTTGGTTATAGGCTCAAAATGAGGCATAGCAATGCTGTTCTTTGGAAAAAAAGACCTCTGTTTGGCTGCTATCATTGACTCTTTAAGGAAAATGTTGACTGTTGACTATAACTCAAACCTGAGATAAGCTGTCTTTAGTCTTACTTTTGATGCTGAAGTTCCTTTTGTGTTTTGATTGACAGTGATAATGAGCTGTGATAGTCTCTTGTGCCACACGTGTGTTTGTTTCTTTAACTATGGGGTTGAATTTTTATATATATATATATGCACACACACACACCTAAAGGATTATTAGGAACACAATTTCTTCAATTTCTCATTATTACAATTATCTAATCAACCAATCACATCTAATCAACCAATCAGTCCTGGTCAAGACAATCTCCTGAACTCCAAACTGAATGTCAGAATGGGAAAGAAAGGTGATTTAAGCAATTTTGAGCGTGGCATGGTTGTTGGTGCCAGACGGGCCGGTCTGAGTATTTCACAATCTGCTCAGTTACTGGGATCTTCACGCACAACCATTTCTAGGGTTTACAAAGAATGGTGTGAAAAGGGAAAAACATCCAGTATGCGGCAGTCCTGTGGGTGAAAATGCCTTGTTGATGCTAGAGGTCAGAGGAGAATGGGCCGACTGATTCAAGCTGATAGAAGAGCAACTTTGACTGAAATAACCACTCGTTACAACCGAGGTATGCAGCAGAGCATCTGTGAAGCCACAACACGCACAACCTTGAGGCGGATGGGCTACAACAGCAGAAGACCCCACCGGGTACCACTCATCTCCACTACAAATAGGAAAAAGAGGCTACAATTTGCACAAGCTCACCAAAATTGGACAGTTGAAGACTCGAAAAATGTTGCCTGGTCTGATGAGTCTTGATTTCTGTTGAGACATTCAGATGGTAGAGTCAGAATTTGGCATAAACAGAATGAGAACATGGATCCATCATGCCTTGTTACCATTGTGTAGGCTGGTGGTGGTGGTGTAATGGTGTGGGGGATGTTTTCTTGGCACACTTTAGGCCCCTCAGTGCCAATTGGGCATCGTTTAAATGCCACGGCCTACCTGAGCATTGTTTCTGACCATGTCCATCCCTTTATGACCACCATGTACCCATTCTCTGATGGCTATTTCCAGCAGGATAATGCACCCTGTCACAAAGCTCAAATAATTTCAAATTGGTTTCTTGAACATGACAAGGAGTTCACTGTACTAAAATGGCCCCCACAGTCACCAGATCTCAACCCAATAGAGCATCTTTGGGATGTGGTGGAACGGAAGCTTCATGCCCTGGATGTGCATCCCACAAATCTCCATCAACTGCAAGATGCTATCCTATCAATATGGGCCAACATTTCTAAAGAATGCTTTCAGCACCTTGTTGAATCAATGCCACGTAGAATTAAAGGCAGTTCTGAAGGTGAAAGGGGGTCAAACACAGTATTAGTATGGTGTTCCTAATAATCCTTTAGGTGAGTGTGTGTATATGTATGTGTGTGTGTTTTTATATATTTATATACACACTACTAGTCAAAAGTTTGGGAACTAATGTTTTGATTGTTTTTAAAGACATCTCTTCTGCTCACCAAGGCTGCATTTCTTTGATCCAAAATAAAGCAAAATCTGTATTATTGTGAAATATTTTTACAATTTAAAATAACATTTTTCTATTTGATTATATTTTAAAATGCAATTTATTTCTGTGACTCAAAGCTGAATTTTCAGCATCATTACTCCAGTCTTTAGAGTCACATGATCCTTAAGATATCATTCTAATATGCTGATTTGCTGCTCAAGAAACATTTATATTTATTATCAATGTTGAAAACAGTTGTGTACAATTGTTTTTTTTTTTTTTTTTTTTTTTCAGGATTATTTCATGAATAGAAAGTTCAAAAGAACAGCATTTATCTGAAATATAAAGCTTTTGCAACATTATAAATGTCTATACTGTCACTTGATCAATTTAATCTATCCCTGCTGAATAAATGTATTCATTTCTTTTAAGTTCTAGGGGTGGCACGGTACATGAAAAAACAGCCGAACCGTTCGGTAGCGTTTGTCTTGCGCAGCTGAACCGCGGCTCGTGTATTGCAAATACAGACGAATATTGTCCATTCCGCCTCATTTTCCGGTGTTCTCCGACCCCTGTCTGTCTCGTTTTGAAGGAATTGAAAATAATCAAAGATATTTGATTTTTGAAAATGAACAAAGACATTTGCTTTACTGTTTTCAACCCCCATCTTTCTTACCAGAAGGGCCATTTGGAATTCCTAAAGAAATGCTGAAGGCCTGTAGGCCAAAGGTCACACCTGTAGTACAGTGAGGGAAGTTTGGTCTGATTGGTCAGTTTGAATGGCTCACGTTAGGGTTTCACATGGTCAAGGAATAGATAAAAGAAGATCGTAACTGTTGCTCTGGGTCTTTTATTCTCTGGCTCTCTCTTCTTGGGGGGCCTTCTCTTTGGCTCTTCTCTCCTTTGCTCTCTTCTCTTCTTTGTCTCTCTCTCTCTCTCTCTCTCTCTCTCTCTCTCTCTCTCTCTCTCTCTCTCTCTCTCTCTCTCTCTCTCTCTCTCTCTCTCTCTCTCTCTCTCTGGTAAAATTCATGCTGGGTACGATTAATGGTATAAGTTTTCATCATCTCATACATTTATTTTGTAACTATTTTAAGTGTAACCATAACTAGATTTTGTCATTTAAATTCTTTCAATTACAAATGATGTGCTAACTAGTTTTGATTTGGTATTGACTTTGAAGTGTTACCTATTGCAATACAATATAGTCACATTATAGCCACGCTCTCCCACGTTTAGCTATTGTAACTGCGCTTTATTTCCGTCGTTGGTATAAGCTGCAGTGGGTGGTAAAGACAAGAAATGTACAGTTTTCTATCATCTTGCTGATAACGTTTCTTTAGTCATTCGGCAACCCTGCAGTCAGAACCGCTGTAGAGGATCCACCCTTACAGATGGTGCGAAACCCGGGAATCCCTTGCAGTGAATCTTCTGAAATTCATCAGAATGAGGACATTTTTTCACAGTTGATCTTGTGAATGGATTAAAGCTGACCTTTTGACCAAGGAATTGGTAAGTCTGTTTTCATTGTTTATGAATTGCATGAAACAGAAATTAGAAGGTTTTAAATAGCTTCAATAGTCCCATTACTGTACAATCCGAGAATATTCAGATTATCTCCTCGGGATGGAAGGGAAAATTTCTGATAACAGTGACTTATTGTTTGCTTTATGGAGTGAAAAGTTGAGCCTACCTTGTCCAAACTCAAGACAGAGTATATTGGAATTAAAAGTTCAGATGATGAAATGATTCGATGGTGGGACATAATTGGCAAACACCAAAAGAAATCAAAACATGGTAAAATAATTGAGGCTTTAAACTTCATAAGTTTTAAAAGGCTACATAATGTGATACCATTTCTATTATCAAGTGTAGATGAGAAATGTAAAGAAGTGCATTCTAAAAATGCAGAAGCAGAAAAGTCTGAGGCAAAGATTCAAGATCTTCAAGCACAGCTAGATAAATTACTAGCTGAGCAGTTAGCCCTGACTGAAAAGTGTAAAAATCACAAGGAGACCATTGCAGATCTCAAGGCTAAGCTAAATGCTAAAAAGTTCATGTCTCCCAAAACGCTTAACAGCGATGGGACTAAAAAGCATGTTCACTTCTTAGATGAGCTGACCTTGCTCTAATGAATCTGAAACGTTTAGTTCAGAAAATGCATGTGCAACTCAAGAAAGTGTGCCCATTTCAGTTCTTAAGGTGATGCAGTACCGTAATAGCGCAGAGTCATGTACCAGTACGCATGGTGTACAAGCATTAGAGAGTCATGAAAATCCTCAAACTCCAGGAGAACATAGCATTCAATCCTATGGCAAAGAGAACAGGTTTTGCAGTTCTTGTAGAAAAATAGGCCACTCAGAGGAGAGATGCTGGTCACTGGGTAAAGGTCGACCTCCACCTTATTTTCAGAAAACTAGGAAATCACTTTCTAAGGGTAAAGATCAGCGCTCATTTGCAGGTAAAACTCTTAGTGAGTTAACCGCAGTGTTCATGCAAGGCCTTCAGCTGTTAACCTTATTGGCTAGTGGACTAGCAGCCTCATAGCAGTGAGTTTAATAGTTAAACATCTAAATTGCAATGATCCTGTTTGTATTTTCAAATTTGTAATTGTACTAAACACATTGTGCGCATTGAACACACATTATAGTTGTTTGTGTTAATATATACACATAGACTAGTTAAGTTTATTCCTTAAAACACATGATTGCTTTACTGTAAGTGTTGTATGAAACACTTAGGATAAAGGTTGTTGATGCTTTGCATTCTAGGCCATGTATCTTGTGAAAATTGGAATAACTTGAATACTGGAATTGTTTAGCCATTTCCAGTTTCATGTGTTTCTATGTTGAATTTGTTTGTCTCCTGAGTGGAAAACTCTGCTATTTTCCATATAGCTGCAGTAAAACCATGTACAGGAGCACAGAATTGCCATGTGGCTACAGTGTAATTTACAATTGCATTAACCATGAAAATGCTTTCATCACAGCAGGATTCAGTACCTTTGACCTTTGCACTTTATCATGCTCCCTAACAAAAACACTGGTTTGAGCCAGACCACACTTCTCATGCTGGCTTCCTGGTACAACAGGACCAAATTTGCATCACAATTGTAAAACCTCCTTGCCGTGTTTGGGGCATGATTTACACATAGCCACAGCTAAATGCAGCCACATAGATTTGATCTTCACAGACAAAGTCAAATCTACATCAGCCTCACAAAATGTATTCTATTTAATTTAAGTCTTTACATCTAGACTGTATTATAACTGTGAATTTCTCCCAGTTAATGTTTTTGTTTTTCTTCAGATTTACTAAATCAGTTAGTTATTATGTGTCTCACCAAGTTAAATATCAAAATTTACGTGAATTTATGCATTTCTCATTCTTACCTAAGTGCAAACATTTATTTTATCATTGTATTGTAACAGTGCATTTGATTTTGAACTTATTTGATTTCTGAGTCTTTGTATTTTGTCCATTTGACTTGCAACAATGTTTTTGGACATCTATGGAAATTAATTTCTGTATTTGGTTACACTGAATATTTTGCTGATACTCCTCATGAAAAGGGGGATTTAAGCCAACAATGATTGTTGTTTTGTTATAATGCAATTTATTTTTAATGTTTTCCAGAAACAATGTAAGAGCTTGTGAGATCTTCTTTTATTCTCAGCCTTGACCACTTTATTAAGTACATCGATTTAATGGCTTATTGCCAGAGACTATTTTAATCTGACCACATCAAACTTCTGATCAATGACAAATACCATGTATGCTTTTGTTCTTTGTTGTGCTATATGTTCTTTTAATCACAGGATCCCTGCTGCACAAGTTCACATCCTGTGTCCTCAGAAAGAGGGACAAGCGTTTGCTCTAACCTTCAGTGACTGTTCTCAAGGTGTGAAGGATTCAATGGACGTTTTGCATATCAATGATTGGTGCAACACCATTTGATGGAGCCTTCTCATGCAGGACTGAGATGAGAACAAAGACTGAAGACTGACCAGCTGCTTTTGCAACAAGTGTGGATGAGAAGTCTGAAGATGACATCTATACACAACAGAAAGCATGTCTTTGTGGACTGTGCCACCTTTGTACTCAATGATTGTGGCCAATGGTGCCAAGGGGACTGAAGGAATTGAAAATAATCAAAGATATTTGATTTTTGAAAATGAACAAAGACATTTGCTTTACTGTTTTGAACCCCATCTCTCTCCAGGAGGGCCATTTGGAATTCCTAAAGACAAAGAAATGCTGAAGGCCTGTAGGCCAAATGTGTGTCACACCTGTAACACCGTGGGGGAAGTTTGGTCTGATTGGTCAGTTTGAATGGCTCACGTTAGGGTTTCACATGGTCAAGGAATAGATAAAAGAAGATTGTAACTGTTGCTCTGGGTCTTTTATTCTCTGGCTCTCTCTTCTTGGGGGCCTTCTCTTTGGCTCTTCTCTCCTTTGCTCTCTTCTCTTCTTTGTCTCTGTCTCTCTCTCTCTCTCTCTCTCTCTCAGGTAAAATTCATGCTGGGTACGATTAATGGTATAAGTTTTCATCATCTCATACATTTACTTTGTAACTATTTTAAGTGTAACCATAACTAGATTTTGTCATTAAATTCTTTCAACTACAAATGATGTGCTAACTAGTTTTGATTTGGTATTGACTTTGAAGTGTTACCTATTGCAATACAATATAGTCACATTATAGCCACGCTCTCCCACGTTTAGCTATTGTAACTGCGCTTATTTCCGTCGTTGGTATAAGCTGCAGTGGGTGGTAAAGACAAGAAATGTACAGTTTTCTATCATCTTGCTGATAACGTTTCTTTAGTCATTCGGCAACCCTGCAGTCAGAACCGCTGTAGAGGATCCACCCTTACAGTTTGATTTATGGTGGGCAGCATATATCTGTTGCAAATGCGACCGTGTTCCCCTCTGTCCCAAACACACATGCATATAACATGTTGTATATAAGTAGTTCACATGATAAATGTAACATTAAAGACCATCACCGTCTGGCCCAACCAAAAACCGTGGCTGACAGGAAATGTCTACAGACTTCTGAAGACGCGTAACGCTGCCTTCAGAGCTGGAGATGAGGTGGGACTGAGGACAGCAAGGGCCAACCTGTCACGCGGCATCAGGAAGGCTAAGAGACAGTACTCCAGGAGGATAGCCCATCGTTTCAGCGACAACAGAGACACAAGGAGCCTGTGGCAGGGTATTCAGACCATCACAGATTATAAGCCCCCTGCGCGGACATGTGACAGCTCCACCCCCCCTGCTGAATGAGCTGAACACTTTCTTTGCTCGCTTTGAAACTCACAACAGCACCACAGCACAGAAGTCACCACCTCCTCCCGATGACCTGATGTTGTCACTGCCCAGGGACAGCGTGAGAAGATCCCTCAGCAGGGTCAACGCACGCAAAGCTCCAGGTCCTGACAACATTCCTGGACGTGTATTGAGAGACTGTGCAGAGGAACTCACTGATGTCTTCACAGACATCTTCAACATCTCGCTGTCGTCCCCACATGCTTCAAAGCAACCACCATCATTCCAGTCCCTAAGAAATCATCTCCATCCTGCTTCAACGACTACCGTCCAGTCGCACTTACCCCCATCCTTATGAAGTGCTTTGAGCGGCTAGTCATGCACCACATTAAGTCTGTCCTCCCCCCCTCCCTGGACCCCTACCAATTTGCATATCGGTCTAAACGCTCGACCGATGACGCCATCGCCAACACCGTCCATTCAGCACTCACTCACCTGGAAAATAAAGACACTTATGTCAGAATGCTGTTCATAGACTTTAGTTCAGCATTCAATACAATCATCCCTCTACAGCTCACTCAAAAACTGTCACAGCTGGGACTCAGCACATCGATGTGCAACTGGTTGCTGGACTTCCTGACGGGAAGACCTCAGGCAGTTCGGGTCGGCAGTAACTCATCCAGCTCCATCATCATGAACACTGGAGCCCCTCAGGGATGTGTGTTGAGCCCCCTCCTTTTCACTCTGCTGACACATGACTGCACACCCATACACAACAGCAATCTCTTCATCAAGTTTGCGGACGACACGACCGTAGTTGGTCTCATTAGCAACGATGATGAGACAAACTTTAGGAGCGAGGTGAGCCGCCTGGCCAGGTGGTGTGGCGACAACAATCTCTCTCTGAACGTGGAGAAGACGAAGGAGATTGTTGTTGACTTCAGGAGAATGCACACCCAGCACGCTCCTCTGACCATCAACAGTGTGACCGTGGAAAGGGTGAGGAGCACCAAATTTCTGGGTGTACATATCACAGAGGACCTCTCCTGGACCGCCAACTCCACAGCACTGACCAAGAAAGCACAGCAGCGACTCTACTTTCTCCACAAGCTGAGAAGAGCCGGTGCCCCAGCCCCCATCATGCGCACCTTCTACAGAGGCACCATCGAGAGCATTCTGACCAGCTGCATCACTGTGTGGTACGGCGCCTGCAACGCATCCTGCCGTAAAGCACTTCAGCGCATAGTGAGAGCAGCTGAGAAGATCGTTGGTGTCTCTCTCCCACCCCTCCAGGACATTTATAACTCCCACCTCTCCCGCAAAGCCCTCATCATTGCGAGAGACCCCACCCACCCATCGCACAGCCTCTTCAGTCTGCTGCCATCAGGGAGGAGGCTTCGCAGTCTCCAAGCAAGGACCAGCAGACTGAAGGACAGCTTCATTCCCCAAGCTGTCAGGGCATTGAACTCCCTCCCGACTCTGCCGACTCTCCCCTCTTCTGCCCCACGCACCTGATCTGGGAATCCCCCCCCCTCTCCAGTTCTCCTCCCTTCATCTACCTCATTATATTGTCTCTCTGAGGAATTGGGTCTCCCCTCTTACAGACTCTTTTTTTTGCACACACTCTTATAATTTTATTTTATAGCTGCACTGACTTAAATCTGAAATTGCACTATTTGCCATCGCCACTTTACCTCTATAATTCACTTTATCCATCCTTTTTTAATCTTTCTTCTGTTGTTGTTACTGTTAAACGTTTGTTGTTATTGTTATTGTTTTGTTGTTGTTAGGCACCTAGGGTCTGAGAGTCATAGAATTTCAATTCTCTGTATGCATGTACTGTACGTATGGCACTGAACCGTGCCACCCCTTTCTTTCACCCCAATAAAAAAAGTAAAGAAATTCTTACCGACCCAAAACTTTTGAACAGTAGTACAATGTTACAAAAGCTTTCTATTTCAGATAAATACTGTTCTTTTGAACTTTCAATGCATCAACGAATCCTAAAAAAGAAATGTTTTACACAACTGCTTTCAAGATCATAAATGTTTCTTGAGCAGCAAATCAGCATATTAGAATGATTTCTGAAGGATCATGTGACACTGAAGACTGGAGTAATGATGCTTAAAATTAAGCTTTGCATCACAGGAATAAATTACATTTTAAAATATATTCAAATAGAAAACAGTAATTTTACATTTTAATAATATTTCACAATATTACAGCTTTTTTGTATTTTTAATAATATAAATGCAGCCTTGGTGAGCAGAATAGACATCTTTAAAAACATTAAAAATAGTAGTTTCCAAACTTTTGACTGGTAGTGTATATATGCTTTTATTTAATTATTATTATTTATTCATTTATTTTTCATATTTTAAGATTTTAGGTATAGATTTGATTGTTTTACTCTTATCCCAGACCCAACCTTTCAGTCTTTACCTTTACGCTGTGTTGAAAACCCGTAACACCTTTGGTGTTCCCGGTCAAAAATGCCTGACCTTTTAAAAGTTGCTTGTAAATAATTTGTTATGCTATATTATCACCAAATACAACGTCAACTTGTTTTCTTTTAAAGGGGTCCTTTGATTATAAAATTCGACTTTTAAAGGTGCTGTAAGTTTTTCACTTTACTAAAGCATAAAAATACCATAATATGTTTGCCGATATTTAGGAAACATGCGAAGTTCACAGACTTGTTTCACAAAAAAACAATGCTACAGCCAGTTATTTTACTTTGAAATGTGAGTTCCGTGTCGGAATATCTGTTTTTGTTTTGGTCTGTGCGATACCGCGGGCTGCCAGTTTACCCAATAGTATTTTGACACCCCAGGTTGACAGTTGACCTAAAAAATCTCTAGGAACGGAAGCACATTAAAACTCAGATAAATCAACTCATTAACTTAGTGTGTAAGTCTCCTTGGCTTTCATTGTCAATTGCTCCGTCGAGTCTGAGGATGGAAAAAACGATCTCCAATATTTTGCATTTGGACTGCAGTACCTATTTCGACCACTAGCTGTCAATCTTACATGCTGCATCTTTAAGGACTACAAGCTTCTTCCCGGGTTGGTAACAAACCCTAAAGTTCAGTAGCCCCTCCCACTGATTTGAGCCCGACAAGTAGTACGTAAATAAGACAATAACAGACAAACACTGGATCGAGTAACTAAGCGATAAACATGCCTTTAAAGAGTGCAAAATGTTGTGCAGTGCCAGGTTGCAGAAAAACAAGTCTCTGCATAGCCTTCCTTCTGACTCTTGAATTGTAGAGAGACTGAAAATAAAAAGATGCTGTGCCTTCTATATTGCCGACAGGAGCGGTGCAAAAGTTTTTATTTTATTGTCACTATTGCTTTGTTACAGATCATTTGATATGTACTGATTATTGTATGCATCTAACCAAAATCACCAGTGATTTCTGATATGTAATGATTCATGTACAGTCAGATGATCGTTTGTGTGTCAGTAAATCAAACCAGTGACTAAACATCAACTTCACATTGTTTCTCTTAGAACTAGGATGAAAATAATCTGTTATTTAAACTGTGTTTAATTAAATTATATATAGAACACAATCAAAGAATGCTCCCTTTACAATCACTGGAGCTGTCAATCAAACAGCGTGAGTTTAATAGGTGACTTTATCATGGACTCTCTCCAAAACTCCCGTTATAATCAAAAAATCTCTTATTTACATTGTGTTTTCACTGTTAGTTATGATGAAAGCATTCATTAGTGCGCAGAAATTACACTACACTTGTACAATGTTACAATGATGAGATCGTTGCATTCATGCGTCTGTGATCGGCTACAATGCTCACTACAACCTTTCATGCCACAATCTAAATGTAATGCCGTAGATCTAAATATGCTATAATCATCACGTTTCACGATTGGTAAACCTTGAGAGAAGTAATTGTAAAAACTTGCTAAAAGTTTTCGAGAGAGTTCCACATGTAATACTACATATGCAAAGATGTCATCCAATCACAGAAGTGGGCGTTTACACTAAAGTCTCACAGCAGACACGCCCCTTCAAACAGAGCATTCAGATCAGAGGACTAAAATCAGGGCAGGAAAAATGCCTTTTATTTCTGAATTATGACATTATGACCATTTTTTTAATGTAAAAAAATCATACTAACAAAGTGCACCCCAGGAAAATCCCAGGTTTTGTATTTCTTTTTGGAACTGATTGATCATAGGCTTCATTGATCTGAGCTTGTGCACCTCAACAAAATATGGAACAAATTTGCACCGTTTATCACACTAGCGTGCTTTAATGTCTAACCAGGAAGTTTGTTTTGAAATGCTTTTTTGTACAAAATGGAAGTGTCACACATGTGGTCCAGGCCAAAAATGTCTGGCCTACAAAAAAATAGCTTATAAATCTCTCATTATGCTATGTTATCACCAAATATCAGATTCAATCTTTTGTTTTCTTTAAATTATGGCAGGTTTTGTTTTTATTTTGAAACTGATTGATCATAGGCCTCATTGACTGCGTTTACATGTGCACGAATAATGCGACTATTTATAATAATCAGAGTAAAGTCTTAAAAGATGTTTAAATAACATGAGCAGAACTCTTCACTCCAGTTTACATGGAATTTTCATTATTCTGATTATTCGCTAATAAGTCTGGTTATACCACACTCAGATAGGCATACAGTATGCATGTTGCTCGCCATTGTTTTAATCTACTCAAATTCATAATGCATTTTTATGGATGTAGCTTACTGGATATTATTTGCCGTCATGATGAACATCGCAATGACGGGTTTGACATTTTTCAAAATGGCGCTCACTTTTTCAAAATGGCGCCGCCGTGTTTGGTCGCCGTTCAGGTCGCTCCGCGAAGACTGTGCTTTTATTTACTATTTTACTTTCTTTTACTCTCAGTTTTTACAAACTTATCATCTGCATTGATCTACTATGACAGCAAAACTCTTTTGGACATTGGTTACCTCTACACTGGACTGTTTCAGGACACTTTCACCGATCCTCTGTGGCCATCTGAGATTCTTCGCAACACCGAGTTGGACAGACGAGTCAACGGCGAAGAATCAAGAAACACCGTGGGAAACGCGCTGGTATCCGTAACAGACTGAGGAAAAGGGCATTCAGTCCTCCTCTCCCGAGCATTCTTCTAGCAAATGTTCAATCCTTGGATATTAAGATGGACGATCTTAGAGCCAGGATAAGTTTTCAACGGGACATGAGAGACTGTAGCCTCTATTGTTTGTCTGAAACATGGCTCACGCCCGCGGTCCCGGACACAGCTGTGACGCCGTCGGAGAACTTCTCTGTTTTTCGGATGGACAGAACAGCCGAGGCCGGTAAATCCAAAGGCGGTGGAGTATGCTTCATGATCAACAAGAAATGGTGCAATCCCAGGAACATCACCATTCTCTCGTGGTCCTGCTCGCCTCATCTGGAACATTTAACAATCATTTGCCGTCCATTCTATCTGCCGAGGGAGTTTTCTGCGGTTGTCGCGACCGCTGTTTACATCCCACCGCAGGCAGACACAGCGCTGGCCTTCATGATGTTGCCAGCGGCATCATAAACAAACATCCCGACGCGGCATTTATTGTCGCGGGCGATTTTAACAAAGCAAACCTAAAGAAAGTCCTGCCAAACTTTCACCAGCACGTCTCCTGCCCCACACGAGGAGCAAACACACTGGATCATTGCTACTCTCCGTTTAAGAACGCCTATAAAGCGCGGTCACTTCCAGCGTTTGGCAAATCGGATCATGCCGCCATTTTCCTCACTCCCGAATACAAACCAAAGCTCCTCCAGGAACCCCCGGTGAGGCGGGAAGTTAAGCGTTGGTCGCCCCACTCAGAGACCGTGCTTCAGGCAGCTCTGGATGATGTTGACTGGGACATGTTCCGAGCGAGTTCAGCCGACGTAAACGAGTTCACAGACGTGGCGCTTTGCTTCATCAACACGCTTACAGAGCAAGCCACGCAAACAATAACGTCCTTCTCAAATCAGAAACCGTGGGTGGACAATTCAATCCACGCGGCAGTGAACGCACGCACTGCTGCTTACAACGCCGGTCTCCATTCAGGGAATATGACTGAATACAGAACGTCCTGTTATGCTCTGTGGCGTGCAGTTAAAGCCGCAAAGCTCCGATATAAAGATCGAGTGGAGTCTCATTTCCAACTCAACGACTCGCGGCGCATGTGGCAAGGTCTGAGGTCCATCTGCTCGTTTGGATCTAAATCCTCTGCAGAGGTGAACGCTGACCCGTTGCTCGTGAACGAGTTAAACTCTTTCTACGCTCGCTTTGACTGTAACCGCGGCAACGCGAGTCCGCCAAGTGGCGCGCTAGAGGAAATTACTCAGAGCAGCAACAATCACGTGATCTCTGTCTCAGAGGATGAAGTTCGGAGAGCACTCAAGCGCGTGGATGTCACGTTTGGCGTGTGAACCACCAAACGGACGTCAGGAGTTTGGCGTGTGAACCGCCAAACTCCTGGATCTCGGCCTGAATCCCTCTCTCTGCCACTGGATTGAGGACTTCCTCACTGGCAGGCCTCAGGTGGTGAGAATAGGCCAGTCCACCTCCACCTCCATCACCCTGAGTGTGTGAGCTCCACAGGGCTGTGTCCTGAGTCCCCAGCTCTACTCTCTCTACACACATGACTGTTTGTCCACACACAGCTCCACTTCTATCATCAAATTTGCTGATGATACTGTTGTCCTGGGCCTCATTTCCAACAACGAGACGGCATACTTGGACGAGGTGGAGCATCTAACATCATGGTGCCAGGACAACTGTCTCTCTCTGAATGTTGGCAAGACCAAAGAAATTATTGTGGACTTCAGGAAGAGACAGCAACCCCCCCCTGAGCGTATCTCAGGGTCAGATCTCCCGTCTCTGCAGGACGTCTACACCAAACGCTGCAAAGGTAGAGCTACTAAGATCATCAAGGACTCTAATCACCTTGCATACCCTCATTTCACGCTGCTGCCATCTGGTAAGCGCTTTGAAGCCTGATGGCCAAAACTGAGAGACTCAGGAGGAGCTTCTTCCCCCAGGCCATCAGACTCCTGAACTCAGTCACTTAACATCACGTGACTTCACTTCAGGATAAACATCGATACACTGACATTGCACTGTACTTTCTGTTCTGTTCTCGTTGTTACTGTGTAACAACCTGTTATAAACCTGTTTGCACATTATACTCTTATACATTTGTTAACCACATATTTATAAGTCTACAGTTTACTCACTGCACAGTTTACTTCACTTATTTTATTCCACTTTTTCATTTTTAAAAAAAAAAAAAAATTTAACTTGACTTATTTATAATTCTTCAGATATATATATATATATATATATATATATATATATATATATATATATATATATATATATATATATATATATATATATATATATATATATATATTAATTATAGTACTTTTTTATTCTATTTCTATTATAATTTCCTCCTTGTGTTTTTAACTGTGAATTTTGCACTGTCCATGGAGCGGACCTGTCTACATTTCACTGCTGGTTGTATATTCTGTATATAAATGTGTATGTGACAAATAAAACTCTTGAATCTTGAATCTTGAACGGAGAAGTTGCGATGAAGTGTTGGGTTGGCTGAGACCATAAGCAGCTCTGTCTTTACAAGGTCGAGTTGAAGGTAGTGGTTCTTCATCCAGCAAGAAATGTCTGTCAGGCAGGCTGAGATGCGAGCAGCTACTGTTGGATCATCAGGCTGAAATGTGAGGTAGATTTGTGTGTCATCAGTGTAGGAGTGATAGGAAAAACCATGTTTCTGAATGACAGATCCTTGTAATGACATGTAGATGGAGAAGAGAAGTGGTCCACGCACTGAGCCCTGAGACACCCCAGTAGATAGATGTTGCAACACCTCACCTCTCCACGACACCTTGAAGGACCTACCTGAGAGGTAAGACTTGAACCATTGCAGTGCGGTTTCTGAGATGCCCTTCGTCATGAGGGTTGACAGGAGGAACTGGTGGTTAACCGTGTCTAAAACAGCAGACTGAGCCAGCAAAATGAGTACTGAGGATTTGGAAGCTGCTCTTGTCAGTCTCTTAGCTTCAGTATCCAAGAGCAGGGCAGTCTCAGTTGAGTAGCTACTTTTAAACCAGACTGTTGTCGTCCAGGAGGTTGTTCTGTGTAAGAAAGGTAGAGACTTGGTTGAACACGATGTGTTCAAGTGTCTTAGCAATGAATGGAAGAAGGGATACCAGTATGTAGTTTTCTAAAAGGGTTGGATTTAAAGTGGGTTTCTTAAGCAGTGGGGTGATCCGAGCCTGCTTAAAAGCTATAAGAAAGGTACCAGTGTCAAGAGAGGTGTTTATGATGTGAGTGAGTGCAGGGACAATGAAGAAGAAATGGATTGAAGGAGATAGGATCAAGTGATAATATAGTGTTAATATAGCAACGGGAGATTTATAAGCTATTTGTATGCCAGTCATTTTTGACCAAGATCACCACAAGGTGGAAAAAAGTACAAAAATTATTCCCAAAAGATTGTGAAGTATTTATACCCTCTGTGAGCCATTAAATTTTAGTCCAATGCGATAACATTAAATACATTTTTGGGAAAACGAAAATCCTCTCCAGGTCAAAATGACCTGAACACAACATCCATCATTAAAATATGTGATTATAGAAGTTTAAAGAACTTTCTTCAATAAAAGTTGTTTTTAATACATTTAAAAAAATCAAGTTTACTTAAGTTTAAGTATATTTTTTGACATGTTTATTCAGTATTCAGTTTATTCAGATATTTTAGAGCAAAAATAATATTCAATGCATGTCTTAGAGATTACATATAGACAACAGGAGCCAATTAAAATGTGCAGCGCTCTTATTATACAGTAAAGCACAACATGATTGAATATGCTTACTAAGGATGCAAAATAGAAATATGTCAAAAGCGAATTTTCGCAGCATAGTAGACATGAATATTACTAAAAATAATACCCCATAAATCAGTGGTAAGTAATGACTACAATATTATAAAGCATAAAGACTAAATTGAGAAAATAAAGATTTGACAGAAATGATAATTTTATTCCTTAGTTTGTTTCATCCATTACAACAAAACATTTATTTTTTTCCATCAACAGATAATGTACATGGTTACCAAGGAGACAGAGATAAAATGTGAGACATGCATGTGAAGAACATGAATAATCAAGGTAAATATCAAGAACAGATTTTTTTATTGTTCATTTCCAGTCAAGCTGTAATTTTAAAATGTGAAAGGTGTGAAACTAATTGTGTGTATACATAAAATGCTAGCTATGAAATTAGCCCAGTAAGACTGCAATTTTATTCCAAAAATGTTTAAAATATAATTTCCACAACAGTAATTTCCACCACGTAATGAGGATAATAATACAATATTGAGATGTTAGAAATTACATTCTTCAGACTTAAGAAAATGCAACAAAAAAATTGCAGAATCTAAATGTGATGCGTCCACTGCTGCACACTCTTTAGATAAATGAAATGAAAAAAGGATGTAGTTTTTTTAATTTTTTTATTTTTTATCCACAGGTTCAAATGAGCTCATAGCTAAAGAAACAGCTACATATTCACTGACTATCAAGACTATCATTTATTGATGTAAAAAGCATTACATATACACTAAATTGCCAAAAGTATTGGGCCTCTAAATCATTGAATTTGGGGGTTCCAATCACTTCCATGGCCACAGGTGCATAAAATCAAGCATCTAGGCATGCAGACGCTTCTACAAACATTTGGGAAAGAATGGGTCGCTCTCAGGAGCTCAGTGAATTCAACCATGGTACCGTGATCGGTTGCCACCTGTGCAAGTCCATTTGTGAAATTTCCTCATTACTAAATATTCCACGGTCAACTGTTAGTGGTATTATAATGCCAGCAGCCATATCACCCTGTAGCCCTAGACTGGTTTCCCACTCAAGCTAAGCAGGGCTGAGCCTGGTCAGTACCTGGATGGGAGACCAACTGGGAAAACTAGGTTGCTACTGGAAGAGGTGTTAGTGAGGCTAGCAGGGGGTGCTCACCCTGTGGTCTGTGTGGGTCCTAACGCCCCAGTATAGTGATGGGGACACTATACTGTCAAAAAGCACTGTCCTTCGGATGACATGTGACTCTATGTGGTCATAAAAAATCCCAAGTTTGGGATTGTGTCCTTCGATTACAGAGTATTGGTGTAACCCTGGCATTCGGGCCAAATTTGCCCATTGGACTCTGTTCATCATGCCTTCCAGTCATCCCCATATCCTGATTGGCTTCATCACTCTGTCTCCTCTCCACCAATCAGCTGGTGTGTGGTGGGCGTTCTGGCGCAATATGGCTGCCGTCGCATTATCCGGTGGATGCTTCACATTGGTGGTGGTTGAGGAAATTCCCACCTTCCATGTAAAGCGCTTTGAGTGCCTAGAAAAAGCGCTATATAAATGTAACAAATTATTTATTTTTATTATATTATAACAAAGTGGAAGCAATTGGAAACAACAGCAACCGAGCCACGAAGAGGTAGGCCACATAAAATCACAACTTTCTGCAGAGTCAATAGCTACAGACCTCCAAACTTCGTGTGGCCTTTAGATTAGCTCAAGAACAGTGCGTAGAGAGCTTCATGGAATGGGTCGGATGCAGTGGTGTAAAACATGCCACCACTGGACTCTAGAGCAGTGGAAGCGTGTTCTCTGGAGTGACGAATTCCCATAAACACACTCCTAAACCTTGTGGAAAGCCTTCCCAGAAGAATTGAAGCTGTTATAGCTGCAAAAGGTGGGCCAACTCCATATTAAACCCTACGGATTAAGAATGGGATGTCATTAAAGTTCATGTGCATGTAAAGGCAGGCGTCCCAAAACTTTTGGCAATATAGTGTGTGTGTGTGTGTGTGTGTGTGTGTATTTAAAAATTTTTTTATATATATATATATATATATATATATATATATATATATATATATATATATATATATATATATATATATATATATATATATATGTATATGTATATATATGTATGTGTGTGTGCATAAGAGAATAAGCAGCATTTCCTCAAGCTGCATAAATCAAGAGTGTAGTTTTCAAGAATTAGCATTCTGTCTAACTACTCTGGAGTCTACTGTCATATATTTTTTTAGCCTCCTTCAATTGTTTATTTCTATATTTTTGCAGCTGAAAAGAACCAAGCTGTAGGGAGAAGGAAAGAGTGAATGCTTATACACTTCCTGTCAGACATACTTTTTCTTTTCTGCTTGACAAACTTGATTTTACAATGCAAAATATGCAATATGTGCAGCATTTGGATCCATGAATCACTACGGAGAAGAACTGTCATCTCGCACCATGAGCGCCTGCAACCGCTCCGTGGAAGAGACAGAGAGAGAAATAGATGCAAAGAGAAATAGAAAATGAAAAGGAGAGAGAATGGAAATCTGGAGCAGGCGTAGGTGGTGTTTAGAGGAATAAATAATTCAGCATTGAGCTGATAGATTGTGTATTTCTGTGTATTTCTACAGTTACAGTGAAAAGGTAGCAAAGTAAGAAAATGATTTTCAAATAAGAACTAATATTATTGGCTCTTAGAAATCAAGAAACAAACATTTCAAAGGCTATTCAAATCTCTACACTGACGAGAGCTGAGGTTTTGAAGAATGACATGAAAATGGTATGAATAGTGGACTGATAACTAAAATAGTCATGAGTTGCAAATACAAAACGGCCAGAGTGACTCACCCGCCTTTCCTAAAACACTTACGTGAAGCACAAAAGTGCTTTTGAACAAATTATGAAAATTGATTTCAGTCTTTGGATGGTTTTTGACAAAAACTGTTCATTTTCTATGCAGCACTTTCATTTTATTCAATGGTTACATTCTTCTTGGTAAGTGCTGATAATGTTCATTTCCACTTAGTGGCTTGGCAGGTCGGAAAGCATTGATACCAATGGAGGGAGTATTGAAGTATTGTATTTGTGTCATTTAGATGTGTTCAATGGCTGATTACATTTATAGCCTTATGTGAAGGACTAATCTTACATTGCACTTTGCCTAGTGCACTTCAATAACAATGCACTGAAGTATGTGGTCTGCTGCTATTTGCCACCAATTAATTAAAAACTATTTTATGGCTAAAATATCTAAATTTTTGGAATCATAATCAGAATGGTATTATAAATCGATTGCTTTAAATGATGCCTTCTTACAACAAGAAGAGATAACATTGCACTCTAAAAAATGCTGGGTTTTAACCCAAATTTGGGTCAAATATGGACAAATCCAGCTGTTGGGTTACATTTTTCAATTCTGTTTTTAACAGCTGGGTTTGTCCATATTTGACCCAAATTTGGGTTAAAACAACCCAGCATTTTTTAGGGTGTAACAAAAAATAACGGGCAGATGTGAGGTACTCAAAGAGTTTGCACTTGAAAATTGGTGAAGATAGAAACATGCACGTTTTTAATACAATATACTACGGTCACAGAAATATCGCAGGCAAAAAGGATGGTGGTCAATAGAGTAGCCCATGTATGATCCATGTACAGCTGTCTGTTGGTCCATGTGGCAAATTTGCATGACCATCTGAAACCGATCACGAAATCTGTGGGGAAATCCTTCGCCCTCTCGCTAAATTCCCAATTGCGTTGAAAAACAAAATGTGTTTTTCATGGTGATGCCATTTTAGGTTCCCCAAAGAATCTTTCAGTGAACCATTCTTAAAAGAACCATTCTTTTTTTTTTGTTTTTTGTTTTGTATAGAACATTTTTCAACTGTACAATAAAGAACCTTTTTCCACTCTAAGGAACCTTTTGTGTAATAGTTCAATAACACTTTACAATAAGATCTCATTTGTTAACATTAGTTAAAGTAGTTAACATGAACTAACAGTCAACAATATATTTTTACAACATTCATTAATATTTGTTAATTTTAATAAAAATACAATTGTTCATGTTGGTTCACAGAGCACAAATGTTAACTTTTGATGTAAAAAATGTCTTAGCAAATGTTGAAATGAATATAACTAAGATTAATAAATGCTGTAGACGTCTTGTTCATTCATAGTTAATGTTAACTAATTTAGGTAAAGGGATAGTTCACCCAAAAGTGAAAATTCTGTCATTAATTACTCACCCTCACCCGTTCCAAACCTGTAAGACTTTAAAATATGAATCTCCAACGCGCGCTGACGAGAGCTTCATGAAACATGTGCGTTGTATTGACATGAGAGCAGGGGGGTATTCCAGAAAGCAGGTTATGTGACATACCCAGGTATTTTTAAAAGTAAGTTAGCAGATAACCTCAACTTTCGGTTCCAAAAACGGAGGTAACTTTCAGGGTATGCAAGTAACCATGGCAACTCACTCTCTAAACATAACCTGCTCCGGTGAAGTTATGATCCAGGGTTAGTTCGCTTAAGAGGTATTCAGATGTGTTTCATATAATTAATATAGTCATTAATATAACCAAATTTGTTTCAGTTATATGATATACAATATAAAGAATTAGAATAAAAATAAAGAAAAAAGTTTAAATGTTAATGCAATTTAAATATATTTATTATTTTTGTCATCTCACACATGGATCCGCATTCAATTAATTAGCATCAAACTAACAATATAATCCTTATTCTCAGTGAATAAAGATTACTTATTAAATGAAGACATTGAAACAATTATTGCGTAACCACCAAATAGGTGGTGATGTGCACTAATGCCGAGTTCACACTGCCCGATTTAAGCCCCGATTATGACTCGCCGACAGGTTTTGCAAAATCGCAGACAAATGCCCAAAATTCTAGGCAAATCGGTGCACGTGAGTGTTTGAATTATCAAAGCGCCAAGCGATCAGACAGAATCGCCGACGAGTCGCTGACGCCCGTGAGATATTTGGCATGCTAAATATCTGGACCCGTCAGCAATTCAAAATCCTGCTGTGTGAAATGAGTTCTGACTGAAAATGACACCGGCGATGACCTAGAGAGAGAGAGCAAGATACAGGGCAGCAGGAGGTTCAGGGAGGAGTTACAGACCAGAATATCAGTATTTTAATAGATGTATTTACAGTTATATCAAACAGAAACAAGGCACAAACATTTGCTTGACCAGCAGCACATTGCAAAATGTATTTACCTCAAACTCTTTTTACAGAACACAATCCTTGCTTCCTGAGTCTCCCCAACCATTTCCTCCACCATAATATTTTCGCTGCAAATCAGCGCACAGACCAATTGGATCGCAAACTTTCTGCAATTTATAATTTTTTTTAATAACAATTCCAGTCTCGCGCGAGAACTCTGGTATGATGCACGCATGATCTTGCGTTGTTTACTTGTCACATCTCGCGTCTGTTTGGTTGGGAAACGTAGTTTGCGGCTTGATTTTTTTTTTTTTTTTTTTTTTTTCTTCAGAGGTGGAACAATTAATATTTACTACTATCAGCCGAAGATCAAACTATTCCATCATCAGTTCTTCCTCAGCTCCAGATAGTAGTCATAGATAGTAGTCATGCGCTGCTACAGCTGTACAGATTCTTAACGCGTTTATTGCAACTACATTTCATATTTTTCTCATCAAACAACCAGACTAATGAATGGCTCAACACAACCTGTACCAGGGCAGAGCCTAGACAGGGCTTTCTTCTGTATAGATATAAATTCACCTCTTTGCATCAGCTGGCAGGATATATGACGGCTGTCATAGCCTACCTTGGTTAAGTAAATAACATTTAAAAAAAAAAAAATATATATATATACAAACCTGATTCCAAAAAAGTTGGGACACTGTGCAAATAGTGACTAAAAACAGAATGCAATGATGTGGAAGTTTCAAATTTCAATATTTTATTCATAGATGACATATCAAATGTTTAAACTGAGAAAATGTATCATTTTAAGGGAAACATAAGTTGATTTTAAATTTCATGGCATCAACACATCTCAAAGTTGGGACAAGGCCATGTTTCCCACTGTGTGGCATCCCCTCTTCTTTTTATAACAGTCTGCAAACGTCTGGGGACTGAGGAGACAAGTTGCTCAAGTTTAGGAATAGGAATGTTGTCCCATTCTTGTCTAATACAGGCTTCTAGTTGCTCAACTGTCTTAGGTCTTCTTTGTGGCATCTTCCTCTTTATGATGCGCCCCCGGATCCTTCTTCTACGCAGCCATGATGTTGTAATTGATGCAGTATGTGATCTGGCATTGTCATGTTGGAAAATGCAAGGTCTTCCCTAAAAGAGACGACGTCTGGATGGGAGCATATGTTGTTCTAGAACTTGGATATACCTTTCAGCATTGATGGTGCCTTTCCAGATGTGTAAGCTGCCCATGCCACACGCACTCATGCAACCCCATACCATCAGAGATGCAGGCTTCTGAACTGAGCGCTGATAACAACTTGGGCTGTCCTTGTCCTCTTTAGTCCGGATGACATGGCATCCCAGTTTTCCAAAAAGAACTTCAAATTTTGATTCGTTTGACCTTGAACAGTTTTCCACTTTGCCACAGTCCATTTTAAATGAGCCTTGGCCCAGAGAAAACGCCTGCGCTTCTGGATCATGTTTAGATATGGTTTCTTTTTTGACCTATAGAGTTTTATTCGGCAACGGCGAATGGCGTGGTGGATTGTGTTCACCGACAATGTTTTCTGGAAGTATTCCTGAGCCCATGTTGTGATTTCCATTACAGTAGCATTCCTGTATGTGATGCAGTGCCGTCTAAGGGCCCGAAGATCACGGGCATCCAGTATGGTTTTCCGGCCTTGACCCTTACGCACAGAGATTGTTCCAGATTCTCTGAATCTTTGGATGATATTATGCACTGTAGGGCTGCAGCTATCGATTCTTTTTGTAATCGATTAATCTAGCACTTAATTGATTGATTAATCGATTAATCAGATAATTTTTGTGTGTGTGTTTTTAAACAACCAAAACAAATAATGCATAACGAAAATGATGTGGCTGTAAAATGATCAAGCATTTGGCTTTTATTTCTAAAAAAACTAAACGGAGGTATTGATTCCAACTCCAACATTTGGCTCCAAAACTAAGCCTATTTATTGCAATTTTTACCCATTTTTACCCATTTATTGTTTATAAGTTCCAGTGCCAACAATTATATAACAATACAGTTAAGTCAACTTACTGTAAAACATGTATAACATGTAAAACTATGAATACAAACTTAAATATTTGCTATGGTAACCTAGCAACCTGTGTGTTTCTTTGTTTGTGTGCACGCGTGCCGTGCGTGAGGAAGGGTGACGCCCCAGTCAGACCAGTTGCTTCATTGCAGTTTGGTACGGCAGAAATTCATACATTCATTTTCATGTGTATACACTGAAATTATTGTTGCGTGGCTACATAAAAGTTTAAGCATATGTGATGCATTGCCGCGATTGGTCTGACTGGCGCGTGAGAGAGACGAGGGTGTGTGTGTGTGTCTGTGTGAAGGAGTTCTTTTTTTTTTTAGGCTATACTCTCTTGCAATTGAACGTGAATATGTTTGCTACTTAAAAACATCAAAGCTAAACAACATATCAAGTCAAACCGCATCACGACATCGCTACAAATACAGTATGGGATTAAAATCAGCGAACATCAATGTATAGGCTTAGGCTACGTTACCTTGTTTCAGCGACGCTAGGTGAAACAGCATGGAGTGGATGTTTTTGGTACAGATGCTGAATCATTGAAGTACTGCTGTGGAATGCCAGGTCTACTTTGCAATAGACGCATTGCACCTTGTTCTCTTCTTTTTTAAGAATGTAATGATCCCAAACTTTAAACATTCTCTGCCGTTCATCTTTACTCTCCGCCATCGCGCCAACTAAATTCAAAATGTATCAAGCGCTATGGTGTGCTTCCTGAACATTGAACAACGGTCCGTGTGAATCAGATCCCTGCGCGTATGTATAGTCATAGGAATTTAACGAGGCTTCGAGGCAGAATTTTTGTAATCGAGTTAATTGAGTAACTTGATGAATCGTTTCAGCCCTAATGCACTGTAGATGATGATAACTTCAAACTCTTTTCTCTGAGAAACTCCTTTCTGATATTGCTCCACTATTTTTGGCCACAGCATTGGGGGAATTGGTGATCCTCTGCTCATTTTGACTTCTGAGAGACACTGCCACTCTGAGAGGCTCTTTTTATACCCAATCATGTTGCCAATTGACCTAATAAGTTGCAAATTGGTCCTCCAGCTGTTCCTTATATGTACATTTAGCTTTTCCGGCCTCTTATTGCTACCTGTCCCAACTTTTTTGGAATGTGTAGCTCTCATGAAATCCAAAATGAGCCAATATTTGGCATGACATTTCAAAATGTCTCACTCTCAACATTTGATGTTATCTATATGCTATTGTGAATAAAATATAAGTTTATGAGATTTGTAAATTATTGCATTCCTTTTTTATTCACAATTTGTACAGTGTCCCAACTTTTTTGGAATCAGGTTTGTATATACTGACAGCAGTAGCATACCGTGGGGTTTCAGTCAGGGCCTTCACTAACGATCGACACACCCCAGGCCGTCGCCATAACAACACTACACACACCGATACATACAGAATACAATCATGCACAAGCTCTGTATGCACTACTGTTATGAACCCCACTTTCAAAGTGCACATTGGGAAGGGGGCAAGCAACATAAAAGGACATGTGAGACAAAAAGACAATTTAACTACTTATTGATACCACACTCACGTGTCCCAAACAAACAAACAAAAACACGGAGCAACAAGAATATCAAAAGAAACACAGAAAAAACACAGCTTGTCATCTAACGATAACCGGCTTGACATCAGGATGCACAAGAAACTCATTAGAAGCAGCCCGTCATCCGCAGCGGCCATAGCTTATTTCACATAGATCGCTCACAACCCGCAAAAAGTTAAAACGGCTGATGACACCAATGGGGGGTAGTGTCGACACATCACTGGGCCTCTGGGGCGTTCCATCACTACACATTAAATTTGATTGGCTGATGACCCACGTCAGTTAAAGTTATGATCCAATGGAAAATGGAAGTTTCAAAGGAAGGCTAGCTGTACTACTAGTGCTGGTCCACGGAGCTGTGATGCGTTTAGATGATGACATATGGAAAATACAGCTCAGCCTCACAAAAAATAACCACAGTCTTTCTGGAAATATAATTGTAACGTACTACAGTAGATTCAGTAATTGAACTAATACACCTTCAGACACACATTAATTTAATTTAATTAAATTATGAAAAACATTTTTTATTTTTATTTTGACAGGGCCAGCAGAGAAGGCCCTGATGGCCCTGACAGTCCACCATTGACTGAAAGGTGTATATATTATTGAAATGATTTTACCTGTGACAACTCACAGACCAGCGATAAATGTGACTTTCCAAACTGTACTGTATATCAATCTTAAAGCATTTTGGAGCTCATTTATAGTGCACCATGGTGAAAGGTATTGGTATTGCATGTAAACAGATCTGAAGTGTTGTTTATTGGTTGCCACTGTGCAGACAGAGCTATATGTGTGTTTTATTGCATGCTGGGAACATCAGCAAGCAATACAATTGTCCCTAAGATTTGGTGGTGGGACTTGATTTCGTCCATGGGGAATTGACTGGATCATTGTATTGTCGTTTGCTAATTGCTGCGATGTCATGTGAGTGACAGGTTGTCCCGCCCTCACGCCGAAAAACGCGTCATCGAAGAAGTGATGTCATTGCTAGAGGAAGAGGATGTTATTTTGATTAAAGATTACAAGGGCACATGATGTGAACGGATAAATCTTTTATAATAAATACTGCAATATTCCATTCCATTGTCAATTTTGATTTCACAGTGACTTTATAAAACATGAGCAAATCCTATTTGGTTTGGTTCACATTAAAATGTATGCATTTGCTTTTGGAAGACATTTTTACCAAAAGCAAGTAAGCAACCCATCATTTTCAATAAAGGCTTATCCTTAGACATGCAACCAACATGACCTTATTCCGTCATGTGTCCTTATAAGGTCCTATAGGATGAGTTCTTACATGTGTTCCCATAGGAGTACATGATATCAGATGCTTTCTGCTCTGAAAAGCACTGACCCACTGACGCTGCAAAAAAGTATCTTTATTAATTTACTATAGATTACTACACAAAACCCTTTCCTACCCAATCCCCACAGGAATCTAGCTCTTCTGCAGTACTGCGAGGGCAAAGGCTGAACGTTTTTTTATACCACACTTGCATACAAACGAATGAATGAATAAATACATTCATGTCTAAGTAGCGACCTAGCAAACAAAAGTAAACAGTTCGCCCAAATGCAGCCCAACTTTTGCTTAAAAATTCTCACTCTGTGCTGGTATTACGCTTGCTTGTTCACTCGAGCTGGTGTCAGAATCTCGTCTTGCCTCCCCTTTGTTAATCTGCAGTAAACAACACTGTGTCTGGGGAGTTTGCATTGCGTGGGGACATATTTTTACTCCAAAAACAGTAAAAGAAAGAGAAAGAAAGCGGGGGAAAGAGCGAGGGAGAGCATGATTAAATATGATGCCTCTCACACTCTACAGTGTGCACAATGATAAAAGCTGTTATGACATCCTGTTGACAGGTTAAACCCGCAAATCCAGTTAATTGACGTTGCCTCAGATTCATGTTGCCGTATCAGAGATTTTGCGAGTTTCATATCGTTAGCGTGCGCGTATCTTATCCCCTGGAGTGAGGTCTTGCATATAGCGATGTTGCCAGCAAAACCTCTATCTTTTCTGATATCATGAGTAATCACTCAGACCTCATGTAATTCATTTGTTCACAATGTTATGTTGAGTGATTACATGCTTTTCTTTCCACTTCAGATGTGGTGG
Source organism: Paracanthobrama guichenoti (assembly GCA_018749465.1). Taxonomy (NCBI): domain Eukaryota; kingdom Metazoa; phylum Chordata; class Actinopteri; order Cypriniformes; family Gobionidae; genus Paracanthobrama; species Paracanthobrama guichenoti. The sequence continues at coordinate 32,127,553 of CM031966.1, forward strand.
CATCCCTGAGAATTATACCTGTAGTTGTTTGAATTTTATGCTGTAAAATATATTATTTGTTGTATAGAGGAGACCAGGGTTAATCGTCATGCAGTTGTTCACTCCATTGAATATTTTTCAGGGAAAAAAAAAAAAAATTCTGTATAGGCACATTCCTTACCCTGAAGACTAATTCGCCACTGGTTCCATCAAGCTTTACCCGTGGGGTTTTATAATGGGGTTTGTCAATTTATGAATAAAGTAATGCTTATGCTAAACAACTTGATACTTACATGACAATTTACAACATAAGTTACACACACCCATACGAAAAACTAATTTTGATGTAGTCATGTTTATTTTTGAAATAAGTAACTAAATAAGACCGTTTTGGGGTGTGAGTGTGTGCAGTCTACGTTAGTCAAGTTATTTTTACCAGGGGCTTTATTTCACTCAATTAAAAAAAATCAACTATAAAACCCCATTGGAAAATGGTGAATTAGTTTTCTGGGTTTTGACGTCATTTCATCCAGCTCTCTATTAGTGCCTTTGTTAAAATTTACAGTTCATTTAACACACACATTTACAATAGTGGGGCATGTTGTCACACTGAGAAGCTGCTTCTGGAATACTGGAACAACCAAACCTGCTGGAGAAATGCATTTGTTTAATTATACTTTTGATTCAGAACCTTACAGCTACTGAGATCCAGACTTTATGAAATGTCCCCTGTGTGAAAACTATGAATAGGGTGTAAATCTCTTTTCACATTATTATGTGGCAAATGTATGCAATAATGGAGATATTTTCTCGTATAATAAAATATATTTTAGTCGTAGCTACTGTCCGTCACAGGTATGACAACCTGATGTAATCTTTTGAGATTTTTCTTCTTTGAGGGATTGACTGAAATGCAGATGAGAAAGATCTGAGGTGGGAGAGATTTTTTTTTTCCTGCCAACATCATTTTGAAAGACACTATCCTGTCATGTTTCAAGTGCATGTTGCATACAAAAATATTTTTTTTTTTTTTCATTTGATTTCATTTATTTTTTTCAATTCATATTTTTATATATATATATATATATATATATATATATATATATATATATAAATGATATTATAAAAATATGATATGTAGTTTAATACATTTAAAGGTACACTGGTTTTCAAAATTAACAGCATTTAAATAAGTCAATACATCATCAATCCTTCTTCTAAAATATGTTTTTGTCTTTTTATTGTTTTTCTATTACTCAATTGGTGAGTAAGGTATTTTATTGAACAGATAAATTGCCATATGTGACCCTGGACTACAATTTTTTGAAATTACGATTTATACATCACATGAAAGCTGATGTATACATCACATGAAATAAATAAGCTTTCCATTGATTTATGGTTTGTTAGGATAGGACAATATTTGGCCGAGATACAACTATTTGAAAATCTGGAATCTAAGGGTGCAAACAAATCTAAATATTGAGAAAATCGCCTTTAAAGTTGTCCAAATGAAGTCCTTAGCAGCGTATATTACTATTAATAATAATTTGTTATATATATATATATCTCTTAATCTCTTAGTAGTAGGTGGATATTTTATGATCGCATATATATATTTTTTTTTTTTTTTTTTTTTTTATAATCTATTTCCCCTTTTTAGTTCTGTGATAAACAAGCTTCATCCTCTCAGTCACACAGAGCCGAAGGGTCACATATGTAGCCAAAGAGTTCAACATTCTTTGTGAAGGGTGCAAAATTTGCTGTTTTGGATTTTATCTGCTAGTCAGCTTGAGAGGACCAAAAGTTACACGCATACTATATTCCTGCAATTTCAGAACCACATTTCTAGGACCCTTGTTTTTTTGTGAAAGCGCCACCTAGCCAATTCTACTCCAGCAGAGGAGACCTAATTCAAACTTCAAGCAAACAGATGCAAAGACTAGACCCAAGGAAATTATTTTTTTATTATCTTTGAAAAAACAGTTCATTGTGCAGCTGGATGTTGTCAACTGGTAGGCTATTTATTCTCAAATTATTTTAATTTATTAATGTACTAATAAACACACATTTGTTGAGCAGTTGTTGTACCGTTTACTAAATTGAAGTCTCTTTCTTTTCAAGAAAACTGAATTTAAAACCAGAATATAGTTGCTCATATATTGTAAAAAGAGGTTAAATATTTAAAAAGAGTTACCAACGGGTATGTTTAGGGTTAGGGGTTGGTTAGGACAATATATCAATTAAATGTATACAATTAAACTAAATCATATACTGATATACCGGTAGACACAATTATCCAGTAGAAATTTGTCAACTGGTAGAGATTTTGGACTATCACGGTTACGCTCATGTGACGTTGCAGTGCTATGCAGTCACGAAAGCTTATTGTGTGCATGCGTTTTACGCATTGTGGTTAAAAAAACAAGTGATTTTTAACCATTGAAGCACAGAAACAGCGAAACACAACTCATTTCACTATATGCGTATATGCTGTCAGTGACTGTTTCTCAGGGTGTTTCTCAAAGTGACCATGTATTTGCAAGTAAACTAATTTATGTCTTAAGTGAATGTAAAGAGTTGAGAAAGAAAATGCATGAGTATATTGGATCCGTGCATTCGGTCTTAAAGTGACAGCAGCCGAATATACCTGCTGTCATTATTAATGTTGATTAAACAACATAAAAGAGAAAATTTCTAAATTTCTGCTCTTGACTGAATCACTTTTTGGTAACGTTAATAAGAATAAATGTATATTTAATTTACACAGTAAAGATGCAGTGTTTCTTGTTCCAGTGTTTATACATTTGGTTATACAGTTATGTAGTTTTTTTTTTATTTATTTATAGTGCTTGAAGGTTTCAATAGATCATAACCTTATTTAAAGCAAAAAAAAAAAACCTATATATACACACACACACACACACACACACACACACACACACACACACACACACACACACACACACACACACACACACACACACACACACACACACACACACACACATATATATTTATATATTTTATAGTCCATTTTCAACCCAACTTGGGTTGTTTTTAACCCAGCATTTTTTAGGGTGTACTGTGAACTGATTGACAAATTTGTATTAGAGTCCTGTGGACTGTAGTGATAGGCTCTTTGTTATGTTTACTCAATGCTTTACATTATTGAGCAATATTCATTTTTGCAATTAATGGCGAGTATTTTAAATAATTCATTAACATATCATGTAAATAATTGACTTTGACTTGAATTCATTAAATAATTTGACAGCCCTAAATAAATGTCTAATACTCTCTTCTACTGCATTAGTTTGATATTCAGTACAAATACAGTAAAATCACTCACTAACCATAATGTTTCCTCATTGTACAGATGCTTCCTCATCCTCACCTACACCTGGCCAGAATATTGACTTTGAGCCTGTGAGAAATGTTTGTGCTGTCTGCTAATTAAATATGTGAGTATTTAAAAACAACCACCAGCTGTAAATAGCATGAATGCCTGTCCCCAGGGAAGCTGCCAAGCTGTTCTCTTTCTCGTTTCTCACGAGTCACAAACAACAATTTCAAGGAGTCTCCTGTCTCTGTTACAGGGGACCCAGTGTTATTTGTACAATCAGATATTTTATGGGATGCAGAGAACGCTGTACTCGAAGGATACAAAGGGATAGCATCCCAGAAGGATGTGTATGTACAGCTTTTAATTAATAAGGGCACCTTGCACCATTCTCAGCTGTTCAGTCTACATAGTTGAACTGTGCAAGAGAATACGTCTTACTGTATACTCTCTAAATGTTTCTTCATTATGCAGCATTTTGATTAATTCTATTTCAGCCATGCCATTTGCACTTCAATTAAAATGACAAATCATTTAATTTTTTATTTTATAATTATTAGCTACACTAATATTTGATCATAATATTAAACTATTTTAAGTTCTGTAGAGTAATTAATAGTCCACCTTAACCTATAAACATTGGATTTGAAATTAAGAGAATATTTCAGTGGTGAATGTCCTATTAGTGCCACTAGTGTCAACAAACGGAATTGCTAAAATCATGAGCATTTTCAAACCGGTTTTCCTGAACTGACCTTCGGATATGACTATAATTTGCCTCCCAAGTGGCAGTTGTGATGAACGCATTTTTTACACAGATTTTTCTGTTTGCAATTACATTAAAGGAGCACAAAAACTTATCAAAAACTCCACTTATCAAATAATCATGTAGATATAGATATTTATCAGTAGATATTTATCCACTCAACAAATGATAGCCAATAGTTTTGGATATATATGGCAAATATATTATGAATTGCCTATGGCTAAAATGTTAAAGGCACAATATGTAATTTTTGCTGCTAGAGGTAACCTTTTCAAAACAAAGGCGTAGCTTGATGATTCCTTGATTTTGTGGAATCATGGGAGTTGTTGTCTTCACCTCTACAGCCGGTGGAAAAGAATCTGATGGGACTCGGGCAGAAATCATATTCATGGATGAGCTAATGTATTAAAGATTTATTATCGTTACTGTTGTATGAAGCAGGGTGGGGCTGAAAGCTGTTGGAGTGGAACGAGGCCGCTAGAGCGATTGCTAATGAGAGACAAGCATGACACATGGCTCGAGAGCAGTGGAGTTTTTATTATGCCACAGATGACAGCTTCCGCTGCTCCTGGTCATGCGTATGTGGGGTAACGCAGCGCTGGTTTATCATATTAGATGCATTTGAGTGTGTTGAAAGTTATGTTATAATGCTACTCTGTGCGTTTGTTTGGCGCCTACAAGACACTTGTTGCACACTGCAGTAAGTTAGATAATAATCATTAATAATGCAGTAATAATACTAATACTAATAATAATACTAATAATAATCTATATTAGGCATGGTAAAACATGGTACTTGCGGTAAATCAAAAAAATGTCCATGGTTTCTACAAAATAAAATCGGATATCAAGGGTAACATGGGTATGATGCCATTGACAGGTGACGCATGGTCACGGTCCGTGTCCTGGTTAAAACTGCTTATTTCTCTGGATTTAAACATTCTTGAAACATTTGGGATAATGTAAGTACACAAGTCAACAAAATATATAACATCGTTCTAGTGGGTTTTGGATATTTTAATCCAAAAATTTTACATATTGTGCCTTTAAACAAGGTTAATAATTATTTCTAACTTATTTATTCATAACTGTCCATTCTATATAGGAGTTATTTAGGATGAACCATTGATAATTCTTACTTCACTGTCATGGTTTTCAGAATACAACACATCCATCAAATCAGATTCCTGCATACACAGAGGATCGGGACTCCACGAAGCCCCAGTGTGGCTTTTCATTGGAAATGACTGACTTCTGTTCTCTAGCTGTTTGCTGTAAGTAGTGAAAAGGTGGCTTAAATTGCTTGCTTATAGCTAAGATGGGAGAAAGTATTTTAACATTGAAAAATTACACACATTACTTTTAAGTGGTTCTTTGTTTATCCGCTGTAGGGAAAAGGACAGATGGCATTTAAATAAGATTATTCAATCTTAGTGTTTTTGTAAACTGTGTCTGCTTTATGGTAGAAACAAAGGGGGAGAGAGAGAGGAAAAGAGAGAAAGAGGCAAGACTTTGTGGCAAAGATGGATATATTTTAAAATTTGTTGTAATTTTAATGGGAAATCATGGAAAAATACAATAGTAAAATCCTGTTGATTCATCAACTGTAAGTTACCTTGCATTGCATTAGTGTAATTTTTCAATGTGCAGGGCACTCCATTGCTTTCAATTAGAAACTTTGCATCATACACAAATGCATTGGCCATTGAAATGTTATTGTCATGATGAATATCCACCTTATTTTTCAACACGGAAGTAAGGTGATTTGTATAGCTAAATATACCTGGAAGCAAATGTGACTGGAAGCCAGACACATTAAAATTACAAATGGCCGTGCCATATCTTACCTGAAAAATAAGGTGGATATTGAGTTGTAATTTTGCCATATTGACGTTGGGGTGTGATTTCTTAATTTAATCTGCCAGCATAATTTTATTATATTTATTTATATATATATATATATATATATATATATATATATATATATATATATATATATATATATATATATATATATATATATATATATATATTAGATCCATTTAGACATTTAGACACAACCCCAACCCCAAACCTATATATATATATATATATATATATATATATATATATATATATATATATATATATATATATATATATATATATATATATATATATATATATACTGTTGTTGTCAGAATTATTGGCACCCCTGGTAAATATGATCAAAGTAAATCTGCATTGTTTATCCTTTTGATAAACAATCCTCACAGTTTTTCATTGAAGTAAAATAATTGAAAGTGAGGGGTAAATCACATCATGAAATAAATGCTTTTCTCCAAAACAAGTTGGCTGTAATTATTGGCACTCTTTTATTCAGTACTTTTTTCAACCTCCTTTAGCCAAGATAACAGCTCTGAGTTTTCTCCTATAATGCCTGATGAGTTTGGAGAACACCTGATCAGAGACCATTCCTCCATACAGAATCTCTCCAGATCCTTCAGATTCCCAGATCCATGTTGGTGCATCTCATCTTCAGTTCACCCCACTCATTTTCTGTAGGGTTCAGGTCAGGGGACTGGGATGGCAATGACAGAAACTTGGTTTTGTGTTCAGTGACACATTTGTATGTTGATTTTGATGTTTGTTTTGGATCATTGTCCTGATGAAAGATCCAGCCATGGCCTATTATAAGATTTCTAGCAGATGCAGTCGGGTTTTATTTTTTTTATCTGTTGGTATTTTGCTAGACTCCATTATACCATGTATCTGAACAAGAAGTCCAAGACCTCCAGCAAAAAAATAGGCCCACAACATTAAAGATCCAGTGGTATTTTGAACCGAAACCCTTTCTTGATGAAATTTTTTTTTAGTTTCATCTGACCACAAAACCACCCTCCTAAACAATGTGAAAATGCTGATTGTTTTTGGATGGGGCCTCTTGAAACCCTCCTAAACAATGTGGTGATGTAGGGGCCTCTGTGATCCTTGGAAAGTTTTTGGCCACTCAAACTTTCCTCCTCACCATGCATTAGGACAATATAGACACACGTCCTCTTCCAGGCAGATTCATGACATCTTTAGTTGATTGGAACTTCTTTATTGTAGGCTTTCCTGTAGCTCAACAATAAGAGCATGGCGCTAGCAACAGCAAGGTCATGGGTTCGATTCTCAGGGAAAGCAAGAAAAAAAAAATTGTACCTTGAATGCAATGTAAGACGCTTTGGATAAAAGCGTCTGCCAAAATACATAAATGTAAATTATTGCCCTGATGGTGGAAATGGGAATTTTAAATCTTTTAGCTATTTTCTTACAGCCACTTTCTATTTTGTGAAGCTCAACAATCTTTTGCTGCACATCAGAACTATAGTCTTTGGTTTTACTCATTGTGATGAATGATTAAGGGAATTTGGCCTTTGTGTTTCCTCATATTTATACTCCTGTGGAACAAGAAGTCATAGCTAGACAATTTCATGTTCCTAGTCACCCTGGTGTGCTAAAAATGCAAATATTAATGGAAATATACTTCAGAGATATTTTACTCATAAAAAATTCTAGGGGTGCCAATAATTGTGGCCAATGTGTTTTGGAGAAAAACATTTATTTCATAATGTGATTTAATGTGATTTATCCCCAATTTATTTATTATTTATTTATTTATTTTAATGAAAGATCAAAAGGATAAAAAATGTCTGTGGCTAAGATGATGGGTGTGGACATCATAGCATGTGAGAACAGCTTTAGCTCTATATTTTACCATGATTTTGTGTCTGATGATGATCATTAAAAACCGAATACACCCAGAAGCTGTGACTGTAAGAGATTTGCATATCCCATTAAACATACACACTCAGACCGGGTCCCTCTCCAGCTTTGAGGAGTGTTCAAGTCGTGCAGCGAGGCACACTCCGCAAGCTGAGCCTCCCACTCTCCGGCATTGCCAAGTGCGTCATCCCCTCTCCCCTTTCGCCCTCTAGCCCTGGAGTGGCCCCTCAGCCCCACTGACTCTGGATCCATCCCCACAAGAGCCTGTGTAGGACTGTTTAATATACACTGTGACCAATTATCTCCATTCGATTAGCTTCCATAATAATTGATTCTGTAGAAGTCAGAAAGCACCAGGCGGCGTGTCAAGAGATCCTGAAAAAAAGTTTAATTTTCCCTCCCGCACTGCCATATTTTTTTGTTCTTCTGTATTAATGTGGCAGTCAGACTAATTTATCAACTGCAATTTTTGAAGTGCCCTTGGGAAGAAAGTTGCTCGTCATCGCATACTCCCCCATTATTAGGTGGATGGCTCTGGAAATGTAGCATTGTTTGTTAATATTACTTCCAGTAAGGATGGTTTCATAAACACGCCAATTTATCACCGAGGATAAAATAGCAGAACACATTTTCGTTTTATTATTTGAGCTTGTGTGTTCTGTTTGCAACATTTATCTTCTGTGTGTTCAGGTGTCACTTAGCGCTCTAACTTAGCAGACTGCTGATGGCACAGATCCTGCTGATGTGGACCTCTTTTACTAAGCGTTTTTAGTTCTTCTATAACACTCCTGTAATTCCTCTTCTCCTCTATCCACCTCCAGTTGTCTATAAGCCATTTTAAGCCTCTCTCCGGGGTGACATTACCAGGGATAGTGGTTCATTTGTTCTGTTTATGGCAGGGGTGTCCAAACTTATATACAGGGACTAACATTTGAGACCAGTCCAGTGGACCTGATTTGATGGCACCGCAGGTCCAAAAATCTGAGACAGTTTATGACAATGCTGCTTTTCAGATTAGATTATAAACGTAATAATGTGTGTGTAAAGTAGAACTGAAAAATGAACACGAATGTCTTAGTATTTGGTTTGTCTTTTGTTTTTATTAAAAGCAGAGCTCATGCTCCACAAGTTTGTGTAAATCCTGATGATCATGTTCTCCTGCATGGCGTGAGAGGACATCTTGAGCTACAGTGGAAACGGATGTGACTGCCTGTACAGAGTCACATGATAATTGTCTCAAATTTGCTTATCAGCATCTGATCAGACTTTTGGAACTTACTGCAGGTCCAGCGGTCAAATCATAGGTCCAGCGTTTCCTTGAGTTGCTCTGAGATCCAATTGTGCTCATGACTTGAACAGCTGCTTTTCCCAGACTGCCACTTTTTCTGCTGTCATCAGTCACGTTCTCACCCAGATGTTAGAATCACCGTCTTGGACCCAATGGTGGATTCACAGCCTATGACCCCTCCATCCCCTCCTCTTCCTCCTCTCCTGCTTTACCTCTTCTCACAGCATTTTACTGATCCATTCCTTTCCAGCTTGACTCCATCCACTTCCACAGCTTTGGAAAACTTAGACATCTATATACCAGCTTCCACAGCACAGTGACAGATAGGATCTCTTATATACACTCACCTAAAGGATTATTAGGAACACCTGTTCAATTTCTCATGAATGCAATTATCTAATCAACCAATCACATGGCAGTTGCTTCAATGCATTTAGGGGTGTGGTCCTGGTCAAGACAATCTCCTGAACTCCAAACTGAATGTCAGAATGGGAAAGAAAGGTGATTTAAGCAATTTTGAGCGTGGCATGGTTGTTGGTGCCAGACAGGCCGGTCTGAGTATTTCACAATCTGCTCAGTTACTGGGATTTTCACGCACAACCATTTCTAGGGTTTACAAAGAATGGTGTGAAAAGGGAAAAACATCCAGTATGCGGCAGTCCTGTGGGCGAAAATGCTTTGTTGATGCTAGAGGTCAGAGGAGAATGGGCCGACTGATTCAAGCTGATAGAAGAGCAACTTTGACTGAAATAACCACTCGTTACAACCGAGGTATGCAGCAAAGCATTTGTGAAGCCACAACACGCACAACCTTGAGGCGGATGGGCTACAACAGCAGAAGACCCCACCAGGTACCACTCATCTCCACTACAAATAGGAAAAAGAGGCTACAATTTGCATGAAGCTCACCAAAATTAGACAGCTGAAGACTGGAAAAATGTTGCCTGGTCTGATGAGTCTCGATTTCTGTTGAGACATTCAGATGGTAGAGTCAGAATTTGACGTAAACAGAATGAGAACATGGATCCATCATGCCTTGTTACCACTGTGCAGGCTGCTGGTGGTGTAATGGTGTGGGGGATGTTTTCTTGGCACACTTTAGGCTCCTTTGTGCCAATTGGGCATCGTTTAAATGCCACGGCCTACCTGAGCATTGTTTCTGACCATGTCCATCCCTTTATGACCACCATGTACCCATTCTCTGATGGCTACTTCCAGCAGGATAATGCACCATGTCACAATGAATCATTTCAAATTGGTTTCTTGAACATGACAATGAGTTCACTGCACTAAAATGACCCCCACAGTCACCAGAACTCAACCCAATAGAGCATCTTTGGGATGTGGTGGAACGGGAGCTTCGTGCCCTGGATGTGCATCCCACAAATCTCCATCAACTGCAAGATGCTATCCTATCAATATGGGCCAACATTTCTAAAGAATGCTTTCAGCACCTTGTTGAATCAATGCCACGTAGAATTAAAGGCAGTTCTGAAGGCGAAAGGGGGTCAAACACAGTATTAGTATGGTGTTCCTAATAATCCTTTAGGTGAGTGTAGATATTTCTCATTCTCTTATTATAGATAATTTGACAGTAATGCCTCAAATATTCTTTTTGAAAGATGATTGCATCTCTTCAAAGGGGCCTTATTGTGCTATTTTAAAGGTTCCTAATTTTGTTTTGGAGGTCTTCTACAATAGGTTTACTATGCACTCAAGGTCAAAAAACACGTACATTTTCTCATAATATACATAGCACATTATCTCTTTTTTCACTGTGTCTGAAACCACTCGATAAAGGATTCACTCTCTCTAAACCCCTTCTTTACCACGAGCCTACTCTGCTCTGATTGGTCAGATGGCTGAGTCTGTTGTGATTTGGTCTACTGCACACAGCGTGTGTCAGAAATGAAATGCCTGTTACGTGTATCTGTGCTAATATAGTTTTGAGTCCCTAGGTGGCGTTAAGGGGGGGGATCCCCCAACTTGTGACAAAGACATGACGTCACCCGGGATACTGGATAAAAGGGTGTTGGCGGTGACATGGCTGAGGGTCTCGTGTCCTATTGACATCACTGCTGCCGCTCTCCTCGCCTCTTAACCCACATTATTTAGTTAATTTGTGTTTTTTTGTGGGTTTGATGAGTAATCTTTTTTGTTAGACTTAGAGTTACTTATTCACTTCTCCCTAAGTTCAGTAACTGGTAGGGATTACTTCACTAGTTCTCTTTCTGGTTATTTATTTAATGTATGGAGGTAAGCAGAGGCCCGGAAGATTGATTTGTTTTGTCGGAAGCCAGGTGAGAACTGCTGAGAACAGACGTAGGCAGGCATTGCCCTACCAGTTTACTGTTGTTTATTTCTTGTTTGATGTATTTTTTTAATAGTTTATATGACCCTGTTTTGTATTCTGATTTGTATTTTCTTTTGGTTGTGTAAATAGTTTTTCCTGTTACTTTCAATAGTAAAAGAAGGCGTACATGGCGTCTTGAATTGTTATTCTGTGTCGGTGATTGGCTCATGTTCGGTTCGAATCAGCTGTTTGATGATTAATTTGGTTAATGAGCCTTATTCGCTGGTTATGGCCGTAACACGCCTATTACCATATTTGAATTTCCTCCAGCATTTTTATACACAGTGATGGAAACAATGTTTTTCGGTTTTACTGTATCAGTTCCAGCATGAGTCCTCATCCTTGCTTGTGTGCTTGCAAAGTGGATTCACAACAGAAAACAGCATTTTTTCAATACGTCGACAATACGAACCGAACGCTTACAGGCCTCAGCTACCACTACAGTATTTGAGGGCGGGTCAAAGTAGTGTTGTTCACGGGCAGCCAATGAACACCATAGGCTAGCTGTATGCAAATTTGTTACAAACCTACATGTTTGTAATATTCAAAAAAGCATAGGGGGCCTTTAAATGTGCTAGAGGAGGGGCTGGGCCTAACAAAAGTATCCATTGCCATATTTGGTACAGGGAATTACATGTTGCATGTTGTATTTCTTCAACTATTTGCACTTAGTATATGTTCCAGGGCTTGATTTTCATTAAAACGAATAGATTTCAATTATTGTTTTAAAAAGTTTGTGGTCTGATTTTTTAAAACATTTTTTATTCTTTTTATTATTATTCTTTTTTAGAAATTAATAATTTTATTCAGCAAGGATGCATTAAATTGATCAAAAGTGAACAACAGATGCAACAGATTTCTATTTCAAATGAATTGTTCTTTTGATCATGATCACAGAATCATGAAAGAAATTACCCCACATGGTTGAAAGTTGGTGTGTAAGGGTTATGATGAATGCGTATCAGAAAGTTTTTCATTAATTATTTTATTTCTGTCTTTTCAATGCCTTTTAGAGACTTTATTGGTTTACCACTCTCCCAGACCCAGATTTTGTATTGCTGCCCTCAAATTATAAAAATCCATCATACAAATAACAATGCTGATAATCGAAACCAACAGACCAACACATTTTTGTGTAAACTTTTTTTTTTATACTATTATGAATTTTTTTTTTTTTAAGAATTTTTATACAGTTATGACTGTCTCTCAGTTGTGCCGTCATTTCCATCACAACCAGAAAGTTGGTCTATTTGGTTATCAAGGAGAAAACAGTGTCAGTGAAGATCTTGAGATTAAACAGAACCGATTATTTGTATTATGCATCATTTCTATAATGGAATGACATTCTGAAATAAATAATGTACATGATGTTAAAATGATGATAAAATAACAAAAATACAGAATTTTCCTATCATAGAAGTAGGACATTGTTTGTGGACAGATTACATAAACTAATGAGACTGTAAAAACTGTATTATAAATTAGTTTAAAGGAGTCCACAGGGCCAAACATGGCCATGGTTGAAGCAACACTCTTACTGATCAAATGCCATAGAAATGCTCTGTTCAAGACAGAACATTCATAAATGCTGCCAGAGATTCTGCTCTCCTGTGTCATTAAACAAACTCTTGACTTGTAGTCTTTATCACTGGTAGCGGTGATGCCATGTAGGACCCTACGGAGGAAAGCTAGTAGTGCTTTTTGTGGGGAAACAAGGGCAGCTCCCTCAGCGATCATAAAAAAGAACACTTAAAACTTGACAATAGCTTTTTTGACTTTTGCGGCAAGTTGGTTATTTTCTATCACTTTATCTGTCTCTCTTTCACTAAATCTCTTTCTTTCTTCTTTTACACTCACATTGAGGTCCAAACTAGGGCCCGTTTTCACAGGCAAGGCTTAAACCTAGTCCCTGACTAAGTGCAAGTTTTAAGACAGTTCAAACATGCATTTGACATTTCTTAAGATATATAACTGCCATTATTTTGACTAAAGATGCACATCAGTGATTGTTTTTTTAAGGCACGTTTAAAAAAAAAAAAAGCTACTTAAATGTTCTCATTTAATTAAGGCCTAATCCTGGCTTAATCTAAGACCTGTCTGTGAAACCAGGCCTAGAAGTGTTTTTTATTTTATTTTTTGCTTTGGTCAAATCTTATCTTAGCTAGGACCACTAATGCCCCCCAAAAAAAAAAAAAAAAACCCACAGATATCTATTGTTTTCCCTAAGGAAGACGTGTACTTTATTCTAAATAGTTTTTATACATATAGTATTAATTCTCAAAATATTTTTATAGAATATTTGCTTACACTTCATTTTAGGTGTCTGTAATTACCTTGTTCTTTCTTTAAAAAATGGTTACACTATATTTTTATGGTCCACTTTCTACTAATTATAAGTAACATTGCAACTACATACTGGCAGATCAGGTGGAGCTATAGACTACCATGGCAAATAAGGTGGAGCTATGGACCACCACAGTGGAGCCCAGAGAGGCTAGAAACGGTCCTTGTGGCTGTAACAGGAAGCACACTGGGTTCAGAAAAGACCCCCTTGTCCAATACAGGACAGTCAGAGAGTTCGTAGACAGCCTCTGGGACCATGTCAGAGCAGACAGAGAGTTCCAGGATGGCTTTCTTGGCCATTACCAGACAGACAGAGAGTTCATAGACGACCTCCGTGGTCGTGTCTGAGCAGACAAAGAATTTAGGGATGACCTCTGTGGTCCTGCCAGAGTAGACAGAGAGTTCAGGGCCAACCTCCATGGACGTAACAAGGCAGGCAGAGGGTTCAGTAGTGGACGCCTCTGCATCGGGAGGAGCTGTAGTGGTTGCTGCCGCTTTGGGAGGAGCAGGAGAAGTGTGTGCGGCCCAAACACACAAGATGCTGGTTGCCACAGGAAGTGCAGCTTCAGAAGAGCTCTGAAACCTGCTTTGCTGAAACAACTGGACTCTGGACCACTGGGCTTTTATGTGCTAAAAGTAAGTGAGTTACTTACTTGAGTGAGTCCACTGGTCTTAGGACTATCCTGTGATTGTGTTTGTAGTGGATCAAGCTCTGCGGCCGGAGCTTGGGACATGTAACCCCTACAAAAAAAATAAAAATATTTAGGGGATCGCTAAGCAGTGATGGTGAGATACTCCACCACCTCTCCCATGGTGAAGGGGGAGCCACTCAGTCGTTCCACAAAATCACAAAACCTCCCTTGAGGAGTTGTGGTTTTTGATGTTTGTTGAATCGTAGATGTTGTTAAGTTGCAAAGTTACTTACAGTCAGTAATGTCTGTTGGTGGATCATCAAAATAAAGTATTAGCAGGTATTAAGCAGTCTACTAATACTCTATAAGAGTTAGTTGACATAGTTGCAAAGTTACTTATAGTTAGTAGAATGACTACAGTGGACCATCGAAATAAAGAATTTTTTTATTTACAATATACTTATCTTTATGTTGTATTGTGCTGCTACTGAGATGGGATTAGGGACAGGTTTATTGGTATGGGTAGGTTTAATGGTGGTTTAAGAGGTAAGAGACAGTGTAATTATAGATGTAATTATAGAAGTTATTTGTAAATAACATGCAGTTTTTTTAATTTTATTTTTTATATAAGAAGTGCATAAAGTGGGACCAAATATTTTAACATTTTAAATAGTTTTTATATTTTTCTTAAATGTATTATACTTTTTCTTAATTCCAAGTGATTTCCAATTGAGGAAGTCCCCTATAGAAGGTTTTGTTCTCAGTAAACTTCTGGGGATGATTTAGTTCTCAATCTATAGCTAAATAACGTGCACGCACACACACACACGCATACCGAGTTTCCCAGAGAAATAAATTTGTCCACAAACCCTTTGTGTGTGAAAACAAGTGAACTTTCATTATTGCCGATTCTGTCTAACCCACAAATAACTTCACATGCGAGACAGGATGATTGATACTCTTCATCACCCAGCCTCTCTCTCTCCTCCCCCTAATTTAATTCCCAACAACTGCCATGCCCCGTCATCCATACCAAAGTGTCTCACCAATAGAGCAGCCCCTATTGATCGACAGTAATAGCACAAATTCTCCTGATACATCCATGCTCAGTGCTGACGCAACAACAACAGCTCACAAAAAAGGAAAACAATTCATAAATGTATTAAAAAGCACAAATTGGTTTCCTGATCAACAAATCAATCAGTTTTTCTTTGAAAATGTGCTTTATTTTAACTAGTAGGAAAAGCAGGCCCGCTGATCAGCTCATAGCAGAAAGCGGCAAACAGTCAGAAATGAATGTGTGCAGTATATCCCCTCATTAGAACGTCTATCACCCCCATGGCTTTCCTCCCACAATGCCCCGTCCCTCTTTTGGAGATTACCACGTCAGCATCCTAGTTTTGCTCCTTAATAGTCATCAAATTTTCTATCCACAGTGGTATAATCGACGCAGATGAAGATGCTTTTGGACTCTGATCTAAGCAGTTTTTTGTGCCAGTGGAAGCCCAGTAGCAAACTCCAGTTCTGTGTTTTCTGCCATGGAGCAGCCTTGATCACTCTTACCCTGCAGTCTGTATATTTTTCAGCAAGGCCTTATATTTACCACATCAAAGACGCTGCAAATTGCTCTGCAATTCAGTTTGGGAATTTCTGCCAATACTGCAAAAAATCAAAAAGTCTTAATTTCCCAAGAAAGTGGCGTGTTTATCTTGAATTATTATTAACGGAGGGCTTTGTTTGTATTTTTGTTCATGAAATAATATTTTTGCTGAAGGTGTCAAAAATGGCTTCTAGTCGATTGTGCTCCCTCTGTCTGGGACACCTGATTTCATCTTATGCCGAGTTCACATTGCACGAGTTTAGCCCTGATTTTGAATCGCCGACAAATGCCCCAAATCATAGGGAAATCAGTGCTCGTTCACACGAGTGACAGTCACGCAGTGTGAATTACCAAAGACGCGATCAGAGAGAAACGCAGACGAGTCGCCGACGCCCGTGAGATATTTGGCATACTAAATATCTTGACCTGTCAGCGATTCAAAATCCTGCTGTGTGAAATGTGTTCTGACTGAAAAATACATTGGCGATGACCTACAGCTAATGAGAGGGCAAGATACAGGGCAGTGGGAAGGTCAGGGAGGAGTTATAGACCAGAATATCAGTATTTTAATAGATGTATTTACAGTTATATCAAACAGAAACAAGGTTGTTTGCTTGTCCAGCCGCAACAGCAGCACATTGCAAAATTATTTATTTACCTCCAACTCTCTTTGCATAACACAATTCTTGCTCCTCGCTCAACAATTTCCTCCTCCATAATCTTTTTGTCTTTTTCTCCTTTTCACAGACAATTTGGATTGTATTGTTATTATCATTTTTAATAACAATTCCAGTCTCGCGCGAGAACTCCGATCTGACGCACACGTGATCTTGCGTTGTTTCCTGGTCACATCTCGTGTGTTTGGTTGTGAAACGTAGTTTGCGGACGAGACAGAGTTGTCGGTGATTCTTCGTCTTGAAAAGTCATGCAGTGTAAAACTTCCTGCCGCTGATCCATCGTGCAGTGTGAAAAGAACTGGGATCTGACTACTTTGAAAACTGTGCAGTGTGAACTCTGCATTAGGCTCAGTGGCCACGTTTACATGCAACAAAATAATCTGTTTGTAATAGGATTGACGGCTCAGTCACACTGTAAAGTCCCTTAATGAACCTTAATCGATCGGATTGAGCTTGATCCGAATGAAATTTCGATCGGATTTTAAAGGGATGGTATATCCCTCTTCTAATCCAATTAAGAGAACACGTAAACACTTGATCGGATTGAAAACTGAAACTGAAAGGGCTGTTGTGTGCATGTGCAATGACGTAATGACGTTTGATGCGCGGAATGAGCTGTTCTTTCTGTTGAATAAAGTATAAATGAGTATCCCTTCATTCTAAAATTCTACTTTCCCTCAGCTGTGAAGTGGAGCAGGACAACTTCCCACCGGTCCTTGTTTCAGATTCTCATCTACAGACGACTGGTTTTGGGTGCAGGGACGGGCATTTTTACTGCGGGATAAATATCACTCACCTAAAGGATTATTAGGAACACCTGTTCAATTTCTCATTAATGCAATTATCTAATCAACCGATCTCATGACAGTTGCTTCAATGCATTTAGGGGTGTGGTCCTGGTCAAGACAATCTCCTGAACTCCAAAGTGAATGTCAGAATTCGAAAGAAAGGTGATTTAAGCAATTTTGAGCGTGGCATGGTTGTTGGTGCCAGACGGGCCGGTCTGAGTATTTCACAATCTGCTCAGTTACTGGGATTTTCACGCACATCCATTTCTAGGGTTTACAAAGAATGGTGTGAAAAGGGAAAAACATCCAGTATGCGGCAGTCCTGTGGGCGAAAATGCCTTGTTGATGCTAGAGGTCAGAGGAGAATGGGCCGACTGATTCAAGCTGATAGAAGAGCAACTTTGACTGAAATAACCACTCGTTACAACCGAGGTATGCAGCAAAGCATTTGTGAAGCCACAACACGCACAACCTTGAGGCGGATGGGCTACAACAGCAGAAGACCCCACCGGGTACCACTCATCTCCACTACAAATAGGAAAAAGAGGCTACAATTTGCACAAGCTCACCAAAATTGTACAGTTGAAGACTGGAAAAATGTTGCCTGGTCTGATGAGTCTCGATTTCTGTTGAGACATTCAGATGGAGTCAGAATTTGGCGTAAACAGAATGAGAACATGCATCCATCATGCCTTGTTACCACTGTGCAGGCTGCTGGTGGTGGTGTAATGGTGTGGGGGATGTTTTCTTGGCACACTTTAGGCCCCTTAGTGCCAATTGGGCATCATTTAAATGCCACGGCCTACCTGAGCATTGTTTCTGACCATGTCCATCCCTTTATGACCACCATGTACCCATTCTCTGATGGCTACTTCCAGTAGGATAATGCACCATGTCACAAAGCTCGAATCATTTCAAATTGGTTTCTTGAACATGACAATGAGTTCACTGTACTAAAATGGCCCCCACAGTCACCAGATCTCAACCCAATAGAGCATCTTTGGGATGTGGTGGAACGGGAGCTTCATGCCCTGGATGTGAATCCCACAAATCTCCATCAACTGCAAGATGCTATCCTATCAATATGGGCCAACATTTCTAAAGAATGCTTTCAGCACCTTGTTGAATCAATGCCACGTAGAGTTAAGGCAGTTCTGAAGGCGAAAGGGGGTCAAACACAGTATTAGTATGGTGTTAGTATACAATTTATTTTATTTATTTATTTTTAAATCTTTTTTATTGTTAAGTTTGATTAACTGCAGTTTAAATGCTCATTTCGAGGTTTAAAACATAATGTTAAATACCTTGCCATTTTATTTATCCTCAGAAGTTCTGTTAATCCATTTAATAGCAGTATCATGTTGGTATCAATATTGGCTTCATATATGGGATCAAAATGAATACAAGTGGTATGGCCCATCCCTAGTGCACAGGCTTTCATGATGTCTATAAATAATCTCAGCACACAGCTCACAAGGGTAGTTTCCTAGCCTTCTTCCTGATATTACCAAACCTTGATTCTACACACACATTTGTTAATTGTGCAAATTTTGCAATGTCTGCATTTAAGGAACATTATCATTTCCCTTGAGTCACGGAGCGTTATGAATATGCAGATGTCCACAGAGATGATCTTAATACATCTGTGACTGTGCAAATTAGGCAGACTATGGCTGTTTCATTTTAATCATTTGCAGGTGCAAGTAGGTCCTTGGCACTTTAATTAGAAAATGTTCTGGGCTTTTTTATGCCAGCATTGTGGGATATTATCCGAATGTTCAACTTGATAAAACATTGTGAGATCGGACAGTGCCTGCACTCGGTGTATGTTGTCAATGTTTTGTGCAGTGTGTAAAAAGAATAAACTGTATCCATAATGTCTGAATTCAGTACAGACACAAACAAACAAGAAAGCAATGCTGGGGGAATGTATTGATATTAAGAGTGGGTGGCTTTCCAGAAAGTCGTGAATACATAATGAGCAATGACCTCTGACTCCATTGACTGTTGGCTTCAAAAATACGCACAGGTTTACATTCATAGATGGGGAGCTCGAGGCACAACCTAACGCGGGGTTAGTTGTAACACACATGGTTTAACACTTTCCACACATGCCAGGATGACGAAGCTTTGCGTATTTACTAGTTGCCATATCAACATTATTTAGAGAAAAAATTGCACCAAAATTAAGAAATCTTTGGACGATATCACTGAACATTTATTTAACCATAGCAAAAGTAAATTTCTTACTTAAGTTTATTTTTCATCTCTGTATTTATGTTTATTTAAAATGAGACAAATCTGATATTATTGTAATCTTATATATAGTTGAGATGGTTCTTTAATGCTGATCTAACAGCAGAAGACACGAGCCAAGTTAAATCTCAGGTGTGCAGGTGGGGCATGTTGTCACACTGCGTTACAATGAGCCCCTATTAGAACTACACTATTATATTCTATACGTTTATGAATTCTTTTGAGAAACCATGAGAAAAGGGTGAATAAAGACTGAGAGTCAATGTTCAGAAATTATTAATTATTATTATGTTTTGAACTATGCTGTATAGCTGTATTTAGTGTTTATCGTCAAACTGAATTTTTTTAAATTATTAATTAAAAAATTAAAAATTGTATTTTATTGACAAAATATTTTAGTTTGTCTTGGATATTTTTTTATTATATTGGATAACATTTTAAGCTGTCATTTGGTCATGTTACAATGCACCCCACCCATGGGGCATGTTGTCACAGTTCACTTCCATTCTTTCGGGGTAAATCAAGAAAAAAGTATAAACTGTATTAATGAAACAAAACCACATAATTGTACTACACGTGTGAAATTAATGTGGGAAAAAATTAAATACTCTGAACCCCAAGTGGATTTACACAAACTGAGAAAGTCAAAAAGCGTTAGGTTGTGCCACGCTCTCCCCTATGCCACAGTTGGCTGTTCCAGGTATGTCAACAGCACCGCATTGCAGAGTTAACTGCATTTGGAGTTCGCTAAGGAAGCAAATGCTTTACTAAGAGAAAGTTTTATAAGAGAAATGATAAGCATTTTGCGACAGGAAGACATTTGATGGCGTGTTTTCATTTTAATTTAGCATGTTAAGTGACAGCTCTGCTTTGGAGTTAATGGCATGGCTGTTTTCCAAAATGAAAAGAATGTTTTGTAGACGTTCCCATTAAGTTCTCTCTCTCTCTCTCTCTCTCTCTCTCTCTCTCTCTCTCTATATATATATATATATATATATATATATATAGACTGATATATTTCAAATGTTTATTTCTTTTAATTTTGATGATTATAACTGACAACTGAGGAAAATCCCAAATTCAGTATCTCAGAAAATTTGAATATTGTGAAAAGGTTGAATATTGAAGACACCTGGTGCCACACTGTAATCAGCTGATGAACTCAAAACACCTGCAAAGGCCTTTAAATGGTCTCTCAGTCTAGTTCTGTAGGCTACACAGTCATGGGGAAGACTGCTGACCTGACAGTTGTCCAAAAGACGACCATTGACACCTTGCACAAGGAGGGCAAGACACAAAAGGTCATTGCAAAAGAGGCTGGCTGTTCACAGAGCTCTGTGTCCAAGCACATTAATAGAGAGGCCAAGGGAAGGAAAAGATGTGGTAGAAAAAAAGTGTACACGCAATAGGGATAACCTCACCCTGGAGAGGATTGTGAAACAAAACCCATTAAAAAATGTGGGGGAGATTCACAAAGAGTGGACTGCAGCTGGAGTCAGTGCTTCAAGAACCACTACACACAGACGTATGCAAGACATGGGTTTCAGCTGTCGCATTCCTTGAGTCAAGCCACTCTTGAACAACAGACAGCATTAGAAGTGTCTCACCTGGGCTAAAGACAAAAAGGACTGGACTGCTGCTGAGTGCTCCAAAGTTATGTTCTCTGATGAAAGTAAATCAGGGTCCCAGAGTCTGGAGGAAGAGATGAGTCACACAATCCACGTTGCTTGAGGTCCAGTGTAACGTTTCCACAGTCACTGATGGTTTGGGGTGCCATGTCATCTGCTGATGTTGGTCCACTGTGTTTCTGAGGTCCAAGGTCAACGCAGCCGTATACCAGGAAGTTTTAGAGCACTTCATGCTTCCTGCTGCTGACCAACTTTATGGAGATGCAGATTTCATTTTCCAAAAGGACTTGGCACCTGCACACAGTGCCAAAGCAACCAGTACCTGGCTTAAGGACCATGATATCCCTGTTCTTAACTGGCCAGCAAACTCGCCTGACAGTAACCCCATAGAAAATCTATGGGCTATTGTGAAGAGGAAGATGCGATGTGCCAGACCCAACAATGCAGAAGAGCTGAAGGCCACTATCAGAGCAACCTAGGCTCTCATATCACCTGAGCAGTGCCGCAGACTGATCGACTGCAGTAATTCAGGCAAAAGGAGCCCCAACTAAGCATTGAGTGCTGTACATGCTCATACTTTTCATGTTCATACTTTTCAGTTGGCCAAGATTTCTAAAAACCCTTTCTTTGTATTGGTCTTAAGTAATATTCTAATTTTCTGAGATACTGAATTTGGGATTTTCCTTAGTTGTCAGTTATAATCATCAAAATTAAAAGAAATAATCATTTGAAATATATCAGTCTGTGTGTAATGAATGAATATAATATACAAGTTTCACTTTTGAATAGAAGTAGTGAAATAAATCAACTTTTTGATGATATTCTAATTATATGACCAATACCTGTATATATAATTATTATTTTTTTAAATGTATTTTGACCATTTTCCTTGATCATACGAATGTTAAAGGGTTAGTTCACCCAAAAATGAAAATTCTGTCATTAATTACTCACCCTCATGTCGTTCCAAACCCGTAAGACTTTCTTTCATCTTCAGAACACAAATTAAGATATTTTTGATGAAATCGCTTTCTGAGCCCTCCATAGACAGCAATTTAATTAACACTTTCATGGCCCAGAAAGGTAGTAAAGACATGGTCCATGTGACTGCAGTGGATCAACCTTAATGTTATGAAGCAACGAGAAAACTTTGTGTGTGTGAAAATCAAACAAAATAACTACTTTATTCAACAATTTCTTCTCGTTTGTGTCAGACTCTTATGCTGTTGATAGTGTAAACAGTTCACCATTGGCTAGATCCTGACCCCTCCGTAGACAGCAATAATTTTAATTACCACTTTCAAGGCCCAGAGTTCTACGTCAGAATGGCGGCTCATCATTGGCAAACGAGAAGAAATTGTTGAATAAAGTCGTTATTTTTGTATGTTTTTCGCACACACAAAGTATTCTTGACACTTCATAACATTAAGCTTGAACCACTGGAGTCACATGGACTATTTTAACCATGTCTTTACTACCTTTCTTGGCCTTGAAAGTGGTGATTAAATTGCTGTCTACACTCTAGGAAAAAGAAGGTACAGTGCTGTCACTGGGGCGGTACCCTAAGGTACAAAGCGAAAAAGGTACATCTTTGTACCTTACTCACTCCTAAATGGTACATATTAGTACCTTAAAAGGTACATATCAGTACTTTAAGAGAGTGTATTAATTCCTTAAAGGTACGTATTAGTACCTTTTCGGTTTTGTACCTTAGGGTACCACCCCAGTGACAGCAATGTACCTTTTTTTCTGACAGTGTATGGAGGGGTCAGAAAGCGATTTCATCAAAAATATCATAATTTGTGTTCTGAATATGAACAAAGGTCTTATGAGTTTGGAACGACATGGGGGTGAGTAATTAACAACATAATTTTCATATTTGGGTTAACCCTTTAAGGGAACATACTTTTTTTTTCGTTTTGAAAACATTATGGCAATGTTTCTGACTTTTCAGGGAACATTCAAAAGTAACAAGTATAACATATAACCATCTGGTATTGTTCATTTGGGAGTCACACTCGTGTCGTTCACGGTCAAAAGTGGCCGAACACCTGATTAATTTTTTTTTTTTTTATCAATGTAATATATTTTTGTTCAATAATATTTTATCTTTTGTATTTTGAGAGAATTTAGTTACTAATTAATATTTATGCAATAATTATGTATTTTTAAAGCTGTATTTCATGTATAGAGACAAGGCCTATACATTTTTTTTTTTGAAGGCAGATTAGTGTCATCTAGTGCAGGGCTTCCCAAACTTTTTCATCCCAGGACCCACCAAAATAATTTTAAAGCATGAATGCGGGGTGGGAGGCTGCTCTAATTCTCTTTAGAGCAGTTTTTATTTTCCTGGTCATAGTATGAATAACATACAAGTTTAATTGCAATACAAACTTAGGGTACATTATTAAATTTTTTATAACAATTAAAATAGCCGCCTAATGGCTATGTTGAAATAATGTGAAGAGTAACTGAGTAGTTTCTGCTGCCTCAACTGATTTACACAAACATGGCAGAACACATTTTACAGTAGCAGCCTACTGTAAGCTTAATCTTCATCAAAATTTATATGACAAAAAAAATAGAATATTAAAAAAATTTAATACTACTATGGTTTCATTTCTTCATTTACTAATGTCTCTATGAATGTGATTTTTTTTTTTACATTAATGAGAGACATTCAACATTACAGTAGGCCTATAACAGCTATATCAATTTCAACATTTATTAGGTTTTTAAAAAATAACTTTTAATTGAACTGAACTTAAAACAATCTTCACATAAATATATTTACCCGTGGCCTGTTAACAGGAAGGACGTATACAGTAATTGAAAACATTTTTGATCTGTTTGAAAGTTATCAAACAGACTACACTTAAATTTTAAATGAAATATAGATTAATCATCATTAAAGCTACCGTTTTCTCTGTTCCCTTTGTTCTGTGATTAACATTAATGACAGACAGCATTAGTGCCAGTGTTGTATACTTGAGACTTGGACTCTGTCTTATTTAAATGGTCTTGGTCTTGTCATGGACTCGTGTGCATTTGGACTCAGTATTGACTTGTACTTGAACATATTAGGAATTGAACTTATTCCTGAGTCCACTCGAGTCCCATTCAAAATATTTCATGATTATTACTGTACTTTAATATTTCTTTAAATTGATGTTTGATTGACACGTCCGATGATTGGATACTTTCTTGATTGCAGCTGCGCATGACTAAGATTAACGTTAGTGCAAAGATTCCCACCCGCCTCTCTCTCACACCCATGACCAGCCTGCTCTCGCTTCTATTTTACACTGTGTCCACCTGCCTCAACCTGTAGTGATCACACTTTCCAGAAAGTCACATTGCTACATTATTTCTCTTCTATTGTCTTTTTATTGGTTTTGGTATTTAACATAATATGAAAATAAAATACAAACCGGATTCCAAAAAGTGATGTGGAAGTTTCAAATTTCAATATTTTATTCAGAATACAACATAGATGACATAATAAACTGAGAAAATGTATAATTTTAAGGGAAAAATAAGTTGATTTTAAATTTCATGGCATCAACACATCTCAAAAAAGTTGGGACAAGGCCATGTTTCCCACTGTGTGGCATCCCCTCTTCTTTTTATAACAGTCTGCAAACGTCTGGGGACTGAGGAGACAAGTTGCTCAAGTTTAGGAATAGGAATGTTGTCCCATTCTTGTCTAATACAGGCTTCTAGTTGCTCAACTGTTTTAGGTCTTCTTTGTCGCATCTTCCTCTTT
The DNA here is from genome assembly GCA_018749465.1 of Paracanthobrama guichenoti. Lineage (NCBI taxonomy): Eukaryota > Metazoa > Chordata > Actinopteri > Cypriniformes > Gobionidae > Paracanthobrama > Paracanthobrama guichenoti. Next base: position 32,152,719 of record CM031966.1, read on the forward strand.
ATGATGCTCCAAATGTTTTCTATGGGTGAAAGATCTGGACTGCAGGCTGGCCATTTCAGTACCCGGATCCTTCTTCTACGCAGCCATGATGTTGTAATTGATGCAGTATGTGGTCTGGCATTGTCATGTTGGAAAATGCAAGGTCTTCCCTAAAAGAGATGACGTCTGGATGGGAGCATATGTTGTTCTAGAACTTGGATATACCTTTCAGCATTGATGGTGCCTTTCCAGATGTGTAAGCTGCCCATGCCACACGCACTCATGCAACCCCATCCCATCAGAGATGCAGGCTTCTGAACTGAGCGCTGAGAACAACTTGGGTTGTCCTTGTCCTCTTTAGTCCGGATGACATGGCGTCCCAGTTTTCCAAAAAGAACTTCAAATTTTGATTGGTCTGACCACAGAACAGTTTTCCACTTTGCCACAGTCCATTTTAAATGAGCCTTGGCCCAGAGAAAACGCCTGCGCTTCTGGATCATGCTTAGATATGGCTTCTTTTTTGACCTATAGAGTTTTAGCCAGCAACGGTGAATGGCACGGTGGATTGTGTTCACCGACAATGTTTTCTGGAAGTATTCCTGAGCCCATGTTGTGATTTCCATTACAGTAGCATTCCTGTATGTGATGCAGTGCCGTCTAAGGGCCGAAGATCACGGGCATCCAGTATGGTTTTCCGGCCTTGACCCTTACACACAGAGATTGTTCCAGATTCTCTGAATCTTTGGATGATATTATGCACTGTAGATGATGATGATAACTTCAAACTCTTTGCAATTTTTCTCTGAGAAACTCATTATAGAGAGGAGTACAGTTCCAACTATGGCCAAAAGCATGGTCGTACGCTACATTATTTTTCAACTGTTATTTTAATATATTTTCTGTTTACAAAGTAGGACAAAAGTGTCACAGAGAAAACAAATTGTTTATTTAAATAATAAAATGAATACAGATACGATGACTGCTGACAGTCTCAAAACTGAACATCTTCCCCCAAAAATGCCTGACAGAAGGCCGCCTGCCCCCTCTCACCCTCCGGAATGTTCACACTTTTGCATTAAAAAGACAGCGTTTTTTCTGCAGCCACTCTTGTGCACGCCCTCCATAACTAAAAAGTTAATTAAATTGAGTTCTAATGTTGTTTGTGGATTTTCCCTGGTTTCGGTCTCGACTCGGACTTGAATGATCTGGTCTCGACTACAACACAGATTAGTGCTGCTGTTCCTTTAAGATCTGCTGCTGTCGAACGCGGATCTGACGTGCTGTCACGCGCATCTAATGTTCTCACAACTCTTTAAGTTCCGTTAAGACTGCTTTTATGAGGATACTCGACAAAACGGACACGTTGGCATAATTATGTGTGTTATTGTTTGTTCAAGAGCGAAAGAGAACTTGATTCTGTTTTATTGAATATTGAAATCTTTTTTTTTTTTCTAAAATGACCGAACAACACCAGACGGTTAAAAACAACCACAACAACAACAGCAAAAAAAAAAACGGTCCATGAACAATGTATAAATAATCAGAGGTGGACAAAGTACACAACTCCATTACTTGAGTAAAAGTAAAAGTACTACTGCTCAAATATTACTCCGTTACAAGTGAAAGTTCTAAAACTTCTTGTTTTTAAAAGTACTTAAGTATCAAAAGTAAATTTTCTTTTTTTATGTCAATGCATTATTTTATTATTGTTGCATTGTTGTATAAATGCACATCATGCCATCATGGTGATTTAAGCCAGTCAGTGATGCTCCATTCGACATGCTAGCATACGACTACCTTAAACTCATTTCAGTACTTGTATAAAAGTTACAAAGCTCTTTACAAAGTTGCTGTCTCTTTAAGGCTGAATGCACAGACCCTATACTCTGATACACATCTGATATTCTCCCAACTGTTTACTCTTCTCTTTCTCCCAGACGTTTACATTTTTTAACATTTTATTAGACATACATCAAGTGTACAAGCCAAATTAACTAATCTTTAATCTTTTCAGAAACCTGAAACATACTTTCTAAGTATGGCCATGGGTGCACACACTGTGCGAGGAACCATCTTCTTCCATTTTGCTATAAACTGATCAGTGTTCAAAAATGGTTGGGAAACGTCACATGACCCTGTAAGAGTGATTACTGGTAGGCTGTCTGCAAAAAATAAATAAAGAAAAAATGTAAAGAAAAAAAAAATCATCCACTGACTTTCAAAGCTGCTACAGAAACGACTTTCGACTTTGTGGACCTTGATAGAAATGTAGTGGAGTAAAAAGTACGATACTTGTCTTTCAAATGTAGTGAAGTTAAAGTAATATGTTTCCAGAAAAAGATAATACTCAAGTAAAGTACAGATACTCAAAAAGTGTACTTAAGTACAGTACTCAAGTAAAGTTACTTAGTTGCTGTCCACCTCTGTAAATAATGTTTTTGTGCTATTGTGATCATTTCCGTTAACATTACTGGAGGAATGTTTGTTCATAACTTTGAGAGAACCTTAGACCAGATTTTATTCAAACTTCTGAGAATGTTCCCTGTTAGCTCGGTTTGCCCAAAAATAGGTTTAAGGAGGGACATACTCCAGAAGTATCAGCTTCTTAGCTAATTTTCTAAATGAATAGATCAGATGTCTTATATTAATGTCCTGTGAGAAATGATGACCTTAAATTGTGATTACAAAAACCATGTTATATAAATAATTACATACCATTCATACCATTCAGCATCTTTTACATACAGTTTAAGATACAGGTGTTTACATAAGAAGGTTTATTATGCAGGTTGTACACGGTTGTTAATTATGGGTTTACATCCTTTAAGAACAAAAGCTCGCAATTATTGCAAATAAGCCATGACGAAAACCATCCCTTCTTCAACACGATTCACTTTCCCCCCTCTTTCAGATAAATCTCCTCAGGCTTGAAGTGCTGGCTACATACACGTGTACTGCCATGAGAGTACATTTGGCAAATTCCTCAATTCTGGCTGCTGTCATCCATCTCTCTCATAATTTTCCTCTTTTGGAAAGTTGTGGAAATGTAATGTTTTTTTTTGTGCTATTGTTGCATAACAGGAACGCTGTAATAACATTTTCTATGATACATCATACTACTGCTATGCAGAGGCTGCTGTGTTATTTTAGTATCACTGAAATACTGTTATAGTTCTTATTGCTTTATTGAATTAGTTATTATTTTAATATTTTCCATTTTAGTTTTACTTTTACAATTTTAGTCATTTTAGTTGTTTGTCATTTTTAGTCTAGTTGAATTATTTCAGTTTTAGTTATTTTAGTCTAAATTAAATGGAAATGAGAAATGTTGCCTTTGCAACTAGCTGAAATAAAATAAATGTAAGGTATAGACCCACTTTATATTAGGTGGCCTTAACTATTATGTACTAACATTTTAATTAATAATTTGATACAATGCACTTATTGTGTACATGTTTTTTACATTGTACTTACATTTAAAAAAAAATTACCTGCATTAAATTACATCTGTAATTAATTTCTGTAGTTACATTTATAATTACACTGTTGACACTTCCCTTACACCTAACCTTACCCTTGAACTTACCCACACCACCACACCTGTCCCTAACTTTACCCGTATGAGCAAAAGTGTTTTGCATTACAATATGGACACAGTAAATACATTGTACTTATTTTTTGAAGTAAGTACATATTAGTTAAAGGGGTACTTTAGCGCTGGGAAGATTAATGTGTATTTAAACTGGGTCATTTATGTAGTAGAAATGTGAAATTATTTTTGAATTTGGTGCCTTCTAGACTGAGAAAAGCCAGAAAATGTATTTTTAGCTTATGTGGATGAAAGACAACAACTCCCAGAATGCACTTGCTTCGCTGCCCTACGAGGCCACTCCCAAAGCCACTGCTACTGGATCACTTGATCACTTGCCCACCGCGGCACCGCCTCTACCGTTGTTTTCATTTTCATAACAATAAAATCATTTAGTTCAGTTAGAGAACACACTACAATTAAAATCTGAATGTGTCTGTTCACTATAATGTGAGTGAGCCGAGCGAGTGTCACGGCACAAACGCAGCAGGAGTCAGATTACATTCATCACGAGATGAAGAGCTGAGGTAAGCGCGGGCGCGGCATACATTCACGGCGCGTGTTCAGTCTGGCGCGTTTTCAGATCATGCCTATGGAAGCTTTCATAGGAATTTGAAAAGTTGAAACACTCAGTTTGCTCCGCACCGCTCCGTTTACATGAATGCCCGCAGCTGCCCAAGCCGAGCCCTGTGAGTGAGATCCCACCCCCCCATGGGCGGGTTGAAAACATGCAGAACTAGCTCTTTCTACTGACTGTAGTCTTTAGCCTCTGTCCAAAAAAATCCTCCGATGACGCAAAATGACAATATTTGCGTCATCTGTGGATTTTTTCTAGAAATAAAGCATGATCATTCGAATATACTACCGGATTTCTACTGATACAAAGCTTAATGCTAATCACTGAAGTATCCCTTTAAGGCCACCTAATATAAAGTGGGACCTAAGGTATTTTTAAATATTTTATTTCAGCTAATATCTTTTTTTATTTTAAGTATTTAATGGTTTTAGTTTAAGTTAATAACCCTGCATCCACATTTCTGTCAGTTCACTTTAATGTGTTTACAGGGGAATATTGACCTTTCCAATGTGGTGAACGCACATTATCACAAGCAGTTGTGGCATCTTATTAATATCTATGTTTACAGTAGTACAGTGTGCAGAATGGATATCTCTTCAAACAAATTTTTTTTTCTCACAAATGTCCAAACTGTAATTTTAGTCTGTTTCAGAATTTACACCTGAAATGTGGCATTTTTACACCTCTGGTGTCACTAAACGGAATTTCAAAAACGGATTGTTTTCAAAAAAGTCTTCTGATCACTCCCCTGTCTTTAATCGGCTGGACAATCAGTCTCGCCCCAAACACGCGCTATTGGTTGAGCCAGTGTTATGCTGATCTGATCCAACCTGATCTCACGGCAATTCATACGTATTTTACGAGGTGGCTAATTCGTACGAATTTGTACAGCCTCACTTGTACGAATTGGTATGATTTTTGCTAAATCGTACGTATTTGACGAGTTGGTCAATGCGTATGGTTTGATACAAATGACCTAATCTCAAACCCTGCCCCTAAACACTGCAGTATAGACAAATCGTAGACGAGTTCATATGAATTATCCACCTCATACAAATACGTACAAATTGGTCATGAGATAGCGTTGTCTGATCCAGGACAGGTCTCTGCTTTTTAAACTGTTTAACATTTAAAAAATTACACTTCCACTTAAACTGCAGTATAAATAATATGAGTTACAATATTTAAAGTCTCTATTTTGTCAGCTCTGTCCTCTGACCAAATAGAGCATATTGATTTCTGGCTGCTGTGTCAATTTCCATTTCCCAGAATTGTCCAGATCCTTCATCCTGAGCGTGTGCGCCTTAATCACACCATCAGCTTCATTTCAGCAGAAACCTGAGCAAAATGTAGGTAAAGAACAGGAAAAGGTCAATCCTTCATCACAGCTTACAGCCGATAGGGTGATTGAAAGACATGATATTTTCGGCGGAACAAGACAGGGTTGTTGGATAGCCTTCAACTTTACATAAAGCAATTGTGTCACCATAAAACAGAATGGAAACTTTTTTTTTTCCTGTATAATTTGACAAACACTTTCAAGTACGTGCAGAGAATGTTCATTGTAGTGCATGCCCTGTTTGCTCTTACCTAGAATCAACTTTCTGCATGATGATTGTCACCTAATTCACAATGTTGAAATTGTAATTCCAACCTGCTTTAAAGGTAGGGTTGCCAATTTCAGACCGGCTAGCTTTGAAAGCATTCGATCCCCGCACCCTCCTTCAGAGCGCTCTCCAAAGCCATGTCTCCTACAAAACACATGATCGTGCAGGTCACGTACAGCTAGAGCAGATTCAGCGAAGTGTCATTAGAGAAATTACCTCAAAACACATAACATTACAACTTACAGAGCTCTTACTTGTACCAACTGGCTGCTGCAGATTCATTTCGGCATTGATGGTGTCGACACAGAAACGCATTAATCCAAGTCTGAGGATGTGAACAGCTCCGGGTAGATTTTCAGGTTGCCGTCTCTAAATTGTGCGCACAGGTAATGTAGTACATATGTTGACAGGCAGGTAGGACATCAGTCCGAATGCAATGATTGGATGAAATTTTTTTTGGTCCTGAGTAGGCCTGTCATGATTGGTCAATACAATCGACTGCGTCGACACTGATAATTAGTTTAAATAATTTTTTTCCGTTGGCTGGGTAAATTGGGTACAGTGAAAAAAATTATTTGTACTGCTTGTTCAAATTGCTTAGTTAAAATGAGCTAAAGCAACACAACTGCTATACATTTTGTCCAAACATAATTTGATTGTGTTCATTCCACTTAAATAGAAGTCAAATTGAAGTTTACTTAATCCGTTTGTGTTGAGATTACATGATTCGTGTTGCATTAACTGAAACTGCGTGGGGCTTGTTAGTTCCCACCATGCTTTGGATATGGCTAAATCAAGAGAGAGTAAATGTTGTTATTTGATATGTTTTATGTATTTTTGAGCAAGATGATAAAGGGGGAGACTTGATTGTGTTTAATAGTTTTTAATATTCAATTATGTTGGAATTATTAGAATAATTTAAATTACAATGGGTTGCCATTGTGGAGAAGAGTGGAGCATTTGCTTAGGCTGTGGACTAAAACAACTGATGTCATTATGGCTTTGTTGAAGGAGCTTTTAATGCTTAGCATTTATCAAGAGATTCAAGAGAGATTTATTGGTCACATACACAGTTATATACAGAATATACAACCGGCAGTGAAATGTAAACAGGTCCGCTCCATGGACAGTGCAAATTCACAGTTAAAAACACAAGGAGGAAATTATAATAGAAATAGAGTAAAAAGTAATATATATATATATATATATATATATATATATATATATATATATATATATATATATATATATATATATATATATACACTCACCTAAAGAATTATTAGGAACAGCATACTAATACTTTGCTTGACCCCCTTTCGCCTTCAGAACTGCCTTAATTCTACGTGGCATTGATTCAACAAGGTGCTGAAAGCATTCTTTAGAAATGTTGGCCCATATTGATAGGATAGCATCTTGCAGTTGATGGAAATTTGTGGGATGCACATCCAGGGCACGAAGCTCCCGTTCCACCGCATCCCAAAGATGCTCTATTTGGTTGAGATCTGGTGACTGTGGGGGCCATTTTAGTACAGTGAACTCATTGTCATGTTCAAGAAACCAATTTGAAATGATTCAGCTTTGTGACATGGTGCATTATCCTGCTGGAAGTAGCCATCAGTGGGATGGACATGGTGGTCATAAAGGGATGGACATGGTCAGAAACAATGCTCAGGTAGGTCGTGGCATTTAAATGATGCCCAATTGGCACTAAGGGGTCTAAAGTGTGCCAAGAAAACATCCCCCACACCATTACACCACCACCACCAGCCTGCACAGTGGTAACTGTGCATACTGGATGTTTTTCCCTTTTCACACCATTCTTTGTAAACCCTAGAAATGGTTGTGCGTGAAAATCCCAGTAACTGAGCAGATTGTGAAATACTCAGACCGGCCCGTCTGGCACCAACAACCATGCCACGCTCAAAATTGCTTAAATCACCTTTCTTTCCCATTCTGACATTCAGTTTGAAGTTCAGGAGATTGTCTTGACCAGGACCACACCCCTAAATGCATTGAAGCAACTGTCATGAGATTGGTTGATTAGATAATTGCATTAATGAGAAATCGAACAGGTGTTCCTAATAATCCTTTAGGTGAGTGTATGTGTGTGTATGTGTGTATATGTGTGTGTATATATATGTGTGTATATATATATATGTGTATATATATATATATATATATATATATATATATATGTGTATATATATATATGTGTGTGTATATATATATGTGTGTGTATATATATATGTGTGTATATATATATGTGTGTGTATATATATGTGTGTATATATATATGTGTATATATATATGTGTATATATATATGTGTATATATATATGTGTATATATATATATGTATATATATATATATATATATATATATATATATATATATGTATATGTGTGTGTGTGTGTGTGTGTGTGTATGTATGTAGAATTATAAATAAATCAAGTCAAGAAGAAAATAATAAATAAAGAAGTGGAATAAAATAAGTGAAATAAACTGTGCAGTGAGTAAACTGTAGACTTTTAAATATGTGGTTAACAAAAATGTACAAAGTATAATGTGCAAACAGGTTTATAACAACAATATAAAGGTTTAAGGTTGCACAGTAACAACGAGAACAGAAAGTGCAGTGCAATGTCAGTATGTCGATGTTTATCCTGAAGTGAAGTCACGTGATGTTAAGTGACTGAGTTCAGGAGTCTGATGGCCTGGGGAAGAAGCTCCTCCTGAGTCTCTCAGTTTTGGCCATCAGGCTTGAGCGCTACCAGATGGCAGCAGTGTGAAATGAGGGTTCAAGATTCAAGAGTTTTATTTGTCACATACACAGTTATATACAGAATATACAACCGGTATGGGAACAGCACCAGTCATGACCGTAAAGCCCTGCAAAGAGTCGTGCGCTTATCCGAGCGTATCTCAGGGTCAGCTCTCCCGTCTCTGCAGGACGTCTACACCAAACGCTGCAAAGGTAGAGCTACTAAGATCATCAAGGACTCTAATCACCCTGCAAACCCTTATTTCACGCTGCTGCCATCTGGTAGCGCTTCAAGCCTGATGGCCAAAACTGAGAGACTCAGGAGGAGCTTCTTCCCCAGGCCATCAGACTCCTGAACTCAGTCACTTAACATCACGTGACTTCACTTCAGGATAAACATCGATACACTGACATTGCACTGCACTTTCTGTTCTCATTGTTACTGTGTAACAACCTGTTATAAACCTGTTTGCACATTATACTCTTATACATTTGTTAACCACATATTTATAAGTCTACAGTTTACTCACTGCACAGTTTACTTCAATTACTTTATTCCACTTCTTTATTCTTATTTTTTACTTTTTTTCTTCTACTTGACTTGATTATTTATAATTCTACAGATATAGACATATATATATATATATATATATATATATATATATATATATATATATATATATATATATATATATATATATATATATATATATATATATATATATTAGTACTTTTTTATCCTATTTCTATTATAATTTCCTCGTGTTTTTAACTGTGAATTTGCACTGTCCATGGAGCGGACCTGTTTACATTTCACTGCCGATTGTATATTCTGTATATAACTGTGTGACAAATAAAACTCTTGAATCTTGAATCTTGAATCATGAGGGGGAGTATGTCCGTTGCTGTCTCTTCCTGAAGTCCACAATCAGTTCTTTGGTCTTGCCAACATTCAGAGAGAGACAGTTGTCCTGGCACCATGATGTTAGATGCTCCACCTCGTCCAAGTATGCCGTCTCGTTGTTGGAAATGAGGCCCAGGACAACAGTATCATCAGCAAATTTGATGATAGAGGTGGAGCTGTGTGTGGACAAAGAGTCAAACAGTCTGACAGTCAAACAGTTTAAGTTTAAGATACTAATGTGTGCTTTTGCTAGCTAAAAGTTTGTCAACTAGCTAGTGCAGTATTAAAAGTTGTGTAACCTTAAAATATATGAAATTGAAGTGGATGAATGAATATATGAATCATGAATCATGTCAGGGATCCATATAAAATTCACTTTGAGACCACTTAATTGAGTCACTTAAAATGTATTCATCCCATGATGTTGAAGTTACATGAACAAATTTTGTTTGTTTAACTTAATTGATTCATGCGGGACCGATGTACACAATTAAATCATGTAAATCCAACACACCCTTGGTTTTTTTTGCAGTGTACTGGGTGATTAATGTTAATCAAACAACAAAAGAAAATGAATTAAAAAAATCACCCCATGCTTGACTGAATAACTTTAATATATTTATTAAGAATCAGTGTATAGTTAATTTACAGAGTGACTATGCAGACTATGCATTTTTGCTTTTACATTTAATTATTTAATTTCTTTATTGAATGCTACTGTTAATTAGAGCTACTGTAGCTGAAAATAAAGCACTGGAATGGTCAAAAGGAATGGTCAAAAAGCAGGGCAGACACTGCCCAAGTAAGTTTTTATTTTTATTTTTTTATTATTATTTTTTTTTATTATTATTTGATCAAACAATGAATAGTAAGTTGTCATATTATTCAGTTACTTTTACTATTTTTTTGCCATGGTATCGATTCAGTATCGGTATTGAGGTATTTTAGTCTGGTATCGTATCAAAGTAATTTTGGTATCATGACAACAACATGCTGATATTCTTTTTTTTTTTTTTTTTTTTTTTATGTTGGTTTACAAATTTGTACCTTTTATATTTTTACTCTTTTAGTTTTACATTTTGTCAAGGGCTTGTTTACATTTATACTTTTTGTAGTACATTACTGAATTAAATTAAATTTGTTAAATTAAATGTTTTTAAGTAAAATTGTTGAAAATTATTGTGATAAATTAGTTGATATAAAAATAATCGTTAGTGGCAGCCCTAGTCCTGAGATTTCCACAGATGATATATGTAAATTTTTTAATATTTAGACCACTTCTATCATTTATTGCTATCAGGATGTGAAGAGAGTTTCAGCCAGAATAACAAAATGTTCTTATGAAAATTGCCTACCATACCTTTAACTCAATAGAATACCAATACCAAAGAGCGTCATGATCAGTTCATTCTAGAAGAAAATAAAGAAAACCGACTCAGTTAATGTTTTATTTCCAAAAAAAGGAATCTGGACAGAATCAAGACAGGTTGTCCATAATCTCAGGTGCTTACCAGGATGTCGATGTGTTTTTGCAACGATTGTTTTCTTTAATCAGAAGCAAATCTTGTTTACAATAATTAGCAGACAGGTGAAAAAAAGAGGAAAGTCATTTTCTGAAGAGTTCATGCATTCATAGATCAATGTAATGCATTTTAAAGCCACACTGTTTACCACTTACAGGAAGAAGTTAATACAAATTTAAAGTCATGTCACTTCATCAGCTCAATACTGTTTTATTTGTTTTTGCTCAGTTTTATAATGTCTCAAATTAGAAGTCTCAGGTTCTGTCATCATTTACTCACCCTCATGTTGTCCCAAAACACTATGATTTTCTTTCTTCTGCTGAGCACATAAGAATATATTTTGAAGAATGTTGGTAACTAAACATTTTTGGTGACCAGTGACTTCCTTTGCATGGACACGGAGACATTTCTGAAAATATTATTTTATGTTCCACAGCAGAATGAAAGTTGCTTTATGTAAAGTTGAGGGCTATCCAACAACCCTGTCTTGTTCCGGCCAAAATATGTCAGTCATACAGGTAAATTATGATAGAATTAAAATTTTTGGGTGAACTATTCCTTTAAAGGGGTATTTCAGCGCTGGGAAGATTAATGTGTATTTAAACTGGGTAATTTATGTAGTAGAAATGTGAAATTATTTTTTAATTTGGTGCCTTCTAGACTGAGAAAAGCCAGAAAATGTATTTTTAGCTTATGTGGATGAAAGACAACAACTCCCAGAATGCACTTGCTTCGCTGCCCTACGAGGCCACTCCCAAAGCCACTGCTACTGGATCACTTGACCACTTGCCCACCGCGGCACCGCCTCTACCGTTGTTTTCATTTTCATAACAATAAAATCATTTAGTTCAGTTAGAGAACACACTACAATTAAAATCTGAAATCATCACGAGATGAAGAGCTGAGGTAAGCGCGGGCGCGGCATACATTCAGTCTGGCGCGTTTTCAGATCATGCCTATGGAAGCTTAACTTTCATAGGAATTCATTTGAAAAGTTGAAACACTCACTTTGCTCCGCACCGCTCCGTTTACATGAATGCCCGCAGCTGCCCAAGCCGGGCCCTGTGAGTGAGATCCAACCCCCCACGGGCGGGTTGAAAACATGCGGAACTAGCTCCTTTAGCCTCTGGCCGAAAAATCCTCCAATGACACAAAATGACGATATTTGTGTCATCTGAGGATTTTTTCCAGGAATAAAATACATAAATCTCTTGTCTCAGGGGGATATGAGGGGGGGGAAGCACGATCATTTGAATATACTACCGGATTTCTACTGATAATGCTAATCGCTGAAGTATCCCTTTAATAATACAAGTGTATTAAGCATAATACAAGAAAATAACACATAATACATACTTGGTCGGCATTATTGGGAATGCCCACAAAAACGTCATATCCTTTTATGCCGTGGGGGAAAATAAGTTATTCGAATAAACGTGCGTAGACCTTGTTGGCCGCTTGATCTTTACTTTTTGTCTTTTGCTTTGTGCAATGCCGAAAAGTTGATATATGGCGTTTTGCACCTCTAATAAGTTAAAAAAAAAAAACCAGACCTGAAGTTTTATACTGCCGAATAAGGAGCCGTTTGTCAATTCTGAAAGCCTGTGCTTTCCATTACAATGAAACATTTGCTCTACATGATGCTGGCATTATTGTAAAGATGAAAAGAGATAAGAGATTTCATTAACTGCATTGGCAAACGTTTGTTCAACAAAAATGGCAATATAGTTATATGTAAAGCCCGCCCAATCGTCCCAATGATGGCTTACGATTGGTGGGTGAAGGTTTCTTGCGTGTTCAGTCTTTTCAGCGGGGCAAAGAGATTTAATTCCAATTTATCTTTATCTGACTCCCCTTTATCATGACCTCGAACTTTAGAAGGTTAGAATGCCGATTGGTTATTAGGTCATTTGTATAACACTTTAACTACACATTTGATTAATCTGTTTAACTCTTTACTCTTATTGAAATGATTAATTCGGTTCTCAGAGTCACACAAGGTCCTCGCACCGGCCATTCATTATGTGGGCCCATCATCACATACTCGCCAGTCTTGGTCTCTTAGACAGAGGTAAATGACTAGACTATACTGCTCTCATGCTTGCTTTCTCTAAAAGAATTTTATTTAGTCATCATAGATCTGTGTACACTTGAATTAAAATAACATTATCTCTAATCAGAGGTCATAACCACTACTACAGATATAAGTTGACCAACATTACTCTTCTGATAGTAGCTTTGGCTTGGTCATGCATGGTTTCCCACATACACTCAGTTAGAGTAACAGAGGCTCACCCTTGGCCGATCAACATTTATTGTTGTCCTAAACGGAAATTCCCATTTTAGCCTTCACAGTCTAAATATACTTGAACTAATGCCAAGAGTTAGCCAGAACTTTAGTCCGTTACTAACCTCACATAGATTTGTAGTAACAATGGATACAACGTCATCTATTAAAGTTAATCATTTCAGAGTAAATCAGAATAAAATCAAATGTAACAATTTATTATTAGACAGGTAAATGTATCATGCCAATTACATAATCAATTCAAAGATAATCCATACATAACATCAAATGCTCTGAAGTAAAGAATAAAATATGGATACCTGACTTCTGAAAATTACACAACATTGAGTACCTAGAAGACACTCAGCGTTACGGGCTGACCGATGTAATGGTTTGTGCCCTGACCCTTCTGAAACATCTCCTTAAATACCAGACCAAGATGCTCTTTGAAAATGTAAACACAATGGGAATTAGCATTAATCAAGTCCTATACACCTGTATTGACGACAGGAGGTAAAGACCAATTGGCCGAAGACCCACCCATCACACATTAAAGCTGCACTCTGTAGTTTTTCCTCTGTCGCCATCTCTGTTTGAAATCTGCACTTGCAGTTATTCACGGAATAATCAACTTTACTTGAGTTGTGCCTCGGCACGGCACAGCGCGTATGAATCCAATGTTTTGAGGAGAACGTGCGGCTGTCAAGAGAAAGGCTGTCAGTCACCGCACCGGTGTGGATAGTATCATTCGCAATCACACTTATTGTACTGTTTGAAAGTATGACCAACATAAGAATGTCCTCTGAATTAAGTAATTAGCTAACATCCACTTTTGTTCTGACCAGCTAAGGGGAAAAAACATTGCAATAAATCACGATGATTAAATCTAACGATCGCTTATATCGCATCAAACATCAACATTGCGTGACTACATTTAATGTGTATTAGGGCAACCTGTAGTTCAGTTTCCATTTCTGTGCAGTCTAACTTCTAATCTTCATACACCAACAAATTAATGTGGAGAAGAGATGCACACAGCAAAACGAGAAAGGCACAACAAAGAAAACTCCGTAACTGTATGAATTAAGCAAACAGCTGATTCAAAACACGGAGTTCACGGCACCTTTCAAAAGCCTGTTTTATCCTTGTTTTCGAATTGGGCCCGGTTGAAGTCTCTTCTTTCTGTAGCCACTCCGAAGTCCGAAGTCTTTTGCATTTTACAATGGATGAATCTCCAGTAGTCACTGGTGATTTGTTGTTTGAACCTTTCTGGATCCGCCATCAAATTCAAAAGTTTAATTATATCAAGTGCTGTGAGAAAAGGCTATAAATCTTCACCTCTCAACATTCTCACACGCAATATAGCCTACTAGCCGGGACACCTTATTTATGTGTACAGATGTGACGTAATGACACCAAGATATGCTTGAATTTCCCACAGAACTCCACCAGTACCACTGGAATTAAAAACATTATTACAAGCTTACCGTTGTAAATCGAGCTAAGGTACGCAGATAGTTTTGAACGCTGGCTGGTTATGTACTTGCTCAAAAATGTATTTTGGATAATTTTTAACCCAAAAAAGTTACGGACTGCAGCTTTAAGCAAAATATCTCTAAACTCTTAAAACCTTTATTATCTTTTGATTTACTTCTGTGGGGATGAGACCTTTGTACCAGTCACACTGAGACATTTCAAATGATTTCAAACATGTATAATACTGAATGATGCTTGTTCACATTAAACCATATAGATTTTTGGGTGAATTTCAGGTGATCTCAGCATGAGAAAGAGTAGGAGTGGGGGAAGGGGGTCAATAGAGAAAGATGTCGATTAGGATGATATTGAGGTGAGACTTGCGTCTCGAATGGTGACGCTAATTTCATAAGAGACAGTTCAGATGTTAATTTCCAGAAGGTGTCCTTTGTCTTCTTGGGGAGTGATTGTTCCTTAATCAGACAGTCCGGCATTTGCTAGTTTTTTCCAGGCTTATACATACTTGTCACGGGACTTGAGCTGCGTCAAAAATCAGTCAACTTTGTTAAAGGGTCTTCACGATGAGTTGTCAAATAGCGACAGAATGCGTGAGGTTATTGATGTACAAAACATTCAAAAGTCTTCTTTATTTCATTATGGGAAGGGCTGGGCTCATGTTTGTGCATGGCTGTAATTAATTTGTGCATGGCTGTAAGAAAAACAAATAAACAGATAAAGCTACATGCATGCAAGACAACAGAAAACTTACGGATGTCTAAACTTTATCTAAACGTGTCATTGATCCCTAACAGCTCATCAATAACCTGATTTTAGGCTTTTGACAAATGTTTGTTAAATGTGGCACTGTGGTAAATTAACATTTGACATATGACGCAATTTCATGTTCATATTATAGCCCAAACAAATTTACCAATAAACAAACGCCCTTTGCATTGCACATGGCATACTCAGAAAAATATCCATATAGCACAAGAAAAGTTTTATGATCATTTTAAAACCTTAAATGTAATGTAATACATATTTTGAATCCATTCAGTTCAGGAACACTGAATAAATGTCTTCATCAAGAGACTGGGTGATTTATGAAGTAGGCATGTATGCCAATTTGGGGGAGCAGCATGTATTTTGACAAGAAAATGACCAGTCACAGACACTGTATGGACATTCTGACCCAATACTGCTCAGTTTTTCTATGTATCTTGCTCTATTGAGCGGCAGAAGTGATTCTATGTAGGCTATACTGGGTTAACGCCATGCATTTCCAGTCAAGACGAGTCAAGTTACCTTTATTTATAGAGCGGTACAGAGAAAACGGTGATGTCATCCAGCTAATTTCAATTATCATATAGTGTCAATGCGGGCAGATCGGTAATATAGTTGAAAATTTAGGTGTCCCCAACTGAGCAAGCCAAAAGCCAAAGGCAATGGTGGCAAGGAACCAAAACTCCTTCAGAGCCAGAATGGAGAAAAAAACCTTGGGAGAAACCAGGCTCAGTCGGGGTGCCAGTTCTCCTCTGGCCGACGAACAAACAGTGTATGATTATAATTCTGGCAACATTACAGGTCAGAAGTCATATTAGATCGAAAGATCGGAGTCATCATGCCAGAGACGGGTTTAATGAGGATGTTGTGTCAATGCAGCATTTACAGAGGGGGGGTTAATTGACACGCTCTCTGCAGACACTTCAGGATGTGCTGGCGCAGGTCCACCATCTGATCTGGATATGGCCCAGATCCGGCTGAGAGACTATCATTAACGTAGATGTCATTCTTCTTATGATCTAACGAGTACATCAGGTGTTATGGGAAGTGTTCCTGGTTCCGGCTGACCTAGTACACTTTAAAAAAATGCTATTTCTAACAATTGGGTTGTTTTAACCCAGTAAATGGGTTGTTTTAACCCAGCGGTTGGGTTAAATGTTTGCTTAAAACAACCCAATCGCTGGGTTTGTCCAACTCAACTTGGGTTGTTTTTAACCCAGGATTTTTTAGAGTGTATGTATTGTTATCCCCCACATCGACTCCGCCCCTGCGCCGCGCCCCCAGCTATGACACGACGCAGACCAAGTCTATACAATACAATGTGACATAAATATTGTGTATTTATTTGACTCGAGGAAAAATGGGGTTTGTTTCTAAAAAAAATAATGATGGCTTGTACAGCTGAACTACTGTGAAAAATGTAGTTCTTTAATTAGCTACAGTCCAAAAGTTTGATTTTGCAGGCCATCCAGAATCTGGTGTCTTAGTACAGTAATCTGAAGCGCTGAAGTGTGTTTTTGATCACTTAAAGATTTGGATCTACTTGATATTCTTGTGTCTGCTTACGAACAAGGTTTTCTCAGCCTAACAAATTCTGCATAATTCATAAATCACCTGCACTGTCATCTTTCATAGCTGTCAGACCCCTTCGTTCTCTTGAAATACGGTACGCATCTATAGCATCAGGGATTTCGACTATATAACTTTTGTCTCTTGACATATTCCTGCCGCTGTGCTTAAATATGTTTGTGTGGCTTTGACAAAGGCACGTTGCACATTAAGCCAAAAGCCTCCAGACAGATCCATGGGTTGACTTGATGTTTCTGTAAGCATTGTTATTCTTTATTAAAGACACCATCTCAGGCATGGTGATAGCAGTGAATGAGGGCTGGTGTGCCTGAGTCTGACATGTGGGAAAAGTGGAGTGATGAAGAGGTAATTAAAGACAGGAAGAGGTGAATATGATTTTGTGGGGATCTGTCTGTAATTGGACACATGAAAGACACAAGTAGGGTGCATCGCTAGTGCTGCTGCTCCTTATTAGCCGCTAATGTGAAAACCAATATTTCAGCCCACGTCAAGGTGCAGTGGGAGACGGCAGCTCTCGCCGACAAGTGTGGGGTCCCCACTGAGAGTTTGAGAGCATGCCAGGCATTGTCCTCCACCCTCCTCCTGTTTAATTCGTAGACATATACTGGTTCAAATAGCCTTTCCTTGTTTCGGCTGAAAGCTAGCTCCTCTGTGTCAAATCCGATGGTTAAAGCATACATACCCTACAGAGAAATACCCATATCTCACCGCGGCAATCGCTATTGGAGTGTAGTCTGACATTTGAGCTTTTGAATTTGTTTGTAATTTTTTTTCAGGAATCTGCTTTTGTCAAATATAGAGACTTTTAGGGCTGGATAAAATATTTATATATATTCTTCATTTGAACAGTCACATTATCAATTCTTAAAATCCTTAATCTTTTACTTTTACAGTTTTTTGAAGAAAACATTCCAGGAATTTTCTCCACATAATGCACTTCTACGACGTAATCACTGGTGCACTGCAGCACAAGATGAACAATTTAGGTTAAAAAGTATATCAATTGTTATTTTTTCTTGAAAATGACCTATGGGTTGGCTAGATAAGACGCTATTGCTTGTCTGGGATCGTGCAGAGCCTCTGATGCCATTCGAAGACCTTTAAAACTGCATTGATTTGGACCTTAAACCCGTTGGTTGCCATCGAAGTGCATTGTGTGGAGAAAAATCCTGGAATGTTTTCCTCAAAAGCAAAAACTTGAACATCTTAGATGAGATGGGGGTGAGTAAATTATCAGGAAATTTTCATTTTGAAGTGAACTAATCCTTTAAGTTAAACCAACAACAGTGTGGCAAATCACGGGACCACGGGCTATATTTTTTGACCGACCCCTTCCACCACCAGCAATGGTAAAACCTGTGGGATCCGCGGGATCCAAATCCCAATGCAGCCCTCTAGTTCACAGATGCATATTGCCTCCACTACATTCTTCATTATCCTACAAAACAAATCAGGATTGAATGAGAAAATATGCATCAATACCCAGCTCTAGTGACTTGCGTCTTCATACTCCCAAAACATTCTCCTAAAATGCTTCCAAAACATTATTCTCTCAAAACAAACAATTACTCTGCTGGTGGTGGCATTTCCGACATTTGGCGAACATAATGACAGATATGATTTGTCAGTAGCAGCCATTAT
Source organism: Paracanthobrama guichenoti (assembly GCA_018749465.1). Taxonomy (NCBI): domain Eukaryota; kingdom Metazoa; phylum Chordata; class Actinopteri; order Cypriniformes; family Gobionidae; genus Paracanthobrama; species Paracanthobrama guichenoti. The sequence goes on from CM031966.1 coordinate 32,171,438, forward strand.
GTTTTCTCTTTGAGATGTAGTTTGATATATGAATGGATGCAAGACTCAAGAGCTTGATGCTGCTGGGAATAACTCATGGAAGCTTGACTTCTCTTCTGTGATGGTAAATTACACTGACATGCTTTGTCCTCAGCTACATGCAGAAAAGGAAAAAATGTGGTTCTTCACGATGCGTATTTCCAAGTAAACCCTGAAACAAACCCGCTTATCTGTGTGATTTTAAATATGACTTACTTATACGATTTAAAACATTTCAACCCATATTTACAGTGCATATGCCTGGGCTGGCATTTTGAGTCAGAAATTTGGAGTGGGGAAACTGCGAGCAGCTGCTGCGCATTATGACGAATGATTTTGACATACATTGGAGATCCTGACAATTGATTGTTCTGCGCATGACACCGCGTGTCACAGGCATGCCCTCATTACCGGCCACACATCAGGTGATTTCACTGGGACCAGAAGGAGAATGTCATGTTATCACATCCAGAGTGTCATGTCATGTTATATTTGCCATGGCTTGTCACAACAGTGGCGGCGCAACGCTTGTGATGGTGTTTATAACCATATCAGTTTGCAAACAAGCGCCTGTCAGAAAACTTCAACATCCCGCATGGCTTATCTGCGGAGAATTGTGGGATATGTGGAAGGTGTGCAAGTTTGAGAGAAGGCTCTGAAGATTAAGAGGCTTCATTTACACCAGTTTTACACATTTCATAGCATGCTAATTCTTTCACAAGCGCCTTTATTTTAATTCTAATTGATATTCAGGAAGGGTTTAGATAATAGCAGTTTGATATTTATTATATATTTATGGAACAGACTAGTTAGCAGTTCCTGTTAAAATAATGAACACATTTATAGAAAAGACTGGTTCAATAAAGAGAGAGAAAAAGAGAAGACTGTTTTAAAGTAGTACTATGTTAATCTACACTATAAAAAATATTTAAAATAAGTTACCTGGTTCCCTTTGTTCATTGGTTTAAGTTAATTGAAATTAAAAATTTGAGTTAATACAATGAAATTTTTTTGAGAATTGACATCACCCTGTATTCAAATAGTATTAAAAGATTTTGTAAGCATATTGCGTAATTGTGTTTTATTTGTTATAATGTAGTGAAACATGCCAAATTGTGCTATTTTCATGATTTATCACAACATTTTTTTAATTTTAGTTTTTATTTATGTGGTTCAGATACAATAATATTTTGAGTTTCTATTTATTAAAACCATTTCCTTCATTGTATTAAATAAAATTTTTAATTTCAATGAACTCAACATTTTAAGGCAACCAGGTTACTTACTTTTTTAAGTTAAACCAACAATATATATATATTTTTTTACAGTGTATTTAACTCACATAACTGTAACCATTTTCAACCATTTCTGTCTCAATTTTGTGTAAAATATGTTTTCATCCTTTAGAGTTCACGTTCCTTCATTATCTGGTCCAATTTGTTAATTCAGTTAAATCGTATGTGTGTATGTATGTATGTATGTATGTATGTATGTACACTCACCTAAAGGATTATTAGGAACACCATACTAATACTGTGTTTGACCCCCTTTCGCCTTCAGAACTGCCTTAATTCTACGTGGCATTGATTCAACAAGGTGCTGAAAGCATTCTTTAGAAATGTTGGCCCATATTGATAGGATAGCATCTTGCAGTTGATGGAGATTTGTGGGATGCACATCCAGGGCACGAAGCTCCCGTTCCACCACATCCCAAAGATGCCCTATTGGGTTGAGATCTGGTGACTGTGGGGGCCATTTTAGTACAGTGAACTCATTGTCATGTTCAAGAAACCAATTTGAAATGATTCGAGCTTTGTGACATGGTGCATTATCCTGCTGGAAGTAGCCATCAGAGAATGGGTACATGGTGGTCATAAAGGGATGGACATGGTCAGAAACAATGCTGAGGTAGGCCGTGGCATTTAAACGATGCCCAATTGGCACTAAGGGGCCTAAAGTGTGCCAAGAAAACATCCCCCACACCATTACACCACCACCACCAGCCTGCACAGTGGTAACAAGGCATGATGGATCCATGTTCTCATTCTGTTTACACCAAATTCTGACTCTACCATCTGAATGTCTCAACAGAAATCGAGACTCATCAGACCAGGCAACATTTTTCCAGTCTTCAACTGTCCAATTTTGGTGAGCTTGTGCAAATTGTAGCCTCTTTTGGTGGTACCCGGTGGGGTCTTCTGCTGTTGTAGCCCATCCGCCTCAAAGTTGTGCGTGCTGTGGCTTCACAAATGCTTTGCTGCATACCTTGGTTGTAACGAGTGGTTATTTCAATCAAAGTTGCTCTTCTATCATACTGGATGTTTTTCCCTTTTCACACCATTCTTTGTAAACCCTAGAAATGGTTGTGCGTGAAAATCCCAGTAACTGAGCAGATTGTGAAATACTCAGACCGGGCCGTCTGGCACCAACAACCATGCCACGCTCAAAATTGCTTAAATCACCTTTCTTTCCCATTCTGACATTCAGTTTGGAGTTCAGGAGATTGTCTTGACCAGGACCACACCCCTAAATGCATTGAAGCAACTGCCATGTGATTGGTTGATTAGATAATTGCATTAATGAGAAATTGAACAGGTGTTCCTAATAATCCTTTAGGTGAGTGTATGTATGTATGTATGTATGTATGTATGTATGTATGTATGTATGTATTTATTTATTTATTTATTTTTACTTTATTAATTATTTTTGTTTTGACATTGTTTATTTTAATTTTATTTACATTTAATTGTACATTTAAATTATTTTTAGCATCATTTCATGATACCTTTCATTTAAATCTTACATTTAATTAATTAATAAATGCATTAATTTCATTTAAGTAATAGATTTAAATTAATTATACATTTATTAAATAACAATCATATAATTGTTTTTGTAAAGAAATTCATGTCAATACAATTTATATTTGTTTGCAAAACTAATTTCAAGCATTTAACCATAAGCATTTAGACTGTATGAGGAGCATAATTTGCATACCATAAACATAAATGACCTGCATCCAAACATTTGACTTGTAGTGTGTCAGATTATACATCAAATATTAATGCCTTCATAACTTAAAAAGTGTCACAGTCACATTTTATTTATTGTGCTGCATTTGATGAAAAGCACAAATATGTAATTCTGCAACGGAGAGTGCATTTGAAATAAACTGACTCATTAATATTTGAATAATGCACTCATTGGAATTAATTTTCCTCATATTAGTCTGTTTGAAGATGACTTCTTACTCTCTAAAGTCCAGCATTTAGTCTAGTATGGACGAGAATTTGATATTATATGGTGTTGAGGTTAATTGCTCCAGTAAAACATTCTATTAAGTTATCCATTTATCATCATGCCAGTGTTTTCTTGATCTAAAAAATATTGCACCAGATATTGAGTCTGTTATGATTAAATATTGATGCCCAATTTAGTCTGGTTTACTCTCCGTGTCTCCAGTGCTTCTGGAGAACTGCAGTATTGAGTTCAATAAAAGGAGATTGTTGGCGAGGCATGCCAGAGCATAGAAAGGTCACAAGGTCAAGTTCACCGAGGGGGGTGGAAAAAATGAGCATGCTGAAGGGTTCTAGTACTGAACGCTAACTTGTGGAAAACCTGCACGTATAAATGTCAAAAGAAAAAGAAAACCATTTACTCACTGGACATCATAAAGAAAATAGGCACGAGCAATTTTACAAACACATGACAGAAGGCGAGTGATTTGTGAGGGTAAATTAACAGCGGCTTTTCTGTGTTTTCTCTTGGTGGATAGTAAGAAACTGGCTGTGACTGGTGAAAATATATTCAAAATCTGCATATGTAATGTTTTAAGCCTTAAATTATGGGTTTAATAGCACATTTTCCAACCCTGTCATAATTTTTTTTGCTGGTGACAAAGGCCCGGTTTCTGCTCAGGAGGAATACTGGAGTTGATATGGCTAAGTGAGGAATGTGTCTGGTGCTGGAGGACTTTGACACGTGAAGTGCACAGAGGGGTGCATGTCATGACAGCTCAGAGTGACTATATACCCACAGGCTGCTGCACACGCGGCTTTATTGATGCCAGTGGTAAGGGTACCGGGAACACATCACTAATATGTGGAGTTATCTTCTGGAGGGAATTGGTGGAAGGTAAAAACTCCACACAAATTCTCCACACTGGGTGCTGGAGTCCAGGAATGAGTGTGTGCGAATACTCTAGCAGCAGATGCTGCAGGCTTTGATGAAGTCATTGAGACTCATGAACCCTTAAGACAGATGCATCACGCTGACAGAGGATCCTTTCCTTTCCTTTCCTTTCCTTTCCTTTCCTTTCCTTTCCTTTCCTTTCCTTTCCTTTCCTTTCCTTTCCTTTCCTTTCCTTTCCTTTCCTTTCCTTTCCTTTCCTTTCCTTTCCTTTCCTTTCCTTTCCTTTCCAATCCTATCTTTGCACTTATCAATCTTTCCTTCTTTTTTGTCCTGCATCATTTCCCCTCTTTTCTTTACATTTACCATCAATGCATTCAACGTCCTTCCTTCCTTCCTTCCTTCCTTCCTTCCTTCCTTCCTTCCTTCCTTCCTTCCTTCCTTCCTTCCTTCCTTCCTTCCTTCCTTCCTTCCTTCCTTCCTTCCTTCCTTCCTTCCCTCCTCATCCATCCCTTTTTCCCTTTTCCATCCATCCATCCATCCATCCATCCATCCATCCATCCATCCATCCATCCATCCATCCATCCATCCATCCATCCATCCATCCATCCATCCATCGGCCCGTTCCATCTGTTCCACCCATTCGTCCGTTCCATCAATCCGTTCCACCCATCGCTTTCCTTCTTTTTTGTCCTGCATCATTTCCCCTCTTTTCTTTCCCCACCCATCCATGCATTCATACATACTTTCTTCCTTCCTTTGTTTTTCATCCATCCAGCCATCAATCATTTTATCTTTCTTCCTGTTTTTCTGTTTCATCCATCCCTTTTCCCCTCTTTCCATCCATCCATCCATCCATCCATCCATCCATCCATCCATCCATCCATCCATCCATCCATCCATCCATCCATCCATCCATCCATCCATCCATCCATCCATTTTTTGTTTCCTTGTTCTATTCATCCATCCTTCTTTCTAGGGGCAAGTGGTTTGTCACATGGCACAAGTACAAGTCATTAAAATAATAGAGAATAACATATTATGCTGATAGTGATGGATCTGATGGACCAATCACAGTTGATTATTCTTGAGATTACAGGGGTAGATTTCCATTTGATTTCCATCTTTGGTGCCAAATAGTGCAAATGTGTGGTTAGTACAGTAATCGGGGAGAATTGACCTTGATTCGTAGCATAAAAGTATCTTTGCTCTTCACTTAGATTTATGCAATTCACATTTGCAGATTTTTTTTTTCTTCTCCAAATTTGCTAAATATAAAACCAAATTGATTTTAGCAGGAGGCATGGAATGAAACAGAAACATCTATTGTTTTCAAAACCCTCTCTCTTACCACTGTATCTAAAGCAGAGCTGATGGCCTTTTCAAGGAAAAGACATGTGTCATGTTTTCTGATAAGTATTTGACACACAAGCCTGTAAGTCTCGTCAGACTTCATTTGCAGTCCGAGGGTGTCACACACTTATGCAGTAGACTGAAATCCCTTATCTGCAGACTGGTTCAAGGTTCAGTGGCATTGATGACGGCTCATGACAATCCCGACGAGACCAAAGGAAGATGATCTATGATTTAAAAAGAAATAGGAGATGTGAATCTACATGAGCGAGTGAATCACAGTAACATTATTTATTTATTTATTTATTTATTGAACTGTATCTCCTAACTGTGGTGTGGGTCGGTTCTCCTTGTGTATAAATTAGAAGTCTTTAGCAGGAATTGCATTGCATTTGAGACTCTGTAGTCAAATGAATTTTAATTACAGGTATTACTAAGCCTTGATGTGGATAGAATGTCACGCTTTTTGTAATCAGTAATAGTCAGATTTTGAAAGAGGGTGCTTAGGGCATTGGCAATGGTGAAGTTACTTATCAGCTTTTAAATAAAACTTTTATCTTTTAAATAAAAAAATGTATTTGAAATTAGAGTGTAGTTTCATGGATATGAATGTAAATGGTGTGATAGAAGCTGCTTTTTCTACATTATAGATACTTTAATCAATTTGTGTTGCTTTGGCTGCATACTAATTTTGGCGGGAAATTTATTATTTTGTCATTTGACATAAATGTAATTCATTTTTGTTAAATAAAATGTCCAGTTCATAATTAATTATTAAAAATATGTTCATTTCTTTTAATGCTGTTCTCAATTCACGTGACATTTAGTCTTAGCGATTCGAAATCTCAGCCTGATTTCTCTTGAACGTTCACTTCAAACCACAAGAAAACTTGAACAAACACTCATTGATGTTGCAACCTAGATTTCAGATTTGTCAAGGGTAGAAATGCAAGCGTTATATCGTTTTATTTTTCCCTCAAAGTTTGAGAACTTTTATTTAGATGCAAACTTTCTGAAATCAAGGACACTTCTTAGATATCATTCTACCTGTCCAACTGTCAGAATATTTTACAGGTTTTCCCCCTTCAAATGTTTCGCCGTGATTTTACTGATGTGCAGCATCACTCAGACAGCCCCTGAATTGCACCACTAAATTTTTTTAGTAAGAAATAAATTGTTTAAATATAAAATCTGCTCAGATACCTACAACTATCAATGAATTTTAAATGGAATTACTTCTGTAAGGCCTTCATGTTATGTGGTATTTATGCAGCATCTTAAATAATACACAACATTTTCACCCTGATCTTGATGAGCATTGTTCACTTGTCCTTCAGTGATCATTCATTTGGTTCTTGCATTAGTATCTTGCCTAACATCACACATTATTAGACAGCTAGTCAGTCAGCCACATCATCTAGCATTGGTTTGACTTTTTTCTCTGTAATGGCAGTTAGGCAGTTTTGATTTATATGCTGTTTGATGATAGCATTGTGCATAAGCAACCTCTATTCGCTCCTTCTGGGCTGAATCCAAAATCACCCCCTATACTCTCAAATAGGGCATTATTTGAGGGGACAGCAAGGATTGCTGGAAAAAAATCATCAATGGCTGGGAAGCGTTGTGTCATAAATAATGAAAAATCTTGTCAAATTTTTCGTCTGTCTAGTGTGTTTACATAAAAAAACAATGGAAAAGTAGTGCAGAGGAATACAAAATCATGTTCTGTACGAACGGTCCATAACAATGGCTTGGAAAGAGCCAGTTCGCTTTGAATGGTGTTTTAACTCCCCAAAACTCTAACTGTGCGTTCACACTGCCGCCGGTGAGAGCATCAAAGTTGCCTCTTGGGCGATTTGAGCATCGAGGAGAGTTGAAATCAGGTCAACTTTATGGTAATGAGCTATGACATGGTTCGGCATCAACCAATCGGAATGTAGAAGTCCTCCACTTGAGAGGATTCCAGAGAATGCAGTCCTGTAAACATATTATGCACAAGACTGCAAAAGACACATGTCTGTCTAGTGTGTTTTTACATAAAAAAACAATGGAAAAGTAGCGCAGAGGAATACAAAAACATGTTCTGTACGAACGGTCCATAACAATGGCTTGGATAGAGTTAAGGGCCAGTTCGCATTGAATGGTGTTTTAACTCCCAAAAACTCGGGCGTCAAGGTGGCCGGAAGTCATTCATTTTCAATGGGAGTGGCACGGCACGTCATGGATGATTTGGGTATCGAAGAGAGTTGAAATCAGGTCAACTTTATGGTAATGAGCTATGAGCTTGGCGGCAACCAACTGGAATGTAGAAGTGCTCTGGTTGAGAGAAATCCAGAGAACGCAGTCTTGTAAACTTTGGTTCCGATCACATTAGTTCCCAAGCAAAATGGAGGAGAAGTTGATCATTGCTGTACGGGTTTCCCTGTCATTTACGATGTGATCATTCATAGTGGTGTGTAATTTGTTAAGAAGGTGTGCAAAAACTATTTTATAGGCGCTAGAATGCTTGTTTTTCAGCAGGAATGCAATTCATTCTTACTTTCACATTTAAAAGATTACATGAGGTTAACTTATACCCTACTTGTGGTCAGTCTGCCAATCTTGTTTGCTTTGCGGCCCCTTTAAATACAGTTTAAAAAAAGACCAAGCATTCGATCTACATCAGAGCGTCCACAAATCTTTCTACAGCTTCATTGGCAGGGCGGCCAGAGCGAATTTTGATGCTCTTGCCGGTGGTGGTGTGAACGCACTGTACATTCACACCACCACCAATGAGAGCGTCAAAGTGTGTCTTGGGCATTGAGAGGTGAAATCATGTCAACTTTAGATTTATGGGATGCACATCCAGGGCACGAAGCTCCTGTTCCACCACATCCCAAAGATGCTCTATTGGGTTGAGATCTGGTGACTGTGGGGGCCATTTTAGTACAGTGAACTCATTGTCATGTTCAAGAAACCAATTTGAAATGAAATGATTCGAGCTTTGTGACATGGTGCATTATCCTGCTGGAAGTAGCCATCAGAGAATGGGTACATGGTGGTCATAAAGGGATGGACATGGCCAGAAACAATGCTCAGGTAGGCCGTGGCATTTAAACGATGCCCAATTGGCACTAAGGGGCCTAAAGTGTGCCAAGAAAACATCCCCCACACCATTACACCACCACCACCAGCCTGCATAGTGGTAACAAGGCATGATGGATCCATGTTCTCATTCTGTTTACGCCAAATTCTGACTCTACCATCTGAATGTCTCAACAGAAATCGAGACTCATCAGACCAGGCAACATTTTTCCAGTCTTCAACTGTCCAATTTTGGTGAGCTCGTGCAAATTGTAGCCTCTTTTTCCTATTTGTAGTGGAGATGAGTGGTACCCGGTGGGGTCTTCTGCTGTTGTAGCCCATCCACCTCAAGGTTATGCATGTTGTGGCTTCACAAATTCTTTGCTGCATACCTCGGTTGTAACGAGTGGTTATTTCAGTCAAAGTTGCTCTTCTATCAGCTTGAATCAGTCGGCCCATTCTCCTCTGACCTCTAGCATCAACAAGGCATTTTCGCCCACAGGACTGCCGCTTACTGGATGTTTTTCCCTTTTCACACCATTCTTTGTAAACCCTAGAAATGGTTGTGCGTGAAAATCCCAGTAACTGAGCAGATTGTGAAATATTCAGACCGGCCCGTCTGGCACCAACAACCATGCCACGCTCAAAATTGCTTAAATCACCTTTCTTTCCCATTCTGACATTCAGTTTGGAGTTCAGGAGATTGTCTTGACCAGGACCACACCCCTAAATGCATTGAAGCAACTGCCATGTGATTGGTTGATTTAGATAATTGCATTAATGAGAAATTGAACAGGTGTTCCTAATAATCCTTTAGGTTAGTGTAGGTGTGAAAATGTCCTAGAAGTTGTTCTTTTAACTGTGTTTTTAGAACGTGTCATACGGTCAAACATATCCTTCTAGCATGCTTACATAGAAATACAATGGAAAAGTGCATTCTGTGTGAACAAACGCATACAGTATCATCATTAGATCATGCAGCCATATGCATATACCAATCATGCATTGATATGGAGCAGGGGTTATGTGTCTTTATCAAGGGCACAGTGATTGTACAGCACCCCTATTTGGGCTGAAATTTGGGTTTGTAAAAATGTCAGAATTGTGAGTTAGATGAGGGATGGATAGATGGGTGAGTTAGGACTCCAGGGACTGGTTTGGTCATGTGGGGAAGGCGAGGTGAGGGATGAGTTCAAAGTCAGCGAGAGTGGGCTTAATCTGATGGGAGTTCATCCAGGTAGGAGAACCATGCTGGGATTCATAGCGCTAGCTGTAAACCATATGGGACCTGAGATGGATATTCTTGTTGTCGTGTTTTAATGGTCTCTGTCGTGCAGTAAAGGTTCAAAGACATTCGGTATATAGCCTACAGGACCAGGTGCATTCTAATTGTTGGGGGGAACGGCATTTCATTTGTTCAAAAGCTATTGAAATAACAGCATTCACACCATGTTAAAAGCAAAAGCTGGTATTTCAGCGATTTATATATCCATGTATGTAGTTTTTTTTTTTTTTTTTTTTTTACTACATGAAAAGTCACCTTATGCAAAACGCCTTTAAACTCAGAACAGCTTTCCCACTAATTGAAACATATTGCTTTTGAGACTGTGGGCAAAAAGGTTTTGCAGAAAATGTTAAGCTACTTTGAAAACTATTTTAGGAACAAACAAAAAAAAAACTTTTTCTTTATTTCAATTGTAATAAACTCCTCTTCACTCTTCTATCATATTTATTAAAATGCATGCTCCAGAATCAGATATTGAAATGCATGTGGTCTTTTAGAATCCTCATTGCTAATATTTTTACAGCTGCCACCCTGAGTTGATGGGTGTTACCATGAGCAAATGGACATATTGATTTATGTGAACGCTGCCTCGACAGGGTCACAGGGTAACAGGCTGATCAGAATTCTGCGGTTTTGGCTTCTGCGCCCTGCATGTAAGCATTTGAGCTGTCAGAAAAGGCGAGGCGCTATAAAACAGGGCAAAAAAATTACAGATGTTAAAGGAGTAGTTCACTTTAAAATGAAAATCACCCCATGATTTACTCACCCTCAAGCCATGTGTATATGACACTCTTTTTTACGATGAACACAATCAGAGTTATATTAATAAATATCATGACGCTTCCAAGCTTTATAATGGCAGTGCTGGGGTCCATTGAGTTTGAAGCTCAAAGAAGCACATCCATCCATAATAAACATACTCCAAACGGCTTTGGGGGGTTAATAAAGGCCTCCTGAAGCAAATCGATGGGGTTTGTAAGAAAAATATCCATATTTAAAACTTTATAAAGTAAAATATCTAGCTTCCGGCAGACCACCTTCCGTATTCAACTTGCGTATTCAAGCCTTCTAGTGAAACATCGCGCCAGTTACGCTTTTTTGAATACGGAAGGTGGTCTGCTGGAAGCTAGATATTTTACTTTATAAAGTTTTAAATATGGATATTTTTCTTACAAAACCCCATCGATTTGCTTCAGAAGGCTGTGTGGAGCCGTGTACGTTTATTATGGATGGATGTGCTTCAAACTCAATGGGCCCCATCACTGCCATTATAAAGCTTGAAAGCGTCATGATATTTATTAATATAACTCCGATTGTGTTTATCAGAAAGAAGAATGTGATATACACCTAGGATGGCTTGAGGGTGAGTAAATCATGGGCTAATTTTCATTTTAAAGTGAACTGATCCTTTAACTGAATTTAATAATTTAGAAACAATTAATTTCACCCTGGAGTAAAAAAACTACTACATAGAGGCTTCATTATTGTTAATGGGAGGAGTTTCACCATCATATTGAGATGTAGGAGGGGGAAAAAAAAGCTATTAAAAAAATCAGTTTTGGAGTATCCATGTATGGTATTGTAGACCTTATCTGTGGGTGACTGCTGAACTTTATCATTCTGTCCTGCTAAAAATGGATGTTGATAAAATCAACCCATTCCCATTTACAGAAATACAGTGCATCACTTTAAATAAGAGTTAGGAAAATTAGGTGCCTCCACAAGCTCTTAGTTTGCTATTGGCCTTAACAGATGCTGCAGACACATTGAATAAATCCAGCAGATGAAGCATTATGTTTCTGTTTATGCTTTCTGAACACTACAGTCCCTGTGTAACTGCCTTGGAGGCCCTACATGAGAAAACACAACTGGAAAAAAACAAAAAAAAAAACAGCACGGGTTTAATCTCATTGGTGCAAATGCTCCAAACTCTTGCAGCTGGGATTATCATCACTGGTCTGAGAACAATGGGATTTCATGGAAGCTTAAATTGGAGCACATTGGATGGCTCTTTAGCATCCCATTGAGACAAAAAATTTAAATGATGCTTTCACAGGGGAGTGATGCTCTCCATGTTTACAAGAGTGTAAAACAGTTCCCCTGGTTGTGCTGAAATTCTTAGTCAAATATTAAAGCGATTATGTAGATTTTTAAGAAATGATTCAACTTAGCACTAGCTTGATCTCTCTCTCTCTCTCTCTCTCTCTCTCTCTCTCTCTCTCTCTCTCTCTCTCTCTCTCTCTCTCTCTCTCTCTCTCTCTCTCTCTCTGACTTTTGATTGATTGATCTCTGGTTGAGTCTGATTTGCTGCTGAAAATCTTGTTGCATCGCGTCTCTGATCGCGTCTGGTTAGGACACAGAGTTAGGCTGTTTAAATTTGCTTTTCAAAGCTGCAACAGAACTAACTATCAGCATCATGAGCTGTTTATTTCCCCTGCTTGTCTGAATGCCAGGGCAACTGCCATAGTCTGCCATATGTAAACACCACCCCTGCTCTCTCTCTCTCTCTCTCTCTCTCTCTCTCTCTCTCTCTCGCTCTCTCAGTGGTGGCGTTTCACAAAAACCTAGGGTATGGCATGAGTCCTTCTGGGCATACAACATTACCAAATAATCACATTAGCCTATATCTGAACAAAATGTGGACAAAATCCACTAAAATAACTAACAGGCTTAACAAGAATAATAAAAAAAAAATCTATGCAAATACTGAAACAGCCCTATAAGCCTTCACTGTGACCTAACCAAACGTGACACGTGAGAAAAATGATCTTTTCCATGTTAATCAGAGTTTTTGTACTAACCAGCCGCACAACGTTTCTATTTTACAATTTTTATTTCTGCGGCGTTGTGGCTGGAACAACATACAAACATGTAGGCTATTATGAGTGCAGATATGTGCTTTATTTCATGTAAAGAGAATTTAAAGTGAGTTTGATATCATTTTTCGTGACCTTTATAGACAGCCTTTACTGAAAACAACAATGGATAATTCACCTCAGAGCTTGAAAATAAATGAAAGGAAACAAGGCTGTTTGAACTGTCAACTCAAGGTGAACAAACAAGTGTATTCTATGATAAAAAAAATAGTTTCAGTCACTCAGTATGTATTTTTAATCATGCTAAAATGGTGTAAGATTTAGGAATTCGATATTGTACTTGTTACATATTGTACTTGTGTACATTGTGAATGCAGTTAGTGCGCTTGCAGAGAGAGCCCACCCACATGCTCTTCTGATTGGCTGTGACTTTTGATTGATTGATCTCTGATTGAGTCTGATTTGCTGCTGAAAATCTTGTTGCATCGCGTCTCTGATCGCGTCTGGTTAGGACACAGAGTTAGGCTGTTTAAATTTGCTTTTCAAAGCTGCAACAGAACTAATTATCAGCATCATGAGCTGTTTATTTCCCCTGCTTGTCTGAATGCCAGGGCAACTGCCATAGTCTGCCATATGTAAACACCACCCCTGCTCTCTCTCTCTCTCTCTCTCTCTCTCTCTCTCTCTCTCTCTCTCTCTCTCTCTCTCTCTTTCTCTCTCTCTCTCTCTCACACACTCACACTATACATACATACATACGCTACAGTTATTACAGTTTCCATTTTCTTTATCATAAACGCACTCATATGTCATTGACCTGTTTCGCTTGAATGAATTAAATGTTGGTCATTAATGTCTGATGATGGATGCCTGAATGATATTATCAGGAGTATTTGTTGCAGGGCGGATCAAACAACACGATCCCATGAGGTGTTAAGGGGAAAAGTCCGGCCCAACTCCAATCACAGCATTGCCACTCTGGACATCAACTCAGATTTCATGCTTTATGTTGCAGAATGATTTGAAGGACACCGATCTCCTTTGTTCCAGCCTGCACTTTTCAGTCTGATCAAAAGTTTGCTCCTTTTGATGTTTTAACCCTTTCTTTTCTTTGAATAAATAACCTTCCTTTGAACCATATGGTGTCCTCTCTGTGCCGGGAGGAGACCGGGAGTGTTGCAACTCCCACCTGTGGTTTTAATTACGGCCTATGACGAGGTGAGTCAGCCAGGCAGAAACAGAGGAATGGGAACAGGAGTGCCGACCCCAGGTGTTTCCCTTTCCTCTGCAGGGATGAACGAGGAACGTGCAGGAAACAAAGCGTGACCTGACACTGAATGCATGTTTTACTATTTAGAATTATCATCCATTTTTAAATGTTTTCCACTTGGCAAGAACCGTGTCGCACTATTCGGACACGCTTTCAGGATCAAATTCATCCATGGATGATTGATATTCTGTGTGTGTGCGTTACCTCTCCAGCTCCTTTGCCATAATGATCAGTGGATTGCCGCGAGACCTCTCCATGGCTCTTGAGAAGAAGGGCCAAGCTGAGCACCCATCAAATTAAGCCAGCTCTAGTTGTACCGCCCTCGCTATACGTGGCTTGATCCTTCTCTTTCCAATACCCCCTGCCCCTGGAGTTCACAGCTCCTCCGCAACCCCTCCTCTACTTCTTAACACTCAAGCCCTCCTTCGTTCTCCTGACTTTTTTCTCTTCTTCTTTATGCACAAATCCTGCTGAGTGTGTGGGTATTTCTGAACACAAGCTGAAAGCCAAACCCTGCAGGTTCATGTCTTTTAGGACCAGCGCACATATCTAGTCCCATGTTTGTCTCAATTCCACAATGCATTTCTATATTTGATTTTCTTTGACGAGTTAAAAGCGAGATGGCTGTTTTGTTGAAATTTTGGGTGGATGCAAACACGATCCATCGATCTTCTTGACGTTTCTTCCTTAATATGCACCAGAGCATTCGAAATGAAGGAAAGTATCAAATGAAAGAAACATTGCTACCTTGAAACCATCTTCAAATGCTGTGGTTCTGAAGCTTATTAATTTCTTACCTGACATTGGTAATACTTTGAAAAGTCAGTTTTATTTTTCAGTAATGTATTCTGTGAGGATTCCTTTGAGGCTGTGGCTCCAGATTTTATTCCTGGTGAACGTTTCATATGGCTGTGTATGTCAGATGTACAGGAAGCCTGCAGGCTCTTCCTAGGAGAACACTGATGCAGTCAGACAACATAAATGGGGTCGTGCAAAAACCCTCTTTCTCCTGTGTTTAGTTGGTTTCAAAATAGCATTACTGGTGCCTGTAAATAGTTAGCGTGTATGCTAATAAAATGCTATTGGTTAAAATCAGTGTGATGAGGTATTTCAGATTTTTTTTTTTAAAGCTATGCTAATAATGCTACATTGAATTCAGTTTATATAATGTTTCTATCCTAGTTTGGGTGTTATATATTTCGCAGAATGTTCATGCTGCTCATTTTCATACAATGAAAGTGAATAGTGACCAATCAAGCACCAAAAATGACTGTCTGTCTAGCTAAATTGAACTAACTAGATACAAATATATACATGATAAAAAAATAAAGCACACAAGTTGCTGGTACAATAGCTTTGTGTGAAGAATGGACTTCATTATTACTATTCATATACACTGCCCGGCCAAATCATTTGAAAAATCATTGAAAACTCATCACAATGTGGCAAATTTGAATATGCACATATTGATATCATACAAATCTACAGCCGAGGGGAACGTCTGAAATGAAAAAAGAATAATTATAATATATAATAATAATTATAATACTACACTGCCCGTCCCCCCCAAAAAAGTCGCTGTTTGGATTTAAATAGGCAAATACTTAAAGAGTCTATGGGCTAGATTTACTAACAGCTTGCGTCAGCACAAACCCTCTTTTGGCATTAAAAAACTACTGTCAGGATTTACTTAAGACACGCAGTGAAAAAATTGCACTGAAAAGGTGTGGACTGGGTTATTTTTGCTGCTGACCTTATTGCATATGCATTTGTAGGAGTTTTCCTTTCAGATTTATGGGAGTAGAGTATTTAAATGACTCACGCATTGTGATTTATTAAGGTTTGCCCATGTCAGTTTACTGGTATTTGCGCCTGTCTCAAGTGTGTGGTGCAGCAGGGAAGAGAAGATCCGGGGCTTCCACAAAGACGGGTTTTATTCACAAACTGAATCAGAACATGACACACACGTATGCATAACAATAACATAAGAACAGACAAGGAGTGTTGGGAGTGAGTTCAATATAAAGGGAGTGCTAATGACAAAGACCAGGTGCAGGGAATCCGGGGAGAGCGGGAAGGATAATGAGGAAGTGAGTTCAGGTGTGAGACGGGGAGGATTCTGGGAAATGGAGTCCGGGACAGGGGTGGATTGTGGCAGCGCCATTATTTACCACCCAAAAAAGCATGTCTTAAATCAGACGCTAACTTGTAGATTATGCTGGTCATTATGGAAATGATCCGACTGCATTTGTTTTCTTTAATTTGCATTTTGTCAGTAGCCACTCCCATCTGCGTTTTTTTGGAATTGCGCTCACGCTAATTTGCCCAGTAAATCTGACCCTATGATTGGATCATTATTTCAGTGATTTTTATGTTTCTAGCATGTTCTATGTTTGGCAACAGTTTTTCCAACCCTAATTGATGGAGTGTGTAGCTTTTAATTTTGTCATCCTGGAATATGGCCGTGATGTGTCTTCCTACATGGTTGTTTAAGAAATGAAAAGCTACACACTCCATCAATAAGGGTTAGAAGAACTGTTGCCAAACATAGAACATGTTAGAAACATAATAATCACTGCAATAATGATCCAATCATAGATTTTGCCTAAATCCAAACAACAACTTTTTTTTGGGATGGGCAGTGTATTATAATAATTATTATATATTATAATTAGACTTTCCCCTCAGCTGTATGATTTCAATATGTGCATATTCAAATTTGGCACACTGTGATGAGTTTTCAATGATTTTTCAAATTATTGATGTCAACCCAGGTATTACAGTTTTTGAAAAAGTTAATTCCTGTTGTTCCTCATACAAAGCTATAATACTGATTCATAACTGTTGCAATATACACTCACCTAAAGGATTATTAGGAACACCTGTTCAATTTCTCATTAATGCAATTATCTAATCAACCAGTCACATGGCCGTTGCTTCAATGCATTTCGGGGTGTGGTCCTGGTCAAGACAATCTCCTGAACTCCAAACTGAATGTCAGAATGGGAAATAAAGGTGATTTAAGCAATTTTGAGCGTGGCATGGTTGTTGGTGCCAGACAGGCCGGTCTGAGTATTTCACAATCTGCTCAGTTACTGGGATTTTCACGCACAACCATTTCTAGGGTTTACAAAGAATGGTGTGAAAAGGAAAAACATCCAGTATGCGGCAGTCCTGTGGGCTAAAAATGCCTTGTTGATGCTAGAGGTCAGAGGAGAATGGGCCGACTGATTCAAGCTGACAGAAGAGCAACTTTGACTGAAATAACCACTCGTTACAACCGAGGTATGCAGCAAAGCATTTGTGAAGCCACAGCACGCACAACCTTGAGGCGGATGGGCTACAACAGCAGAAGACCCCACTGGGTACCACTCATCTCCACTACAAATAGGAAAAAGAGGCTACAATTTGCATGAGCTCACCAAAATTGGACAGTTGAAGACTGGAAAAATGTTGCCTGGTCTGATGAGTCTCGATTTCTGTTGAGACATTCAGATGGTAGAGTCAGAATTTGGCGTAAACAGAATGAGAACATGGATCCATCATGCCTTGTTACCACTGTGCAGCCTGGTGGTGGTGGTGGTGTCATGGTGTGGGGGATGTTTTCTTGGCACACTTTAGGCCCCTTAGTGCCAATTGGGCATCGTTTAAATGCCACGGCCTACCTGAGCATTGTTTCTGATGTCCATTCCTTTATGACCACCATGTACCCATTCTCTGATGGCTACTTCCAGCAGGATAATGCACCATGTCACAAAGCTCGAATCATTTCAAATTGGTTTCTTGAACATGACAATGAGTTCACTGTACTAAAATGGCCCCCACAGTCACCAGATCTCAACCCAATAGAGCATCTTTGGGATGTGGTGGAACGTGAGCTTTGTGCCCTGGATGTGCATCCCACAAATCTCCATCAACTGCAAGATGCTATCCTATCAATATGGGCCAACATTTCTAAAGATTGTTTAGATTAGTTTAGAGACCTTGTTGAATCAATGCCACGTAGAATTAAGGCAGTTCTGAAGGCGAAAGGGGGTCAAACACAGTATTAGTATGGTGTTCCTAATAATCCTTTAGGTGAGTGTAACATGTAAGTCATATCAACCTAGTCCCTGGTCAACATTCACTTTTAGAGCATTGTTAACTTTCTGCTAAACACCTCCTTTTGTGCTCCATGTAAGACAGTCAATCGGGTTTGGAAGAGCATGAAAGTGAGTACATGACAGAACTTTTTTGCGAGAGATGGCAAGATTTATTCAACAGATAACTACTTCTCCAATTGCTTTATACAGAAGAGCGATACAATGATCCAGTATTGGCAAAGTTTACCCATAATTACCTTTAATAACCCATCAGTCTGTACTGTAGTGTGAGTGTATTAATATTCATTACGTATTATGTGGGAGAGCAGTAGAGGATATAATAACAGCTAGCGCTCGCAGCCTCTGCGGTTCCGGTACAGGGCCTTTGTCGAATGCGAACCATCCCATTCAAAGGTCATGTAAATGAGAGCATCGGTCTGGAGCTAGCAAGGACCTGACAATGGAGGAGGAAAATAGTGTAATTGCAGCTTGTGAGACTGATTCCTGACATCCGGTCATACCTGAGTGGCTGTTTCTGTAGCTGAGACCCTTATTCCGATCATTGGCATTCTGTGGGTGGATTGTGGAAGAGAGTTGGGTTCTCTGAAGCACACAGAAACATGTCATAGGAGAGTTGTGGCTGTTCCTATCAGACATGTGTCACAGTGTAAAAGCGCTCTTTGTCACTCAACACAAACCCCAGACTGAGTGGCTGCTCAGGGCAGAAAAGAACTTCCCTGTTAAACTCTGAGAGGGATGTGGAGGTGTTTCACTCGCCGCCCTTCGAGAGCCCTTTACAAAACCTGATGGATGCTAGACAGAAGCGCAGACATCCAGCGCAGAGAGAGGAATAATCCTTGCTGAAGGTTATTGTACAATTTTGATTCCATTTTCAGATTTTTTTGTCATCTTGCCAATTTACTATTTGATTGAATTTAAAATTCTAATAATTTTGTTTTAGACAGATATTAGTCGGGGAGACCAGGGCTAGTCTTTTTCATCAGTGTATATTTCTCAGGATATTATATTTTTTTATACTTTTAATGTATGTAATCAATTATACTTTTATACTATATATTTATACAGTACATACATTAAAATAACTGTTCCTTCAGAAATCATTCAGATATGCTGATTTTATTCTCAAGACAACTAATTCTTATTAGAGTATTAGTAGACTGTTAGGTTTAGGGTCAGTACAATAAGTTGACGTACTTACAATATTAAGCAGACAGTTTATTAATACTCTAATGACTGGTAGTTGACGTAGTTGCATATAGTTAGTAGAATGTCTCAGGTGGATTATTGAAATAAAGTGTTACCTTATCAAGAATGAAAACAGTTCATATTTTTGCTGAAACTTTTTCAGGATTTTTTGATGAATAGAAAGTGCATTTATTTGGAATAGAAATAATTTTTACATAAAAGTTTTTACGTTTTATGAATTTTATGCATCCTTGCTGAATAATAGTATTAATTTCTTTCATTAACAACAACAACAAGAAAAACTTACAGACACCAGCATGGTAGAGTATAATATAAACTAAATAGTCCCCACTTTAGATGAGCTCACAAGAACAATTAACTGACAACTACTTAATGTTTTATAACTACCTGAATTAATCATGAAATACACACTGAGTAACTATTACTATGTCTAAATAATATGTATAAATGTACATTTAAATAGTTTATTAATCATTTACTTACACTTTCTAAATGATCTTATGACAACTCCTAAATAACTGCTTTGTAAATAATGTAATACTTAAAGGATAGTTCACCCAAAAATGAAAATTGTCATCATTTAGAGATTGTCTGTCATCATCATTGTCATCACCTGTATGAATTTCTTTGTTCTGCTGAACACAAAGAAGATATTTGGAAGAATATTTGTAACCAAGCAGATCAACTTGAGCTTGACTAAATTATGACATTTTTGGGTGAACTATCTCTTTAATTTAGAAATAAATTGATTGTTAATAATATATGAAAAAAACAATTGTTAAACACATTATAGATATGCTGATAAATCAAGAAAAAAGCATGTATAGCTGTATTTATTAACTGCTTATTAACATATATTAATGTTTTATAAATGATGAATTAACTATTTACTAATGCTTAACTAATGATTCATAGTGTGAAGTTATTATAAATTGTTACCTAATAATTTAAATTATATATGTGACAACTTCTCATGTGACAACTAGTCCCTTTTTCTAGGTGTGTGTATGCTGCTGTTGTAACTTTATGACATTGAATCCCCTTGTCCAAGCTGAATTTCAAAAAGAGAAAAAGGGTATATCTTCTTCTAAAAGACAAACGTAGAGCATAATGATTCTACATCAAGAGGTCACTTGAAGATCAATAGCCTCTAGAACATTTCAAAGTGAAGACTAAAGTAAGTGCTGAGTGACACAATATTTATAAAGTATTTTCACTTCGTCCATACAATCACTATGGAGATGATTGTTGTAAATAAGTCCTTTGTGATGTTAAAATACTCTTTTGGCTGTTTTACTTTGTTTTAAAGCTTCAAACGGCACAGCTAGTACCCAGAAATAGTGTAAATTCTACCTAATATTTTCACACTGTATGCAAAGACTTTCTTTTCCAATTTTGTAACTCCTAAGGTCTGATTGACAGCGCCTCTGGATTGTCATCTAAAACTTTGTCGCAGTGGTCTGACTACATATGTGAGAAAGCAGGCGGGTCTAGAGTCACTTTGTAGATTTTTTTTACACATATTCCTGAGAGACATGGAGAGCTAGCACCATCTCACTTCCACCCACAGCCAGACTACTCTAATCATAAATAATCTGCCATATCTGAATATCATGTGACAGTGTGGGAAGAGCCATTCCTGTTTCACAGCTTTAAAAATTATAAAAGCTATGTTAAAATCTCAAATAAGAAGTGCGTTGGGGGTTTTGACTGGTCTTGGTGTGATTCGCAGAGATCATATGAATAACGGCTGTCGTAACATCACCTTGCTGTCAAACTAGCTCTGATATCGGGGAATTGTTTCTTAATGGTCTCCTGTGAGTTGTGTCAGTAAGGGTTTTAAAAGCACAATCCTTTTTAAACCTGTTTTTCAAATGCAAAAGATGTTGGAGAAAAAGAAACTTTCGTAAAAAATTAAGCGATATAATGTTGCGATTTCCAAGTGGTCTCTTCAGAAGTGAATTGGAGCCGTTGTGTCTGAGACTTCAAAATTTTTTTCCTTTTCTTCACGAGACTTTTTTCACATGATGAGCTGGCTGAATCAAATGAATAAAGGCAGCTTTAAGATATGACAGTTCATCAAAGCCCGGTGCCAGTCAAAGGGCACAGCTGGTGGGGATACAGACAGAGCAGAGACAAACTCACAAATGGAGGTCCGTGTCACTGAAATAACAGCCACCTGTGCAACACCCCTATCATCACGTTTCAAACAAACACATTTAAATTTTGATGTGAATAGAATGACAAACCCACTCAAACATATTAAATATTGTTAAAACATTTCATATTAAATATGGTCCTGATGAAACTGAAGTAGTGACATTATTGTGAGTACATCCAAATGAATATGTCACCAGAGAGAAGTCAGTTGTTTCACCGGAAGATAGACTTAATATACACTATATTGCCAAAAGTATTGGGACACTCCTGCAAATCATTGAATTCAGGTGTTCCAATCACTTACAAGGCCACAAGTGTATAAAATCGAGCCCCTAGGCATGCAGACTGCTTCTACAGACATTTGTGAAAGAATGGGTCGCTCTCAGGAGCTCAGTGAATTCAAGCGTGGTACCGTGATAGGTTGCCACCTGTGTAATAAGTCCATTCATGAAATTTCCTCACTACTAAATATTCCACGGCCAACTGTTAGTGGTATTATAACAAAGTGGAAGCAATTGGGAACGACAGCAACTGAGCCACGAAGTGGTAGGCCACGTAAAATCCCAGAACGGGGTCAGTGCATGCTGAGGCACACAGTGCGCAGAAATCGCCAACTTCCTGCAAAATCAGTAGCTACAGACCTCCAAACTTTGTGTGGCCTTCAGATTAGCTCAAGAACAGTGTGTAAAGAGCTTCATGGTGCCAGGACAACTGTCTCTCTCTGAATGTTGGCAAGACCAAAGAAATTATTGTGGACTTCAGGAAGAGACAGCAACGGACATACTCCCCCCTCATGATCAGCGGGTCACCAGTAGAGAGAGTGAGCAGCTTCAAGTACCTGGGAGTAAACATCTCCGAGGACCTGACCTGGACTGCTCACATTCAGACACAGGTGAAAAAAGCCAGGCAAGATTCAAGATTCAAGAGATTCAAGAGTTTTATTTGTCACATACACAGTTATATACAGAATATACAACCGGCAGTGAAATGTAAACAGGTCCGCTCCATGGACAGTGCAAATTCACAGTTAAAAACACAAGGAAGAAATTATAATAGAAATAGTACTTTTTTTTATATCCTATCTATATATATATATATATATATGTCCATATCTGTAGAATTATAAATAATCAAGTCAAGAGAAAAAAAAAGGTAACAAATAAGGATAAAGTGGAATAAAATAATTGAAGTAGACTTTGCAAGTAAACTGTAGACTTATAAATATGTGGTTAACAAATGTATAAAGAGTATAATGTGCAAACAGGTTTATGACAGGTTGTTACACAGTAACAACGAGAACAGAAAGTGCAGTGCAATGTCAGTGTATCGATGTTTATCCTGGCGTGAAGTCACGTGATGTTAAGTGACTGAGTTCAGGAGTCTGATGGCCTGGGGAAGAAGCTCCTCCTGAGTCTCTCAGTTTTGGCCATCAGGCTTCGGAGCGCTTACCAGATGGTCGTGAAATGAGGGTTTGCAGGGTGATTAGAGTCCTTGATGATCTTGGTAGCTCTACCTTTGCAGCGTTTGGTGTAGACGTCCTGCAGAGACGGGAGAGCTGACCCTGAGATACGCTCGGATAAGCGCACGACTCTTTGCAGGGCTTTGCGGTCATGACTGGTGCTGTTCTTCATACCACGCTGTGATGCACTGAGTTAAAACACTTTCTATCGCCCCTAAATAGAAAGTTTTCAGGATAGCTGGTGAAAGCCTGAATTTCCTCAGCTGGCGCAGGTGGTACAGTCTTTGCCTGGCTTTTTCACCTGTGTCTGAATGTGAGCAGTCCAGGTCAGGTCCTCGGAGATGTTTACTCCCAGGTACTTGAAGCTGACTCTCTCTACTGGTGACCAGATCATGAGGGGGAGTATGTCCGTTGCTGTCTCTTCCTGAAGTCCACAATCATTTCTTTGGTCTTGCCAACATTCAGAGAGAGACAGTTGTCCTGGCACCATGCTGTTAGATGCTCCACCTCGTCCAAGTATGCCGTCTCATTGTTGTTGGAAATGAGGCCCAGGACAACAGTATCATCAGCAAATTTGATGATAGAGGTGGAGCTGTGTGTGGACAAACAGTCATGCGTGTAGAGAGAGTAGAGCAGGGGGCTCAGGACACAGCCCTGTGGAGCTCCCACACTCAGGGTGATGGAGGTGGAGGTGGACTGGCCTATTCTCACCACCTGAGGCCTGCCAGTGAGGAAGTCCTCAATCCAGTGGCACTGGCTGACAGGAGTTTGGAGGTTAGCTTGGTGGGAACTATGGTGTTAAAGGCTGAGCTATAGTCAATAAATAGCAGACCACCTGCTATACCACCTGCGCCAGCTGAGGAAATTCAGGGTTTCACCAGCTATCCTGAAAACTTTCTATTTAGGGGCGATAGAAAGTGTATTAACTCCACAGCGTGGTATGGGAACAGCACCAGTCATGACTGCAAAGCCCTGCAAAGAGTCGTGCGCTTATCCAAGCGTATCTCAGGGTCAGCTCTCCTGTCTCTGCAGGACGTCTACACCAAACGCTGCAAAGGTAGAGCTACTAAGATCATCAAGGACTCTAATCACCCTGCAAACCCTCATTTCACGCTGCTGCCATCTGGTAAGCGCTTCCGAAGCCTGATGGCCAAAACTGAGAGACTCAGGAGGAGCTTCTTCCCCCAGGCCATCAGACTCCTGAACTCAGTCACTTAACATCACGTGACTTCACTTCAGGATAAACATCGATACACTGACATTGAAATGCACTTTCTGTTCTCGTTGTTACTGTGTAACAACCTGTTATAAACCTGTTTGCACATTATACTCTTATACATTTGTTAACCACATATTTATAAGTCTACAGTTTACTCACTGCACAGTCTACTTCAATTATTTTATTCCACTTCTTATTCTTATTTTTACTTTTTTTTTTCTTCTACTTGACTTGATTATTTATAATTCTATATTTAAATATATTCAAATATATATATATATATATATATATATATATATATATATATATATATATATATATATATATATATTATATTATTAGTACTTTTTTATTCTATTTCTATTATAATTTCCTCCTTGTGTTTTTAACTGTGAATTTGCACTGTCCATGGAGCGGACCTGTTTACATTTCACTGCCGGTTGTATACTCTGTATATAACTGTGTATGTGACTAATAAAACTCTTGAATCTTGAATCTTGAATCTCATGGAATGGGTTTCCATGGCTGAGCAGCTGCATCCAAGCCTTACATCACCAAGTGCAATGCAAAGCGTCAGATGCAGTGGTGTAAAGAGACATGTTCACTGGAGTGACGGATCACGCTTCTCTGTCTGGAAATCCGATGGACGAGTCTGGCTTTGGCTGTTGCCAGGAGAACAGTACTTGCCTGACTGCATTGTGCCAAGTGCAAAGTTGGTGGAGGGGGGATTATGGTGTGGGGTTGTTTTTCAGGGGTTGGGCTTGGCCCCTTAGTTCCAGTGAAAGGAACTCTTAATGCTTCAGCATACCAAGACATTTTGGACAATTTTATGCTCCCAACTTTGTGGGAACAGTTTGGGAATGGCCCCTTCCTGTTCCAACATGACTGCACACCAGTGCACAAAGCAAGGTCCATAAAGACATGGATGAGCGAGTTTGGTGTGGAGGAACTTGACTGGCCTGCACAGAGTCCTGACTTCAACCCGATAGAACACCTCTGGGATGAATTAGAGTGGAGACTACGAGCCAGGCCTTCTCGTCCAACATCAGTGCCTGACCTCACAAATGCGCTTCCATAAACACACTTCTAAACCTTGTGGAAAGCCTTCCCAGAAGAGTTGAAGCTGTTATAGCAGCAAAGGGTGGGCCAACTCCATATTAAATTCTACGGATTAAGAATGGGATGTCATTAAAGTTCATGTAAAGGCAGGTGTCCCAAAACTTTTCGTAATATAGTGTATTTTGATTATGAATTCTGAAGTTCAAAAAAAAAAAAAAAAAGAAAAAAAAAAACTATTATGCATGGATAAATCGTTCAAGAATAATAACATTCATTTAGAAAATAGATGAGTGAGTTTTCATTTCATAATGACTAATAAATATTCATTCCAAATATATGCATTCGCGCCACTTTCCCACCGGAAAACTGCGAAAATGCGGGTGAAACAAACATACAGCCAATTTCCCTGTTAATGCTTTATATAAATACAATATAGCTAAGTCTAAATCCAGGTGATCACTTATATCAATATTATATATATCGTCCAGCCCTAAAACTTGTATAGTTTTTGTCATTGCTTATTTAAAAACACCCAATTATGCAGAAGATGGTAATATTTTATTGATGAGTTGCCGATACAATATATAAGGTATGATTTTAACCCAAAATTCAACATATCAACACAAAATGATAACTGCAAACCCATGTTTCACTCCAGTTGTTTCTGTCAGTTGCAGCTGCTTCTCTTTTCTGTACATTTCGGCAGTCTTCAAATACCTCAGATTTCTGGTCAAATCTATTTGTGCAGTCAATCTCAAAGCCCTTTTCCATTTTAAAATAATGTTTTGTGTGTTTACGCTGAAAACCAATGCTTCCACTCAGTGGGCGTAACTGCAGTCACTCTGTCTGACGGTGACATCATGTGCATACCCTCTATACTCAACAACCCCATATTTTTCCAAACCAATATGTTGTAATTTTTATAGTGGAACACAAAATAATTTTAAAATCTTTGTGCAGCTATTCTCTTTACAATAACAGTTCATAGTGGCTGTGTCTGAGGACTGAAAAACATTAAAAGTACCATAAAAAGAGTATGCTGGATTTGTGTACTATATATTCCAAGTCTTCTGAAATTGTACAATAATTTGAGACTGAAATGTAGGTTTTTATTCATTCTATTCTATTAAATCTGGGTTTTTTTTTTCCTGCATATTCACTAAAGATCCTCTTTTGTTTTGCAGATAATAATAATAATAATAATAAAGATTTGGATGGAGCAACATGAGGGTAAATAATGAGTAAATAATGCCAGAATTACATTTTTTGAGTGAACTATCCCTTTAAGTTTTTACTAAACCATCATGTCATTGCATTGAAAAAAAGAATTCTCCCTGCAGGTAATGCGACGACATGGTAGGCCGTGCGATCTTGCGCAAATCTGTGATGATTTAGGAAAAGGACCTATCAGAGGTCTTCCGTCTCCCTTCTCTGTCTTTAATTGCAGTCAGTTCTGAGTCACTGCGCTCTTTTCTTGTCAGAACTGTTAACAGAGGGTCTCAGAAGAGAGCTGTTGATGCAGTCAACACAGCCGACTAAATATAAAATAGTCCTGCTCTCTCTTAACGCTAATGGGCCCTGCTGAATAATTCAACTATGATGATAATAAAAGGGAAGAGAAAAAAACCTGTCTTGCATCAGTACCTTATGGGTCGGGGCAGGGACATAATTTGCTGTCAGTGCAGTAGTTGCTGCTTCCTCTCCAGTCTTTCCTGCCTCTCTCGCCCTCTTTCTCTCTCTAATTGCATTATTTCACTGGAGATGAAGAATAATTCCTGAGGAATTTTCATCAGTCATTATGTCAGGAGTAAGGAAGGTGGGGTGGAAAGAGGGTGTGAAATGCTCCTTCACTGAGGTGTCATGCATTAACAGCAGAGGAAAGAGATTTGAAGCACAAACACACACACACACACACACACACACACACACACACAGAAGCCGTCACTGAAAGTAAGGGTAAGACGTGGGGCAACACATTGACAGGAGGACATTGCCAAATTGGACTCTCCTCCACGTCTTCCACTGTCTTTTTTAATTTCCCTCACTCGCCACTTCCCGTTTCTGCCTGTCTCTCTGTTGTGTCACATTTTTCCAGAGCTTGCCTTTAGTTGCTAGTGCTATGAAACCTTGTTTGTTCATTTACATCACCAAATGTAATACAAATCATACCGTATGTGCGAATCCATCTTATTTTCTGCTCCGTTTTCATCTGTGACCCATTTTACCCCCCTTTCCCTGCCCCTTGTTGTATAAATGTCACAACAAAGTGCTTTGTGTGGCACGGAATGCTGGTGTAAGGCTCACACTGAGGTGTTCTCCGCCTGGTCAGGGCACACAAAACCCTGTGGATAATGAGTCGAGACACTTTATGCATATTAAACCAATTTGCGAGGAGTGCAATTAGTATCATAGCAGGGGTTTGACATGGAGGCCAGACACTGTCAGCACTCTGTAGAGCTCTTTTGAAAGTCTTGGCCCACAGGAAAATTACATTAGAGAGTAAATATTGACATAAACGCCTCTGTTCTGCAGACTATTGCTCTCCATGAACGATGTCACCGGGGTGGAATATGCAGCATCGCTCCGATCATTTCCCTTTTTTTTTTTTTTTTTTTTTCTTTTTTTTTTTTTTTTTTTTTTTTCACAGAGGTTGCATTGCTTTACGAATTTCCCCCCGGTGTGGCCCCTGAATTTCCTCTGATGTTTTTCCGGCTTTCTCTCCTTCCTCCCCTTCCTCTAAATGTTCCTGCCTCTTCCCATCTACCTCTGAGGCAGCACGAGCACTTACTTACGTCTGCTGTTGATCCCCTTTCTGTTTCAGTCTCTCACTCTCATCAATTTGGATTATGCTTACATAGTGAACACAATGAAAAATTAAAGGTGATTATTTTTTCATTGTTAAACACTTTCTCTTATTCCCCCTTAATATGCAGAGATGACTGTAATTAAGCCATTCGCATGCTGATGTACTCAAAAAGTGTGAACACTGTGGCTCTGTGGCATTTTTAAAAGACTGCTCTGTTTAATTGGGCAGCCCAGCATAGCAACCAATGGGTTGATTTGGGGCCGGGGCTATCTGTTTTTTTCTACTATGGCAGGGGAAATGTTTAGGGAACTGTTTGAAAACAATCATTATTTTCATTTTTATTTTATTTCAATCATTATTATTTAGTGGCACAAAAAAATTGACACAATAGGGTACAACAGGGCTTTATTCAAATGTTGATGATTTAAGAAAATCATTAAGACCACCTTTAAGTTAATTAAAACAAAAGTTTTTTAATGTAAAAGTATAGTATTTGGGGTAAAAAGTGCATCTGCTGTTGGGGCAAAACTGGCTGACTTTTCCATTTGTTTACATGACATGGTTAGATTCAGATTGTTGATAATTTTTTGCATATTTTAGTGACAGTATATTTATCGAAAAAAAAATTTTTATTTATCCAAATAAACAGAAAATACTAGCCTAGAAATCTAGACTCATCCTAGTGGCAGCAAATCTAATTTGCCGCGAGTGTAGTCTAGCAACTCTTGGTAGACATGCGAGCTGGAAAAACCAAACTCTAGTCAGGCCAATCACATCGTGTATAGAGTCGGTGGGCGGGCTTAACATAATGACGGCAGAGTTGCCGAGGTTCCGCGTGCTACTTAAAAACAAAGAAGCTGGTAAACAGCGGTCTTTCCAATCGGCTTTGGCTGCGACTCTGGGAGACTTGTTGTTAAGCTTTTCTTTGAGAAAAGAGCAAAGAACGGCACTGAAGTCATTCTTAAGAAAGGAGGATATGTTCAGAGTTTTGCCGACCGGATACGCCGAAAGTTTAATCTATCAACTAGGCTTCATCTTCTTCGTTGCTCTGGTTGGTTGTAGCGCTATCCTATTGCATGCAGAGGGAATTTGAAAGACAACCGTTTATCCCGCCCCTCGGATTGAGCCCTGCCAACGGTGTGTTCCCAGACCCAACATCTTGATGTGGATCTGACTTGTCAGGCTACGAAAATAGCACAAACTTTGCAAAAGTGATTGTTTTGAACAATTATTAACTTAGACATTATTAAAATCATATTATTTTAGCTAAAGTATTTATATCAATACTGTGTGCCTTTTGCCCCATGCTGGGGAGCCTAAAAGCCCCCTCCTCGCCACCTCATACATTTAAGATTTTTTTAAACAAAAAGAACCACTTTTTTTTTTTTTTTCCCACACAAAATCTGTTGCTCCATCAATGTTCAGTACAAGCATATACATTTTTTATGCAATCATACACTTTGGGAGTAGTGAACAGCTATTTTTTTCTTAAAGGTGCAGTATGTAAAATGTATACTGCGGTACTAGATACTGCGGTCTAAATTCAAAATATTGGAGAGAGTTGTTTCCCCTGCCCCCTCCTCCTCAGACTCAACTCACGTGGGTTGCCAGTTTGAGGACTCACAGCAGGAATGAGCGCAATTGATAATGGAAGGCGAGGAGACTCACACACTGTAAGTTGATGAGTTGATTTATTGATTTAGGAGTTGTTATTGCTTTTTAATCTGCTCCCGGATTTTTAGATGGATCTCTGACCCAGTTTGTTCGCTGGCTTCCATGGCTTGCTGTGTTTTCTGCCAACTGGCAACCTATGGTGGTGAAATACTATTGGGTAAACTGGCAACTTGCGGCACACAGACCAAAACAAAAACAGACACGGAACGCACTTTTCAAAGTAAAATAACTGGCTGTAGCATTGTTTTTCAGAGAAACGAGTATGTGAACTCGGCATGTTTCCTAAATATCTGCAAACATATTAGGGTATTTTATGCTTTAGTAGGCCTACAGTCAAAAACGTACGTACAGCACCTTAAAGGCACCTTTAGCCTTGTTCCATATAGCGCCTTTTACAATACAGCTTCACAGTAATAAACAAAAATAACACTGTTCATTTTGCTAAATCAATTATGAAGCCACTTAAATGTCAGTACAATAGCTCTACATAAGACAAGTATCATTATTCAGCTCAATTTAGCTCATTGTTGATTTAGCTCAGTTTAATAACTGCCAATACTGAAATGCTCATCAATTATGAAATGATTTCAGTTTAGCTAAAGCAATTCTATAGAAGTTAGTTCAGTATTGATTCAATTCAGTGTCAAAAATACACATTATACCTAATGTTTATTTATGTTTCATTAGATTTCCTAATATTTATATGCTACAGTAAATCTTAAAATGCTAATTATAAGAAGGTTTGATGTGATTTGCTACGTTTCGGATATTTGTGTTGCGTTGTAGTTACTCGGCATGCTTTGCTGGTGGGGTCAAATCACAGCAATTTCGGTCTGATTAGGACGGTATACGTGTGTGAAACGCATTTAGGTTTACATTTCACTGTAATGTTGCATTTTGTGTATGTGCTACCATTGTTGCGTTTGCTCACGTAAATAATGACGATGTTAAACTGTAATTTGGAGTTTGATTGCAAATATTTCTATCAATTACCAAAAAATGAATGACTGTAATGAATACACATTGACATATCTCTGACAGTAAGACGTGACATGATAAAAGCAGACATTCATTTAGTCAGTGATGTGTTTCTGTGTGGATGCTGGCAGAGAGATTTCTTTCTGCAGTTACTTAATTCTCTTTTAGTTCGTTTCTCATCTACATTTTGAGCAATTTTTATTTAGCTATTAGTTGCAAAACTACTGATGTTTTGGCTTTAGCACATCTCCCTGTTATCGCATCGAAAAACCCTGATGACAAGCAAATGTGCATTACCATTAAGCTTTTCTTTCACTAATACATAATATCGCCATCTGCTCCGAACTATAAGAACTCATAAATATGGAAAGTTCTTATTTGCAGATGAATTTGCAGTAATCATCACTTAGTCCCACCGTCTGAATTAAACGGTGATATTCCTCTCGGCTTTTCGTCATTACACAACAGCGAAACGTCCCTGAAGGCCCCTCGCTCAGATGAAAGAAATAAGGGGATGCTTCATTATTTAACAATATTGAGATCCTGATGCTAATGAGTTATTAACAAGATTTATTTAACGATTTTAGAATTATGCAGCAGGGTAATGGGACATATCTGAGGGAAATGTGTATATTATTATTGAGATGTAAAAGCAAAAAAATGTTAGATGAGTGTGAGGAGGGAGATAAAGACAATGTTTGCAGCTGTATTTTAATATGAGAAATGGAAAGTATCATTTTCATAGGACTGGTAGGAAGAATTTAATGAGGAGTGATTAAGGAACTAGTTTAGTATCTACAGGCGGGAGGTTTATTAGATTTTTTTTATAATATATATATATATAATTTATCATTTTGTTTGTAGTATTAATTTAATATTTGATTATTTTTGTTTATTCTTTATTTTGAGAGAAGGATTCTATATGCAAAAAAAGAAGAAAAAAAAATACTCCAGTGAATAATGAGACCCTTTCGGAGTTGCCATGGCAATCCTGACAAAACTGTCAAGTTTCAAACTCTTTTATACATCTCATGTGGGGTCTGCAAGGCAACTGTCAAAGAAGCACTTTAAACTGAGATCTTTTTAGCAGAGCACATTTTATATCTGGCAAAATAAGCCAGTTTTGCAAGCTATTTTCAACGACACCCACTCCAGAGATTCAGCAAATTCAAAAGAACACTGTGCTGAATAAATAAGAAATCTGGAAATGAAGTGATTGTAATTCTTTGGGCGTAAACTATTGCTACACGTGATCCACAATCAGTGAATCTCCATCAGCTCGAGCAAGGAAGACAGGAGGCTTTGGAATCACCTTAAGTAGGTTGTGGAGCAGTAATCCAATTACATGTTTATGGATGGCGAAATAAAACCAACATCATATTTTCTGGAGAGTGTCTATGAAGGTACTCTCGATGGTCTTGTGAGGCAACTACTTTGAAAAAAAGAGAGATACTAGTTGGGATGCATTTCAGTGGTGTCATTTGATTCCTGTTCCTCAAGATTAAAGTCATTAAAAAAGTTTATCAGCTTTAGCTAATTATAACCAAATAACAAGTAGCATACGAACTTTAAAGATAATTTGTAAGCGGCAGGGTCTTTTTAAAAGAAAAAGTGCAGTACAATCTGTGCAGTGTACTCACAAGAAAATGGGACATTCTAAAACGATTAACGTGAAAAACGCTTAACGTGGCTTAATGTACTAAGGTGGTACAGTGGTATTAAAAGATCTAATTCTGTACACACCTTATTAATAAACCATACTACACTATATTGCCAAAAGTTGTGGGACGCCTGCCTTTACATGTATTGATACAAATACTTTACACATGAACTTTAATGGCATCCCATTCTTAATCCGTAGGATTTAATTGACTTTAATTGGCAGAATTGGCCCACCCTTTGCAGCTAGAGCAAAGAGCTTCAACTCTTCTGGGAAGGCTTTCCAAAAGGTTTAGGAGTGTGTTTATGGGATTTTTGACCATTCTTCTAGAAGCTCTTTTGTGAGGTCAGGCACTGATGTTGGATGAGAAGGCTTGGCTTGCAGTCTTCGCTCTAATTCATCCCAAAGGTGTTCTATCGGGTTGAGGTCAGGACAGTCAAGTTCCTCCACACCAAACTCGCTCATCCATGTCCTCATGGACCTTGCTTTGTGCACTGGTGCTCAGTCATGTTGGAACAGGTAGGGGCCATTCCCAAACTGTTCACACAAAGTTGGGAGCATGACCCAATTGCTGGGTTAAAACAACCCAATTGCTGGGGTTGTTTTTAACCCAGCATTTTTTAGAGTGTGATGTACAATAGCACCATGCCACAAAAAGTCTTATAAATCTGTAGTAATGCTTAAAAGGTTGTTGAAACTCTGTAATATAGTCTTTCATTATGACATTCTAGATGTTTTTTTTTTTTTTTCCATAACCAAGATTTGAATGTATAAAACATGCTAAGTAATGCTTCCTTTTATCATTTTCCTCCAGAGACATTGAAACACAGAGTAGTAATTAAACTCATTCACAGAGATCAGCCTCTGCCACATGGGGATTTGCTCTAGTTCTGTCCTTTGTTCACACGCAGAGAAGCAGCAGAGCGAGGGGTGTATAAAACTACCTGTCAATCACTCCCATTGTCTGTGCTGAGCATGTTAGATAACTGATGCCCATTTAACTCTTTCTCTATCACTGACTGAAATTTCCATCATTTATGAGAGAACGCTTTCCCGCCATTGACAGAATTTTCCGGCTTTCCCTGTTTTCACTTTTATATGGTTGGGGGCACTGTAACACATCTTCTGAAAGAGTACTGAATCTCCTGATCAAAACACAGGTGAAAAAAAGCAGAAACAAGCAATATCTGATATAAGCAGATGTAAAATAACGTAATCATCAACATTAAACGGCATATAAATCAAAACTGCCTAAACATTTTAAACATTGCATTAAACATTTTTGGAAACAACATGCTTTTTTTATTCTTAGTTATTGTTAATTTCAACATTTGTTAATACATTATTAAAATTAAAATTGTTTTTATTAACTAACATTAACAAAGGTTAATCAATACTGTAACAAATGTATTACTCATTTAATGTTAGTTAATGCATTTATCAGTGTTAACTAATAGGACCTTGTAAATTTATTTAAAGCATTTACCTATTTTGACATCATAACACTAAAATGTTAAAATTGATTTAACATTCTATCTATTATTACTTAAACACTTAATAAATTTTTAAATTGATAAAAATATCTACATTATTGTAAAATGTACAAATACATTTATAATATAAATATATGAAGTTGTATTTTTACAATTCTAATGTTGTGCATATGTACACTTACATTTTCATCAACTGGCAATATGTCTGTATTGTACTTTTCAGCATATTTCTCTTTATATTTGTGTACATTATGTACAAATATTTGCAAATTCTTATGAAATCACTCTGTATATACAATACATCTGGAAAGTATTCACAGCGCTTTACTTTTTCCACAACTTATGTTACAGCCTTATTCCAAGATGGATTAAATTAATTATTTTCCTCAAAATTATATAAAATTTTATATATTCACAGAGTTGTCTCGTAGCCACTCCTTTGTTATCTTGGCTGTGTGCTTAGAGTCATGATCCTTCGCCCCAGTCTGCGGTCGAGAGTGCTGTAGAGCAGGTTTGTCTCGGTATATTGCTGCATTCATCTTCCCCTCGATCCTGACTAGTCTCCCAGTTCCTGCCACTGAAAAACATCCCCACAGCATGATGCTGCCGCCACCATGCTTCACTGTAGGGATGGTATTGGCCAGGTGATGAGCGGTGCCTGGTTTCCTCCAGACATGACGCTTGCCATTCAGGTCAAAGAGTTCAATCCTTGTTTACTCAGACCAGAGAATTTTGT
The DNA here is from genome assembly GCA_018749465.1 of Paracanthobrama guichenoti. NCBI lineage: Eukaryota > Metazoa > Chordata > Actinopteri > Cypriniformes > Gobionidae > Paracanthobrama > Paracanthobrama guichenoti. The sequence goes on from CM031966.1 coordinate 32,205,924, forward strand.
TTCTCATGTTCAGAGTCCTTCAGGTGCCTTTTGACAAACTCCAGGTGGGCTGTAATATGCCGTCTGGCCACTCTACCATACAGGCCTGATTGGTGGAGTGCTGCAGAGATGGTTGTTCTTCTGGAAGGTTCTCTTCTCCACAGAGAAACGCTGGAGCTCTGTCAGAGTGACCATCAGGTTCTTGGTCACCTCACTGACTAAGGCCCTTCTCCCCCGATCGCTCAGTTTGGCCGGGCAGCCAGCTCTAGGAACAGTCCTGGTGGTTCCAAACTACTTCCATTTACGGATGATGGAGGCCACTGTGCTCATTGGGACCTTCAATGCTGCATAAATGTTTCTGTACCCTTCCCAAGATCTGTGCCTCAATACAATCCTGTCTCGGATGTCTACAGAAAATTGCTTGGACTTCATGGCTTGGTTTGTGCTCTGACATGCACTGTTAACTATGGGACCTTATATAGACGGGTGTGTGCCTTTCCAAATCATGTCAAATCAACTGAATTTACCACAGGTGGACTCCAATCAAGCTATAGAAACATCTCAAGGGTGATCAGTAGAAACAGGACGCACCTGAGCTCAATTTTGGGTGTTATGGCAAAGGCTGTGAATACTTATGTACATGTGTTTTTTATTTATTTTTAATGAATTTGCAAAGATTTCAAACAAACTGATTTCACATTGTCATTATGGGGTATTGTTTGTAGTATTGAGGAAAATATTAATTAATTTAATCCATTTTGGAATAAGGCTGTAACAAAATGTTGAAAAAGTGAAGCGCTGTGAATACTTTCCAGATGCACTGTAGTCACCGTATCTGTCAAGCTCAAAGCACCATAAAAGCACTTGTCTTCATGTCTGGGGCCATACGATAGTGTTGTGTAAGGAACAGGTCTCTTCTATCAGCCATGGTCAGCTTTTACATGGAATACCGTTGTATGAAAAAGAGCTGGTGAAAGAAATTCTCCTTTTGTATTCCACAGGATATATACAGATTTGGAAGAACATGAGGGTGAGTAAATAATGACTTTGATGATTTTTATTTTTTGGTGAACTATAAAAGCAATATGGCAAAAGATGAAGTCTTGGCTGTTAGTTTGATTGTGTGTGTGTGTGTATGTGTGTGTGTGTGTGCCTATAGGGGTAGAGTCACAAGACTACTGAGAGGGGAGGACAAGGTCTTGGAGGGAAGCACAGGGTGAGAGATGACTCAATCAGCCAAAAGCACCTGCTCCTGCTTCTACTCAACGCTCAGGCCTATTAATATATACACACACACACACACACACACACACATACACACACACACACACACACACACACACACACACACACACACACACACACACACACACACACACACACACACAAATCAAATAATCCCACTTTCTTCAGATAGGCTCCTTTTCAGACTGTCATATTTAATCACATCTCAACAATTCCAGGTAGTTCTGCGTTTTCTTTTGTATTTGAGATTTTGGAACTTGTAGTTCTTTCAGCATTTTGTAGGGCCACGATTTAATTTGATTCTGTGATTTTATTTTTAAGGTCCGCTCACACACCGATAGCTACACTCTTAAATAAAAAGTTTCTATATGGAGACCTAGGATTCTTGACTGAATTTTAAAGAACTCTTTATGCCAAAAAAGATTCTATATAAGGAGAAATGTCTGAAATGACTGCATAAAACGTTCACGTTAACGGGTTATTTAATCTTTTCCTGTATGTTTACATGCTGTTTAATCCACACCACAACTATAACGATAATCTTTTTTTTTTTCTAGGTGATGAATGACAAAAACAATCATTGTCAATCTTTGGCAGCCAATTATAAAAATCATTCTAAATGTAAAAGAATAGCAGTCCTCAACACAACTATAATTATAATGACACAGAGGAACGCCTAATGAAATATTATTGAAATCACCTTCAGAAGTTTTTATTTTTCCAGCTGATGAATGATAAAGACAGCCAATCATAATCCATCCTGCTTAAAAGAGCTAGAGCATTTAAAGTGGCAAATGAGGGAACTGCAGAACTGTTTATAATAAACAGATGGATATTGTGTGTTGGTGTGGACGCTAATGTAGTTATCGTTATAGTTATCTTTATTTATTTATTTATAAGTATGATTAATGTGTTTGATTTTAGAATTCCAAACATCCCTCAGATGGCTTTCAGACAGGAAGACATGGAATAATAAAATCACGCCATAGTTTGTATAATGCTGAAACTTGAGATCAATGTTTTATACAAAATATTGCTCCTGCTGGTTGTTTCCCTCTACAGTCAGCTGAGAACATCAACTGGCATTTTACTGAAGTGAAATGTCAAGGTCATTCAAATGTTTTTTTTTTTTCTCTTTTCTCCTCTCTGTGAATCACTGATGTAGTCCCCTCTGCGGTAGGGTCAGAAACATCTGTTCTGTGTTTATCATAAATATCTAAATTAATTAGGATTCAAACCATGCCAATACAATACATATTTATTATTCTGCTACCACTGTGTGGCTTTGAAATTTTTAATGAGATACAAGCTGGAAATGCACAAACGCTTCATAAACGTGCTGGAAACTGTACTCTGGTGAACTGTGGAGTTTTACTCAGGATTTGTAAATGCCATGAGGTGTCAATCTTATGGAGCCGTGGGATGATCATTCATAGTGGTCACTGAGAAAGCACATTAAATAGAGTGACATCAAGGAGTAGGCTTGGAGCAGGTGACTTTTTTTACTATTTGCACTGACCGTAACTGTAAAAAATGAGCTAAGATCATGCAGTGCAGAATATGGAAATTGTGAGAAAATTAAGCACAAAATCTTGAAGTGTCCCACAACAGGACAAAGCAATATTGATAGGATCCACTTTTATGCTAAGATATATGTGACCCTGGACCATAAAACCAGTCATAAGTCGCATGGGTATATTTGTGGCAGTAGTTTTTATGCCAAAAGTTATTAGGATATTAAGTGAAGATCATGTTCCATGAAGACATTTTGTAAATTTCCTACCGTAAATATATATAAAAAATTATTATTAGTAGTAATATGCATTGCCAAGGACTTCATTTGGACAACTTTAAAGGCGATTTTCTCAATATTTAGATTTTTTTTGCACCCTCAGATTCCAGATTTAAAAATAGTTGTATATCGGCCAAATATTGTCCTATCCTAACAAACCATAAATCAATGGAAAGCTTTCTTAATTTAAAAAAAAAGAAAAAGAAAAAAAAAAAAGGGTCTCATATCCAGGGTCACATATAGAGTTTATGTAACTAATTACTAAAGATGTGGTCACATTAGCAAAATTTGGTCCATTGTCTGTTATCAACAGTGTAGCGACGTACAGTATGCCTTATCTGACAAACTTCATTTTATGGAGCTCTCTGCTAACGAGCTGATGATCTGAATTAGGTGTGTTAAATAAGGGAGATATACAAAATGTGCAGAGAGGTGGGTCACCAGGACCAGGATTGAAAACGTCTCGGTTATGTATGTAACCCTCGTTCCCTGAAGGAGGGAACAGAGAAGTTAAGTCGATGTCACCAACGGATTAGGATCCCAATACATTGGTGACGTCGGCGTAATGTCGAACATGACAGGCTGAAAGGGAACCACTGCCGTAGAGGTATGTTTCTTACCATATTGAACAACATTGTGGTTTTATAAAGAACATTTTTATCTGTGTATTGGCAGGGCTGGAAGATTGCCTTGTCTTGTTGATGTGGTATTTCCATATTAAACCTGGAGTTTAACCGAGGGCTTTAAAAAACCTGCTTGCTCATGAGCTAGTCCCAGTCCCACGGGATCTAAACAGGACGTTTATTCGCTCTTAGACCTGCACGGTGCCCTGCTCGTTTTACCCCATCACACTTCTGTCAGTGAGGGCAGCCGACTGTTAATTAAGAAAATGTTTACGGCTTTCTGCATAAATTACATGCTTGCTGCAGAAAGTCAATGAGATTCATGTTTGGCTTTTCTCTAAAGGTGAGTATTAATAATGCTTTTTACTGGGCTAATTATGCTAAACTTTTACATGGGTTCCAGATTCTCTCATTACCGTGATGAAGTGTAAAACACTAAAATGGGATGGAAATGTCCACTGAACACCACATACATATATATATATATATATATATATATATATATATATATATATATATATATATATATATATATATATATATATATATATATATATATATACACACACTCACCTAAAGGATTATTAGGAACACCATACTAATACTGTGTTTGACCCCCTTTCGCCTTCAGAACTGCCTTAATTCTACGTGGCATTGATTCAACAAGATGCTGAAAGCATTCTTTAGAAATGTTGGCCCGTATTGATAGGATAGCATCTTGCAGTTGATGAAGATTTCTGGGATGCACATCCAGGGCACGAAGCTCCTGTTCCACCACATCCCAAAGATGCTCTATTGGGTTGAGATCTGGTGACTGTGGGGGCCATTTTAGTACAGTGAACTCATTGTCATGTTCAAGAAACCAATTTGAAATGATTCGAGCTTTGTGACATGGTGCATTATCCTGCTGGAAGTAGCCATCAGAGAATGGGGACATGGTGGTCATAAAGGGATGGACATGGTCAGAAACAATGCTCAGGTAGGCCGTGGCATTTAAACAATGCCCAATTGACACTAAGGGGCCTAAAGTGTACCAAGAAAACATCCCCCACACCATTACACCACCACCACCAGCCTGCACAGTGGTAACAAGGCATGATGGATCCATGTTCTCATTCTGTTTACACCAAATTCTGACTCTACCATCTGAATGTCTCAACAGAAATCGAGACTCATCAGACCAGGCAACATTTTTCCAGTCTTCAACTGTCCAATTTTGGTGAGCTTGTGCAAATTGTAGCCTCTTTTTCCTATTTGTAGTGGAGATGAGTGGTACCGGTGGGGTCTTCTGCTGTTGTAGCCCATCCGCCTCAAGGTTGTGCGTGTTGTGGCTTCACAAATGCTTTGCTGCATACCTCGGTTGTAACGAGTGGTTATTTCAGTCAAAGTTGCTCTTCTATCAGCTTGAATCAGTCGGCCCATTCTCCTCTGACCTCTAGCATCAACAAGGCATTTTCACCCACAGGACTGCCGCATACTGGATGTTTTTTCCTTTTCACACCATTCTTTGTAAACCCTAGAAATGGTTGTGCGTGAAAATCCCAGTAACTGAGCAGATTGTGAAATACTCAGATCGGCCCGTCTGGCACCAACAACCATGCCACGTTCAAAATTGCTTAAATCACCTTTCTTTCCCATTCTGACATTCAGTTTGGAGTTCAGGAGATTGTCTTGACCAGGACCACACCCCTAAATGCATTGAAGCAACTGCCATGTGATTGGTTGATTAGATAATTGCATTAATGAGAAACTGAACAGGTGTTCCTAATAATCCTTTAGGTGAGTGTGTGTGTGTGTGTGTGTGTGTGTGTGTGTGTGTGTGTATTTATTTATTTAATATATTGCTTTGTTTCATTTATATAGATTTGAAGTTTTAAAAACCATCCCTTGAATTTTACGATTTTGAAAATGATTTGATTGCATTCAATCTTAACGGAAGGCTTGCATGTTGTTTTCTTGTCTGATTTGGTCACAATAGTATAAAAAAAATTGATTTCATATTCACTTTGGCTCTTTTAAGTTGACTCTGATTCAGTATCATAATACAGAGAATGAATAACAAACCTTCTACTATCATTTTGTAAATACAGTTGTTAGGCTTATCTGATTCAATTTATGTTCTAATTACTCTCCCATTCAAATAATTTGATGTCCATCTCTTCTTATTAGACTCTAGCATGTTCTAAATTTCGTTAAACTTGTACAATTATAATGAAGTATCTTACTCTTACTATTCCTTTACTGTCAGCCTGTAACTGTCTGATTTGGCTGATTCTCCCTCACTCTCTGAGCCCTCATTTCTCCTCCTGACCATAGATGACACAAAATCTCATCTCAGCACTTTTGGCTATGCTATGCTATTTTTAATTTTGTCATTTCATCAGAATATCAACATTTGTGAGATTTGGTCAGTCAAAACAGTTTTGAGGTTAATTGATCTAATTTTGTGTCTATCAAAAATAGTGATCTATGACACTGCATTATGTTGAATATCATTTTGTGTCTATTTTTTAATGAGGGATTTGTGGACACAATGCTTTTGGTTTAGTAGAGTAAATGTCATAGCTTTTATTTTGAAGTAAAAAGATAAAATCAGACACTTGGGGTAAGATGACCCAGCAAGAATTGGCACAGAAGGCCCCAAGTGGCATGTTGTTACTGGTGTTATTCTTTTTAAATGTAATACTTATTGTAATTAATGGGGTTATTAATTAATATTTTCATGAATTAGATGTACATTTCAGGCATCTTCACTTTCATTAAAATAAACCTATAGGTTAATTGAGTGAATTCTATTATGACAAAATCTATCATATTATTTTTATTATGACATCTTCAATTAAAATATATATTAATTTAATATAATAACACATTGTTTTTAAGGGGGCATCTTCCTGCATGTTGCCCTGCTATTAATATGGTCTTAATTAAATATTATGAATATTATGTATTTTGTAGATTACTGGTATCAACTAAGACAACTGATTATAATGGGTAGTATAATTTACAGGAGTTAAAGTGTGACAATCCGTCATTGTTTTTTTTTTTTTTTGGCTACAAAGTGTGCCAACAACAGCAAATTTGATGTTATTTATATTAGAGCTGATCGGGTACAAAAAATTGATTAGACAAGAATTCTAATTCTCTTCCAAGAACGTTGATTTTGTGCAAGTTTTTAGCACTATTATAATTCCACGGATCAACCACTGTTTTTATTGTGGATGGTAATGCTTGTTAATCTACCTGTTAATGCGACGACACTCATTCAGTGACTGTTGTCTCCGCCCCCAGATGAGTGATGCTGGGCAGCGAGCAGAAAAACACGGAGCGGATTAGCGGAATCTGGGATCTTTAGCGGAGAGGGAAAACAGAACACTTTTAGAGAGGATGGGGTGCGAGAGGCAGGTTGTAGTCAAAACCACCTAAATCGAGACCAAGACCAGTGTGTACCGAGACCAAGTCAAGACCAAGACCAGACCAGCACTCCTTAAATTCATCTAAAAGATCCATATCTACTGTATGAGAAATTACTTATATTTAATGAATAAATATAATTAGAATAGTAAGAGACTATAGAGCTGTTACCAATCAAACCACTGACAATAAAAATTAATGGCACAGAAGTTGCATCTGAATTGGTACAATTACTCCTTCATAAATAATGTTAAGATTAATTTAACATTAAAACATTATCATTATTTAACATTCACGGAATCATTTATTCAACCGATTTGTTCAAAGCAGCTGATTCATTTAATAACGAAACGTTGCCGCATTAGCAAAGACTCAGTTTAAAATGTAATTTAATATGAACTTCTTGTTTATTGAACATTTGTATAAGTCAATATCATTTTCAATCCCGCTTATGAAAACAGCTCTCTTGCGATATTGCTTAATTATATTCTCTGTTATATAAAAAAACTATATCTCAGAATTTTTGGGCCATTTATATTAATTTTGGGCATTTTTGATGCTTCTTTGCTTTTGATCCCGGCATCATAGTAACAAAAGACACATTACAAAGAAGTTATTGATTGCATTTTAAGCAGTAAGTTTTATATCAAATCACATTAATGATGTTAAATCAGACAATGCACCAGCAATTTAGTGATATCCTTGCAGTTGTGGTCTTGACTGGTCTTGAGATAAAATCCTGAGTCCTCTAAGTCCAAGACCAAGACAAGTACAAATGTGGTCAAGACTGAGACAAGACCAAGACCTTCAAAAAATGGTCTTAAGACCGGTCTCGAGTACTACAACACTAGCGAGAGGAGCACCTCATCTGATGACTGAAGTGGCTCTAACCACAGGGCCATCCTCCTGTGCACAGCCCTGTGAATGAGTATTTTTGAACAAATTGGTTGAGTCAATGATTCAAAGATTCACTTGAATCAGTGGCTGAAATCGCATAATCTCTGAGTAGGTACTTCTTTTGAAAAAGTAATCACTTCATGCCTGTTAAAAAAGAATGTTCTATATAGCATGAATGTGTGCAGTGTGAATTTAATCCTGATGTTGTCAATATTACACAACTATCATCATATTGTTACAAACGTGTTGGATGCAGCAGGGAAGAGTCAGAATCGGACTTCCAATAATAGCTGGGTATTTATTTAAACGAAGAGATAAAGAGTGCAGGGAAGGGAGTCCAACATAAAGGGAGTGCTGATGACGAACGCCAGGTGCAGGGAATCCAGGGAGAGCAGGAAAGATGATGAGGGAGTGCGTTCAGATGTGAGACTGGGAGGATTCTGGGAAATGGATTCCGGGACATGCGTGGAATGTAACGCATATGTAATTCCAGTGCCATTTACAAATCCTCTAAATTTCAGAATCTCACACTGGTAGTAGATAATCTGGAAAGTATGTTTTCACATACAGTTTTTCACCTACTATATAGTACAGAAGTATGCATATTCTGATGCAGCATGTGAATGAATTAAGTAAATGATTCAGTGACTCCCAGATAAAGACAGTCACTTGTCGCCACCTATTAGTGCAACCATGTAACTTGCAAAAAGGCTCACTGAAAATAAACCTCCACGAATAATACACAGATTGACAATGCCATTCAGAATCGGAATTGAAGAACAAAACTAACTGATGAAACTAAACATTTTCTGAGATCATTAGCAAAAAAACACACCTTGCTTGTCCTTGCTGTACTGCGCCATGTTTTGCTGCACAGATCATTTTCCTTACTTAACACATGAAGACCTTTTTCCAGCCCTTCCATTATATTGGTAAAATTACAATATAACATACAGGTCATAGAGGCATTAAAGGATAAGTGTAGAGAAGTTGTTTGGCTGCAGTTTTCTCTACAGGCTGTACCTCAGGCAGAGGAATTGCCTACTGTAGTGGTTGCTAAATTGTCCACAGACAGTTTAAAGGACGTTGGGAGCTCTGTTATCTCGCCAGTTTGTTTCTTTTTTCATTCCAGTGAGTTCAATCTTGGTTGTGACACAATGTTTGCAGACGTTTTAGTACTTAGATGATGAACAAACTGAACATCTCACGTCATGTAAGCGCTAAACACTGTGATTACTGGTTACCAGCCCCAACAAGTGCACTCTTGGTGTCCACAATTTACTGAAAGCAATTTGTGACAGTGTTAATAATAGAACTGTCAGCAGTGTTACCTGCTACCAAGGCTGCCATTCAAGTGCTAACATAGACACATGCGTGGAGAAATTACAGCCCATCTGCTTTTGAAAGATCTAGTTGTCATAAATAACTCATCTTAATAGTATAATATCTATAGGTTAGGGAAATAGACCAAGGGCTCCATGTCACCTTCCTGATGATAACAGGTAACTAGCATTGGGATAAACTGTTTTCTGGTGGGTTATTTGTGTCTAAAGAGGTGAGTGTCATCTGGTTGTAATATAGTTGCTTGGAGTGACTGAGAAAAATGTCACTTCACTCAGCAAGTGATGAAATCTGACATATGGCATCAAAGCATCATTAAGGCTACACCTACTGGAGGAGGGTCGAGGTCTTGAAGGAGATTTTAGCAGGAGGGGAAGTGATTGCAGGATGAGGAGGGCATTAAACAGCTTGGAGGCACCACTGTTGGGTAGATACAATACAGAAATTGAGTAAATAGCGCTACACTGTAAGATGTTGTATGATAAACATTGAAGTGTTAAGGAGCCCAGCATGTGAAGAGCTCGATTTGGAGGATCGATCGATCATACCCTTTAGGGATTTCATTAGTGCAGACCTCATGTTATGTACAACAGTAAGTGATTTGCAGCCTATTTTAGCCAGGAACCTCCTTTTCAAAGAGACCTTATGGATGATCTTTATAGTGACCACTCACAGGGGAGGTTTTATATACCAGAATAAAAATAAAACAATCTGGCAAATAGTTGTACAGAAAATGTGTATAGACTCTGATGCCATTAACCTGAACAATTTTGGCAAATCCAGTGATTATTTAATGTTCAAAAATGCTTATTTTATCAACACTGTAATTTGTTACTGGGCCTTTGACAGAATACATGTTTGCATTCCACTGCGCCACATCGTTTTTCTATGTAAACATGGGCTGGACGGACTTATATATCTGTGGGCCCTATCAAACATCTGGCGCAATGCGATGCCAGGCGCGACGCAAGTGTCTTTTTCTAGTTTCAGCCCAACGCAGTTATAATTTTCAAATCCTGCACCACGTTGTTTAAACAGCAAATGCATTCGCACCTATTTGTGCGCCCATGGGTGTGCTGGTCTGAAAACAAGGTGTGTTCAGGCGCATTGTTGGCGTGTATCTTTTGAGGCAGCTGAAAATGACTGTGCCATTGACCAACAGAAACCTAGTCTAAAGTCAATAGTGCGGTATTTTTTGTGTTTTTTAAAGCGTGCGTTAGTAATATGCGCCTATAGGCAGGTGCACAATGCATGTACACTCTGCTTATTACACACACAGGGATGCGCAGCAGACCAAATATTAAAAATGAAAGGATTACAATGTAAACGATTATTATTGTGTACATACAGATAAAAATGCCTACATGTCATAATGGATAGTCATTGCATGTATCAGAATTGCCTATTTGCAGTAATGACGAATGAAAGTGGCAACTATTTTAACCAAACTTGGCAATACACACATGTATTTAAACTGGCTCATCAGGTTGAGGGTGTCTATATTCTGCCATGTAAATAGTAAATCTTCCATGGTGCAAGCGCAACTGGCTTTTAAAGGGAATGGTTGAGACTCTGATTGGTTGATTGCACGTCATGCCCAAAACACACCCATTACTCATTAAGAGAATAGGGACAACCCTTTCAGACCATGCACTGGGCGCGCCGACCATTTTTCCCGTCGTTAAACTAGCAAAAGTGCACCTGCGCTGTACGCTTTAGACCATTAGATCATTAATATAGGGCCCTGTGTCTTTTGCATTTCTATTTGCATTTCACGCATGATGGTGGCACTCAAGTTAAATAAAAAATGGCATAATAAGTTAAACTTTTTTTTTAATTCATCTCAAGACCTTGCGTTTTTTTTTTTTTTTTTTTTTTCATTCCACTTCCCAGGTCTTGCATATTTCAATGCAATGTTTTTGCGTTCAGCTGCACTGTATTTTCATTGATTTTCTATGTAAACATGAGCTAGACGGATGTATTTGACCATTGCGCTTGTGTCTTTTGCAGTGTCTCACACATAATGCAGTGTTCAAGTTGCAGTTTTTATCAATTACTAAAACACCTAAACCTCATTCTGTAAACCAAATTCTCAAAGGTCTAAGCCCATTGTTCACACTGATGATGTGATCAAACTAGCTGAACAAAATATAAGCCAGCTCAGAGTGCACTGAATCTGGATATGAACAATGGATGGAAACAATCTGAGAGGGAGAGGAGAAAGAGTATGTGCATGAGGTGGTGGACGAGGAGGAAGAGGACGAGAACAATGAAGAGCAAGGTGTGGAGTGCTGTCAAAACTGGATCCGGCACATCAGAGGGTTTTTTTTCTTTGCCTGGCTTCATTGCCTGTGATGAGGACAAAGTCCTCAGGCTGGACCCAACATGAAGACGTGATGCTGAGGCAGTATGAATCTCTCCTTGGGCTTGATTTCATAGTTGCACAACTTTTTTGAGTGTACTGTAACATGCTTTCCAGTTTTCTTTAACCTTTTGGGCTTTTACTTTTGGGCTACTGTATTTTCACAGTGTACAAGTGCTGAATATACAGACATTCAATACTTACTAAGTTGCGTTCAATACTTTGTTACCCAGAAATTGAAAATGTGTTGTTTACTGTGTACAATATAATTATTATTTTTTTCTCTGTAACATACTCTGGATGCTGTGTTCTCCATGGAGTGTCTAATGAATGATCTGTAGAGTTTATATATTGACTGGCTGATCCGAAAGCATTGTTTGATTTTAAGTGCAGGTGAAACAGTTTTGAGCCGATTGTTTGATTTTGACAAAAGTCAAGGGTTTTGTGAATGTAGTTTGAAGATTTGGTTTTGTGTTTTAATGTTGAGAAAAAGGGTAAAGGTTTCAAGAACATTAAAATAAGTCTTTAGACCCTGTGTATGCCCTGCGTATCACATTTTTGTTTCCACTGTGCTGCTTTTCTATAGTTTTTCAATGTAAACATGGTAGGCGGACATCTTTGACCATTGTGCTTCTGCCTCAGGCTCAGCACAAGGTGAACATATTATTCAGTAACATTAGGCAGTTTTGATTTATACACCATTTAATACATGCATATGATTACTTATACTATTGTATGTTTCTGCTTCGTCTTCACCTGTGTTTTAAAAAGGAGATTCAGTATTCTTTCAGATGCATAATAGCGCCCCCATAATAGCGAGTTAAAGATCTTCATCCTTTAAAAATGCATCTTGAGACATTGCGTTTTATTCATTTTTTCCAATGTTTTCCAATGAGCACAATGTTTTAGTGTTTGTAAAAAAAAAGAAAAGAAAAGAAAAACGTTCTGAGTGACTCACATTCTAACGTTCTTCTTAGACAGTAAGGCAATGAGATTTGAACTTAGATCAAGAAAGTGGCGTCCCTTTTGTGTGCAATATGTATCAGATGGTCATCAAACAGTCCTGTCTGAGTGCCCTGTGTGACTAAGACTGTAGTGACATAGTGAGTATAACATCTAATTTCTAGCAACATACATTATCCTGATTTGGCTTCCAGCTAGCTCAGAATCTGTCTGCCTCTCTCATCTCCATGTAATCCTGATGGTCTTTAGCAAACGCATTAATGCAGATTTTACACGGCTCAGGTTTGGCTCTAATGAGGCTGATTCATCAGAACCAGATGCAGGGTTGCCCACAGGTTGTGATGTGTTTGGCACAGAGCTTCAGATTCTTATGCAGGTGGTTGATTACATATGTCAGTTCTTTGGCCCTTTCACCTGTCACCATGTTAGCTTGATCTGCTAATAGCATTACACCGCACAGTACGTTCCACCAAAATGAGCCACTCAGTCTCAGGGCAATGACTTTATTTCAGGCCAATTATTAAATAATGACCAATTTCATAATAAATAACCTGACAAATCGGTCAAATAGAGCAATACGCCTATTGCTGCTTCTTCCACTCTTCCTTTCTGAATGCAGATCAGTGGTTTGTTGTAGCAGGAAATATGGAGGTTCTTAACAGGATGATGAATGGATGGTTTTGCTCTGGCTCACCATTGCAGTGTTTCAATATGCTTCATGCTCTGAATGCTCCACTTACCTTAGCAATGGATTCTCAGAATGATCTGAGCTTCTCTATACAAAGCCATTAATTATAAATGACATGTAGTGTAATGCATATGGAGTACCAAAACAACTGAGTCATAATTAACAATTTTAGAAAATGCATCGAGTCAGAGGGAAAAAGTAGAGACAGTATTTTTCTAGTGGGAATTAATTCATTCAAACGCTCAATATTATTGTTCTAAATAACAATAAGAACTGAATTTCATATGGTCTAGGAGGTCATGATCTGTTTTCCTCAGTAATGATTTTAATTAAAAGGCAGAGTGTTGCAGCATTAATTTAGGCCTCAGAATTAAACTTAATATACGCAGATCAGGCATAACATTTATGACCTAATACCTTCCTAATATTGTGTTGGTGCCAAAATTTTTTTATCAAGATGGCGCCGCCATGTTCGGTCGCCGTTCAGGTCGCTCTGTGAAGACTGTGCTTTTATTTACTATTTTACTTTGTTTTGCTCTTTCACTGCACAGTTTACTTCACTTATTTTATTCCACTTCTTTATTTTTATTTTCTACTTTTTTTCCTACTTGATTTATTTATAATTCTACAGATATATATATATATATAGTACTTTTTTATCCTATTTCTATTATAATTTCCTCCTTGTGTTTTTAATTGTGAATTTGCACTGTCCATGGAGCGGACCTGTTTACATTTCACTGCCGGTTGTATACTCTGTATATAACTGTGTATGTGACAAATAAAACTCTTGAATCTTGAATCTTGAAACAGCTCTGACCCATCGAGGCATTGGGCTCCACTAGACCCCTGAAGGTGTGCTGTGGTATCTGGCACTAAAAAACTCGTTTTGTGCTCCTCAAACCATTCCTGAACCATTTTTGCTTTGTGGCGGGTACATTATCCTGCAGAAAGAGACCACAGCCACCAGGGAATACCGTTTCCATGAAAGGGTGTACATGGTCTGCAACAATGCTTAGGTAGGTGGTACATGTCAAAGTAACAGGACCCAAGGTTTCCCAGCAGAACAAAGCCTCCACCGGCTTGCCTTCTTCCCATAGTGCATCCTGGTGCCATGTGTTCCCCAGGTAAGCAACGCACACGCACCCGGCCATCCACGTGATGTAAAAGAAAACAACATGATTCATCAGACCAGGCCACCTTCTTCCATTGCTCCGTCATCCAGTTCTGATGGTCACGTGCCCACTGTTGGCGCTTTTGGCAGTGGACAGGGGTCAGCATGAGCACCCTGACTGGTCTGTGGCTATCCAGCCCCATACACAACAAACTGTGATGCACTGTGTATTCTGACACCTTTCTATCAGAACCAGCATTAACTTCTTGAGCAATTTGAGCTATAGTAGCTCATCTGTTTGATCGGACCACACCTGCATCAATGAGCCTTGGCCGCCCATGACCCTGTCACCGGTTCACCACTGTTCCTTCCTTGGTGCACTTTTGATAGATACTGACCACTGCAGCCCGGGAACACCCCACAAGAGCTGCAGTTTTAGAGATGCTCTGACCCAGTCGTCCATGCATCACCATTTAGCCCTTGTAAAACTCACTCAAATCCTTATGTTTACCCATTTTCCTGCTTCTAACACATCAACTGTGAGGACAAAATGTTCACTTGCTGTAATATTCAAGAAGGATGCATTAATGAGTTTTAAGTGTTACAAAAAAATTAAATAAAAAACTGCTTAAAAATGCTCTTTTCAGAATACTGAAAATAATGTACCATGGTTGCCACAAAAATATTAAGCAGCTGTGGTCAGCATTTATCAACATTAACTGTTTTCAAAAGAAAAACCTTTCAATTCTCAAGTTTAATAATCTGTTCACTTGAGATAAAAAAAAATGCCTTTTCTGACCCCACTATCTGTTAAAATTCCCTCTGCCCTATATAATGTCCTCTGTGCACCTCAGAAAAAGTCCTTATAATGGCTGTTTTCCCCTTCTTCCTAAGTCTTTATCAATTCATTTCAGTAACTGAGGGCTCTTACCCCTTCCTCTATTTATTGCCTTTCCAGGATGTATTATTATGAGGAATAGGAGTTGAGATTCTGTCCACTCCATTCCAAAAATTAATGGGATCTTTCTGTACGGAAATGAGACGTATAATCTCATGTGTCCATAAGTGAGGTGCATTTCTGTTTGTAGTTTATTGTTGAAGTTGAAAACTAAATGCTTGATTTCAGCTCTGGCGGTTATACATGCATACAAAAAGTCAAAGAGAGGAATATTTTATGAATAGAGGTATTTTGAATTGAGATATATAATTTAGAAAAGTACTGTTATTGTATGTTATTACTAAAATAGAGCCTCTAAATGTAGATATACATTCCCAAAGGCAATACAGCCCCCGGTATCCGTGAAAACATTGTTTATTCCAACCTAGTGAATAAACAGTCCTTGTAGACTTTGGCCCCCGTTCAAGAAAAAACTCTATTCCAAACGTGTTGTTTCTTTGGCACTTTCTTAAACCAGTGTTTACAGGAATGGCCTCTGCTTGCTAGATCTCTGTTCTCAAATCATGGCTTTCTGTTGTCCTTTGCAGTAGGTTTGATTACAGACATTGCGAAACATTGCTGTGTGTGAATTGGGGTTGAATGGGTAAACTTGAAAACTAAAGTGATGATTATAAAGCTTCTGCGGGAAGATAACTTTATTATAGTTTTGACAATGAAAGGGAAATTCTCCCAGGCGGCATTTTCTCAGACTGGAGAACTGCTTATAGTAGTGTTCCAGTGGGAATATCGGTGGTGGACATGTTATTAGTTGTTTGTTTGTGTGTGTGGTAGGGGAACTGTATCCTTTGATTTAATCTGGGTCAAAGTCTGACAAAGCCGTTTTCTTAGATGTATATGCTGCAGTAGCATTGACTTAAAGCACTGACTTAATGCAATAAATTCACCTACAAACCAGTATGACTTAAAAAAAAAAAAAAAAAAAAAAAAGAGAGGTTTAGCTTCCATACAATGGATGTAAATGGTGAACAAGGCATGTCAGCTTAAAAAGGACCAACAATACCATAAAAGAACCATAAAAGTGATTTTACTTTTGATATGATTCACACCCTTTATAAGTCTTCTAAAGTCATACAAAACGGCCTCACAAGCTGCTATTACAGACGAGAAGACGTAGGCTAAAAGAAATTGAGCTTGTGAGGTGCTTTCAAAAGCGCTCACTGCACCCACTGCTTATGTATTGTTCATCCAAAGCATCACTGAAATATTTAAGTTTTTTTAATTTTTTTTATATTATTTAAAAGTTATGTTCTGATCTATTCTTACTGTTGCATTTTTCGATGATTCAATGACATACAAAGTGAAACTACTGCAGGTGTTTTTCATAAAAATAAATAAATAAATAAATAAAAAATAAAAACCCTTTGTTTTCATCGTTTTTAGGAAATTATTCGGTAGTCAGAGGTGTTGGGGTGCGGCAGATTATTATTTTGTTATTTTATTTTTTAAGGTTTAAAGGGAGGCGTAACCAAAAATGTTTGAGAACTAGTCACAATGCCATGGCAATTTTGAATAAGTCTCAAGTGCTCACCATAGCTGCAATGGTTTGACCAAAAATACTGTAAAAACAGTAATATTGTGGAACAATTTAAAATAACTGTTGTCTATTGTAATATACACTCACCTAAAGGATTATTAGGAACACCTGTTCAATTTCTCATTAATGCAATTATCTAATCAACCAATCACATGGCAGTTGCTTCAATGCATTTAGGGGTGTGGTCCTGGTCAAGACAATCTCCTGAACTCCAAACTGAATGTCAGAATGGGAAAGAAAGGTGATTTAAGCAATTTTGAGCGTGGCATGGTTGTTGGTGCCAGACGGGCCGGTCTGAGTATTTCACAATCTGCTCAGTTACTGGGATTTTCACGCACAACCATCTCTAGGGTTTACAAAGAATGGTGTGAAAAGGGAAAAACATCCAGTATGCGGCAGTCCTGTGGGCGAAAATGCCTTGTTGATGCTAGAGGTCAGAGGAGAATGGGCCGACTGATTCAAGCTGATAGAAGAGCAACTTTGACTGAAATAACCACTCTTTACAACCAAGGTATGCAGCAAAGCATTTGTGAAGCCACAACACGCACAACCTTGAGGCGGATGGGCTACAACAGCAGAATACCCCACCGGGTACCACTCATTTCCACTACAAATAGGAAAAAGAGGCTACAATTTGCACAAGCTCACCAAAATTGGACAGTTGAAGACTGGAAAAATGTAGCCTGGTCTGATGAGTCTCGATTTCTGTTGAGACATTCAGATGGTAGAGTCAGAATTTGGCGTAAACAGAATGAGAACATGGATCCATCATGCCTTGTTACCAATGTGCAGGCTGCTGGTGGTGGTGTAATAGTGTGGGGGATGTTTTCTTGGCACACTTTAGGCCCCTTAGTGCCAATTGGGCAACGTTTAAATGCCACGGCCTACCTGAGCATTGTTTCTGACCATGTCCATCCCTTTATGACCACCATGTACCCATTCTCTGATGGCTACTTCCAGCAGGATAATGCACCATGTCACAAAGCTCGAATCATTTCAAATTGGTTTCTTGAACATGACAATGAGTTCACTGCACTAAAATGACCCCCACAGTCACCAGATCTCAACCCAATAGAGCATCTTTGGGATGTGGTGGAACGGGAGCTTCGTGCCCTGGATGTGCATCCCACAAATCTCCATCAACTGCAAGATGCTATCCTATCAATATGGGCCAACATTTCTAAAGAATGCTTTCAGCACCTTGTTGAATCAATGCCACGTAGAATTAAGGCAGTTCTGAAGGTGAAAGGGGGTCAAACACAGTATTAGTATGGTGTTCCTAATAATCCTTTAGGGTGAGTGTGTTAAAATGGAATTTATTTCTGTGATGGTAAAGCTGAATTTTCAGCATCATTACTCCAGTCTTCAGTGTCACATGATCTTTCAGAAATCATTCTAATATGATTTGGTGCTCAAGAAACATTTATTATTATCAATGAAAACAGTTGTGCTTAATATTCTTGTGGAAACAGATTTTCTTCGATGAATAGAAAGTGGTGATTATTATTATTATTATTTTTTTTATTATTATTTTTTTATTATTATTATTTTTTTAATCAGTTTAAGGAAGCCTTGTTGAGTAAAAAAAAAAAAATTAAAGTAATGTTAAATTCGGTAACATATTTTACAGTTTCCTTGTTACATATGATACATGTACTTACCATAGTAATAACTGTATGCATAATTACACGCAACTAACTCTAATCCTACCCTAGTAAGTACATGTAGTTAATTATTATTGCTCAGTATTTAAATATATAATTACACTGTAACAATTACACCTTAAAATGAAGTGTAACCTTAAATTCATACAGACCCCATGCTTTTGAATGTTTGCGTATTTGGTCTTTTCCTTAAAGATATTGCTTCAGAAGACTTTTCAGAAAAATATACAACTTTGGGCGAACCTTCCCTTTAAGAGTCCTTAAGGAATGGGACATAAAACACAACACAAGTTGTGTATATAGATGACAACTTACAGTCACAGCTTTTTAAAAGTACAAAAAGTGTATGTTGTATCCATGCTTTCTTAGTTTGGACAGATAAGCTTAAGCTTATTTCTAGTGTCTGATCATTTAAAATGCTGTAAGAGTGGCTGCAGGGTTGGTAGGTGAAATAGGTTATACATACACATCAACATGTCCCTATAGTGTATGATAAAAGCAGGGAAGAGCAAAAGACCAGAGGCCAGTTCAGCCCTCAGGGCTCTATAGCTCTCCAGTCAGCTTCCACGCTTAGTCCCAAGATGAGGTTTAAATCACATTCATTGCCATCATTTCTCCAGAAAGCCGATTTACCCGATGGCGGGATTTTGAAAGCAGACTGCACTTGTTCACATGCCATCAGAGCGGCTGAAGCACATTCAGTCTGAAGTGACGAGAAAGAGAGAAGGGGAATCAAAGAATGGAAAAAAAACGGCTCATAATGGGTCACTTTTGAATGCTAGAATAAAGAAGTGATCATTACTCTGTCAAGTAGAAATGGGTTCACGTAGTGCAGAACTCTCTTTACTCTTTGTGAACAAGTGGTGGAATAATACAACATATGCAGTATAATATATGAACGGAAAGTTTTTTTTTTAGATAGGTACATTACTCTTCAAATGTTTGGGGTTGGTACGATTTTTTCATGTTGAAAATATTCTCACCAAGACTTAAAAATACAGTAAAAAATATTTTTAATGTAATTTATTTCTCTGATGGCAAAGCTGAATCTTCAGCATCATTACTCCAATCTTCAGTCTCACATCAGAAATCATTGTTATAAAAATTTATTTTTATTATCATCAAAGTTGAAAACAGTAGTGCTGTTAATATTTTTTATGTAAATTCTGATACATTTTTTCCCCCACAATTCTTTAAAGCTGTCCGTAACTTTTTTTGTGTTCCAGATTTACAAAAATGATATAATGAGAATGTACAACATGAATCCATTTTCCAAACCGTGTCATTGTCTTACCCTGAATCATTATGGTACACTTATAATAAGTGTTTATATTGGGACTATTTCAGACCGGTCTGGTAGGAACCGCTGCGGAGGAGCACAGTCCGTGCGTGACTCGTCATAGACATAAACAGAGAGAAGTAGCTGCCAAAGCTGGTTAGGATGAACACCAGCTAAACCAGCTTAAAGGGTTAGTTCACCCAAAAATGAAAATTAGCCCATGATTTACTCGCCCTCAAGCCATCCTAGGTGTGTATGACATTCTTCTTTCAGACGAATACAGTCGGAGTTAAAAATGTCTTGGCTAATCCAAGCTTTATAATGGCAGTGAATTGATGTGTCGCTTTTTGTGTGCGGGGCCTTAGACGTCATACATGCAGTATATTCTGCATATAACATATTTTTTGCATCAAATAAATCACAGAAACATTGATAACTTTTGCCTTTTTATACCCCAATAGAGCAACTCATAAAGTACAAACTATATCAAATATTTAAAAAATTACTTTGGCTATGTTTTACTTAAGTCCAGGTGTTATAAAAAGTGACATTAAATGATTTTTTGATGATCATTTTCCACTCTTGCCTGTTTTAGGATTAAAGTGGTTTGCTGGTCTTAGTTCGCTTAAAGGGTTAGTTCACCCAAAAATGAAAATTAGCCCATGATTTACTCTCCCTCAAGCCATCCTAGGTGTATATGACATTCTTCTTTCAGACGAATACAATCAGAGTTATATTAAAAAACGTCCTGGCTCTTCCAAGCTTTATAATGGCCGTGAATGGCTGTTTTTGTTTTGAAGTCCATAAAAGTGCATCTATCCATCACTGACTTCACTTGTTTCAACTGCTCCACACGGCTCCAGGCGGTTAATAAAGGCCTTTTGAAGCGAAGCCATGCATTTGTGTAAGAAAAATATCCATATTTAACATGTTAACATTGTAAACTATCTAGCTTCCTCCATTTTGGAATAAAAACGTAACTGGTGTGCAATGTTGTCAGACATAGCGTAAGCATTTTGAACTGCGAGAGGCACAACACTTTTCCCGTAAGTTGAATACAGTAGGTTGATCTGGAGGAAGCTAGATAATTTACTTTATAAAGTTTTGGATATGGATATTTTTCTTACACAAATGCATCGCTTTGCTTCAGAAGTCCTTTATTAACCCCCCTTAGCCGTGTGGAGCAGTTATATGATGGATAGATGCACTTTTATGGACTTCAAAAACAGCAACAATCACTGCCATTATAAAGCTTGGAAGAGCCAGGACTTTTAATATAACTCCGACTGTATTCGTCTGAAAGAAGAATGTCATATACACCTATGATAGCTTGAGGGCGAGTAAATCATGGGCTAATTTTCATTTTTGGGTGAACTATCCCTTTAAGCTGGTTTAGCTGGTGTTCATCCTAACCAGCTTTGGCAGACTAGAAAGCCAGATAACCACCTTAGGTTAGTGTAAGCTGTATTTCAACAGGATCCTCATTCCACCCATAACCAAATAATGTTGCTAATATTACTAGATAAACAGAAAAATAGTGTATGTTTAATTGGGACTGAAATTAAGGAAAAATTATGAACTATATTAAAGGAAATTCATTTGATGAACATGTTTTTAATATTTTTTTCTTTTGATTGATCATTTTGATTAGCTTGCTATCTCGTTGGGATTCTGCTCAATGCTTCATGAAAGATGGAACATCAAACAGAAGGTAATTGGCTGGAGCAAAAAAGTTTCTTCAGAAAAACACCTGATCAATATCCAAGATTTGCTAGTAGCAAAAAGGTCAATGACCTAGTTTAAATAAGCAAAGTTACGCATCAACTGTTTTTCAAGCTGATCATCAAAAATCGATTGATTTCTTATCGACATTGATTTTTAAATGATTCCCAAAAGAACTGTTGTACCTCAGCATCAAAAATATCACATCTGAATAAAACAGTGTTCAAGTTACTGATGGAACATTTTTCTTTCACGCTATTTAATGAACTTAAAGCCGCGGTTTTAATGAAGGAATGGGAGGATACTTGACGACAGGGAGGTTTGTATAATTCATAAGGCCTGAGCTGTTGGATGATCTGTTTTCTTTGGGGTGGCATGTGTACTCCGTCATTTAAAAATTCATTGTAAAGTGAGTCACTGGAAAGCAACCGTATCGTTCCTCTCCGTGAAGACTATCTTTTATTTTTTGAGCCTATTTCTCAAGGAATCAAGGAGCTGTTTCACTGAACAGTTTAATGAGATCATTATCTCACAGCCTTTTGTCTTTTTTAAACTTTCCTAACATCTTTAATAATAAAAAAGTTTTGGTCAATGATTCGTCAAGGTTAATTTAATTGCTATGACTCTTTCGAACCATTGCTATACTAATGCTGTAAGGATTTCTTCGTGTTTTGTGAAGGTTGAGCAGACAGTCATGTCTTGATGCTTGACACAATAAAAACAAGGGTTAGCCATGCTTTCCATCCCCCAACAGTGATTTTAACATTGCTGTAAGAATGTGATGTTGCGAGTATCGAGCAAAAGATTCAGTTCTGGTTCAGATCAACTAGACTTTCACTGGTGCTGGTAGGGAAATCAAATGTTTTGAGTTCAGAGCTTGGCTTGCTCTTAAAAGGTGAATGAGAGCTTGCCAATCTGGGTTTCTTTTTTCCTCCAAGGAAACTTTCCCACCAGCTGAAGCACTATTGTTTTCTGATGCAATCGTTAGTAAGAATGCTTACATGCTTCAGGCTCTATCTGGATTCTGACTCAAGAACTGGAGCACATGGATTCCACATTCCAGTCTTGTATTTTGTGCAACTTTGAGCTGGGTGGACCAGCTCCTTTCTACCATAATGTTCAAAGGGAATATCAGCTGGGTGTTCCTCATTTACATCAACAAAGCTCCTCAATGATGGCTCTCCTGTGGATTGGCTGAGGAACCTAGTGTGTCACTTCATAGAGTCATAAAAAGGTCCCAGTGTTATGAAATTGCAAATATTGCCCTTTAAGTGTTACAACATCTCTTTGTGATGACAGGCCCTGTGGTGTGAAATGCTTTTTAAAACAATTGTTTATGAAATAATGAGCAGTTACAGGACCTTAGAGTCACACGATTCTGGATAAATTGAGAATCATAATTATTATTTTATTTTTTTCAAATGGAGATAACGATTCTCCCACGTTTCTGAACAGACAACTAGCCCTAAATAAAATAACATGTACATTACTTTTACTGGTTTTGACGAAATATTAATTGCTGCAGTCTATTTAAAAAATGCTTAATTAGAATGAATATTTAAAAAAATAGTTTGCTTGAACGATTCAACGACTCACTCATAAAGACATTACTGAATGAATCAGCGTTTTCGAATGAATCTCTTGAATGAATGATTCAGACTCATTCATAAAGACTTCACTTGTTTTATTACTGGATGAATCAGCATTTTTGAACAAATCTCTTGAATGAATGATTCAATGACTCACTCATAAAGACTTCACTTGTTTCATTACTGGATGAATCAGTGTTTTTGACCGAATCTCTTGAATGAATGATTCAGACTCACTCATAAAGACTTCACTTGTTTCATTACTGGATAAATCTGCATTTTTGACTAAATCTCTTGAATGAATGATTCAATGACTCACTCATAAAGACTTCACTTGTTTCATTACTGGATGAATCAGCATTTTTGACTAAATCTCTTGAATGAATGATTCAATGACTCACTCATAAAGACTTCACTTGTTTCATTACTGGATAAATCTGCATTTTTGACCGAATTTCTTGAATGAATGATTCAGACTCACTCATAAAGACTTCACTTGTTTAATTACTGGATGAATCAGCGTTTTTGACAGAATCTCTTGAATGAATGATTCAGACTCACTCATAAAGACTTCACTTGTTTCATTACTGGATAAATCAGCATTTTTGACCAAATCTCTTGAATGAATGATTCAATGACTCACTCATAAAGACTTCACTTGTTTCATTACTGGATAAATCTGCATTTTTGACTTCATCTCTTGAATTAATGATTCAATGACTCACTCATAAAGACTTCACTTGTTTCATTACTCGATGAATCAGCATTTTTGACCGAATTTCTTGAATGAATGATTCAGACTCACTCATAAAGACTTCACTTGTTTAATTACTGGATGAATCAGCATTTTTGACTGAATCTCTTGAATGAATAATTCAGACTCACTCATAAAGACTTCACTTATTTCATTACTGGATAAAGCAGCATTTTTGACCGAATCTCTTGAATGAATGATTCAATGACTCACTCATAAAGACTTCACTTGTTTCATTACTGGATGAATCAGCGTTTTTGACCGAATCTCTTGAATGAATGGTTCAGACTCACTCATAAAGACTTCACTTGTTTCATTACTGGATGAATCAGCGTTTTTGACCGAATCTCTTGAATGAATAATTCAATGACTCACTCATAAAGACTTCACTTGTTTCATTACTGGATAAATCTGCATTTTTGACCGAATCTATTGAATGAATGATTCAGACTCACTCATAAAGACTTCACTTGTTTCATTACTAGATAAATCAGCATTTTTGACCGAATCTCTTGAATGAATGATTCAATGACTCACTCATAAAGACTTCACTTGTTTCATTACTGGATGAATCAGCTTTTTTGAACGAATCTCTTGAATGAATGATTCAATGACAAATAAATTTTAACAGTCACTTGCCGCCACCTAGTGGTGTAACCGTGTAATTGATACAATCGTTATTTACTTTCAAAAGGCGGTTTTATTGCAAATTGTAGCAAAATGACTGCTCTAACAACAGTTATTAACTGAATACAAAAATAACAATTGACACTGAACATGATATAGATGTAATGAAGACCAAGTTCCAGTGAAATATCTTCACAGTCCTCTATGTCTTCATATCCATCATTAATTATGTGTATTTTGAGTGGCAGTTGCTCTCTGCAGATGATGAGGTTGTGGCATGTGACAGCATCCGAAATCTAAAATCTCTTCCATTTGTTTATGTAAAAACAATTATGTGTATGAAGGCAAATTAGTGAAAATGGACTGCACGTGAGCCCTTTACAATGTTAAAAGGAAAAAGTCATGGAATAGCTTTAAGGATTTTTTTGTGACGGTATGTTTATGCATAAAGTAATAATCAAAATAAACAATGTGGATCATAATTTCAATATCTCTTTTACTTACTTGGCGAAGAGAAGTAGCCTATCCTTAACTGAACAGAGCTGCTCACACTTACATGTTCTGTTAAACTAAAAGTGAAAAAGACATGATTGGTAGGAAACCAGTTGCAATTTGAAAGTTAAAATGTATAGATGTTTTAATAAAGAAATCATTTACCTGTTATGAGTGTGTTGACAGTCTGTGTAGTTGTAGCTGAACTAATGAGGAGGCTTTGACAGTTACGGATTTGAAAAACAAACGGATTAAAGAACCCTAAACTCTAACACAAAGAACCATTTCAGCATATAAAGGGTTCTTTAAGACGATACGGTTCTAAATAGAACTGTTACTATGTGTAAAGAACCAACCTTTAAAGAACCATTTTTTTTTAAGTGTATTAATAAATACATAAAGTGTAAGTGATGTTTTTGTTTCCGTTAAAGAGAAGATACCCATTTGAGTTATGCCATTTAAATATCCTTTTTATCACTGATGAAGATTCAATGCTCTGCTAAAAGCTAATTAGGAATTAATGATATATGCATAGTCAATTAAACTACTTGGAGAATGACTTCAAGGGGACACATAGATGAGACACACAGCTCTTAGTCAGAAATCATTGCAGTGTCTTTCTGTGTAGTCAGTCTTTACAAAAGCATATATGTTGCAATATTATTAATTAGGTTGGTTATATTTAAAGCCGCCCTGTGGTGAAAGTCAAGTTTTTAATGTTGTTTATGTGGTGTTTTTAATATGCTTTCAGAACAAACCATGTGCAAATTCACAAGTCAACATCATTGCTGAGTATTTTCTCCTTAAAACTGCAGTGGAAAAAAAAGACTCAAAAACACGGTTTGCGCCCATGCCCACTAACCTAGTAATATATGTGTAATATTATAAAAAAAATATGTATAAAACTGAAGGAACTGATGTAATTCAAAGGTTGTAAAATCACCCCCTTTTTTTTTTTTTTTTCCCCTTCTTGTTTTTTTTGTTGTTGTTTTTTGTACAGTTCTATGTTGTCTTAATGCCTAAAAAAAAAACAATCACCGGTGATGTTTCTGACATCACAAACTACCAATCATGTCAACGTGCAGGCGGGCTTTAGCATATGACTGCTCTGAAGCAGGGGAGTCTCAAGAGAAGTCAGGTTATCCTGGTATATTTTTCTGTTGATATGAAAAATCAGAAAAACCTTTACGTATCTGACGTTGTAGAGAGATATACATAAAATGCATTACCAATTTGATGCATCGACATTCTGATACTCCAAAAGCCTTCATGAGTGGGTGGAGGCGGGGGTCATTTGCATATTCATAGTCCATGTATACTAAATGAAGGAAGGGTGTAGAGTTACATTCAAGCTATTTTAAGGCATGAAGATTATTGTTTTTCACAGGAAAAAAAAAACATTTAAATAATTATTTTTGGTGATTAAAGATGAGTTTTAATGGATACAATTATTGACTACAGGGGGACTTAAAGAACCACACAGGGAATCTACTGTCATCTACTTGATTACTTCAGCTAACATGCGTCTTATTAACTTAACACAATGCAATGGGACCCACTTTATATTAGGTGCCCTTAACTACTATATACTAACATTTAAAGTACTCATTCAATGCAATGCATTTATTGTGTGCTGTGGCGAGCAGGACCAGGCCGAGGGACCGTGAGAACAGGGCGAGTGATATTATAGTGAATAATATGGTGAGCGATAATGTGCCGCACCGGTCTCGTGTCTCACGGAGGAGCTTGGCCACATAAAAGGAGGAGCGACGACAGTAAAGGACCAGGCCTGGAGTTTATGTTGTGTTTTATTTATGTTTTGTTATGTATGTGCATGGCAGTTGTCCGTGAGGGGCTGCTGCCTTTACTTTCAGTTTTTTTATTTATTTATTAAAAGTTTGTTAAATGTTCGCCGGTTCCCGGCTCCTTCTTCCCTGAACTAAGAACTGTGTAACATTGGTGCCGAAGCCCGGGAGGAAGGAGGGACATTCTGTCGGAGAGCCCTCGCTGCTGAGGGGAATCATGGTGCTGAGGAGTTCACGGTGCTGCCCGAGGCGGTGGTTGCCAGTGGCTGCTTGCTGCCGTGCCCCTGGGTTGAGGTGGGGTGGCTGCCGCCTGAGAGGGAGCGGAGGAGTTGCCGGTGTTTGCCATGGGTCCAGAGCCTGCTGCCGTCCGCCATAATGGGGAGGAGCAGGGAGCACGGGACTCGCTGCCAGCTGCCCTCAACCGGAGGAGCCACCGACCGGCCACCAGGGGACAGAGGAGGATCGAGCCGTCCACCGAGCATCCAGTACCATCGCTCTCGGCTGGCTGAGGACCGAATGTCAGTTTTTTTTCCTCTCTTCCCTCTGTCGCTCCTCATGCGTCCGGCTCCTTTTCTCTCGCCTCGTCTGTCCTTACTCCCAGGTGCCACGGCCGCCGTGATCGGTACCCCCCCGGCCTGCGAGGGGCGATGGGGGTATGTGGCAAGCAGGACGAGGCAGAGGGACCGTGAGAAATAAATAAACAAACCGAAAGTAAAGGCGGCAGCCCCTCACGGACGACTGCCGCGCACATAGTGTACATAACAAAACATAAATAAAACAAGACATAAACTCCAGGCCTGGTCCTCTCTCGTCCTTCACTGTCGTCGCTCCTCCTTTTATGCGCCCAAGCTTCTCCATGAGACACGAGACCGTAATTATAAATACATTTATAATTACACTATTGACACTTCCCTTACACCTAACCCTACCCTTAAACTTACCCATACCACCACACCTGTCCTTAACTTTACCCGTATCCCACCTCAATATCAGCAAAAGTGTTTTGTAATATAATATGAACACAATAAGTATGTAAGTACATAGTAGTTAAGGCCACCTAATATATAGTGGGACCAAACACAAAATGAAAGTAACGCAGTTTGCCTCTTACAGACTGCCGCACACACACATAATAAAACGTAAACGAAACACAACATAAACTCCAGGCCTGGTCCTCTCTTGTCCTTCACTGTTGTCGCTCCTCCTTTTATGCGTCCGAGCTCCTGCGTGAGACATGAGACCCTCTGCCTCGCTGCTTGCCACACACAGCAATGTGGTTTTACCAGGCATTTGTGATCATAACCTGATTTGCACAATTCTCTTAGTAAGTCGGGTGCTAAAACAACACTATCCAATCCGATGTCCTGGCTCTGTGTATCTATAGCACGAGTTCATGCTTTCATTTGGCATGCTCTTTATATGCAAAAATAATCTTTTACATCCATCTGGTATGCAAAATTTACCCAGTGACTTTAATTGGTTTAGCAACAAAACCCACTACCAGTGGACACAACTCGTTTTAGTGAAATTCCCCCAGTGTGTTGATCTTGACACTGCAGCTGATGTATTTAAAAACCCAAATGTAAAATGAGGCCAATTACACTGTCAGAAGGCTCACATTCATAATTTGTTCGTGATAAATCCAGAACACATGGTCAGTCACACCTCATTAAGTGACTGTGCTATGGACATGGGCCAAATCGCAATAACAAGCAGATGTCTATTGCAGTACGACTAACCAATCATAGAGTGGACAGCGTAATACAGGATCAGTCTCAGAAAAAACTCTGGTGTAAGGTGAGCAACTCTGCATTGAATAGCACTCAAAAGATTATTTAAATGATTTTGAATGAAGACTCTTATGCGCCACCAAGGCTGTGAGGACTATGCTCACCAAATATGTGACTCTGGACCACAAAACCAGTCATAGGTCACACGGGTATATTTGTGGCAATAGTCATACATTGTATGGGTCAAAATTATCCATTTTTCTTTTATGCCTAAAATCATTAGGATATTAAGTAAAGACAGTAACATACCGTGGGGTTTCAGTCAGGGGGAAGGGGAAGGGGAAGGGGGCAAGCAACATAAAAGGACATGTGAGACAAAAAGACAATTTAACTATTTATTGATACCACACTCACGTGTCCCCGTTTAGGAAACTGGTGAAATGAATCAAAATCAACTCACTGGCACAAATACTCTTAAACAAACAAACAAAAACACGGACCAACAAGAATATCAAAAGAAATACAGAAAAAACACAGCTTGTCATCTAACGATAACCGGCTTGACATCAGGATGCACAAGAAACTCATTAGAAGCAGCCCGTCATCCGCAGCGGCCATAGCTTATTTCACATAGATTGCTCACAACCCGCGAAAAGTTCAAACGGCTGATGACACCAATGGGGGGTAGTGTCGACACATCACTGGGCCTCTGGGGCGTTCCATCACTACACATTAAATTTGATTGGCTGATGACCCACGTCAGTTAAAGTTATGATCCAATGGAAAATGGAAGTTTCAAAGGAAGGCTAGCTGTACTACTAGTGCTGGTCCACGGAGCTGTGATGCGTTTAGATGATGACATATGGAAAATACAGCTCAGCCTCACAAAAAATAACCACAGTCTTTCTGGAAATATAATTGTAACGTACTGAAATAGACAGTAATTGCATTTAGACACGTTCAGACACATTCATTTAATTTTGACAGGGCCAGCAGAGACAGCCCATCACTGAGTAAAGATCATGATCCATGAAGATATTTTGTAAATTTCATACCATAAATTTATAAAAAAATGTATTAGTAGTAGTAATAGGCATCGCTAAGGACTTCATTTGGACAACTTTAAGGGCGATTTTCTCACTATTTCAATTTGCACCCTCAGATTTCAGATTTTCAAATAGTTGTATCTCGGCCATATTGTCCTATCCTAAAAAACCAAACATCAATGGAAAGCTTATTTATTCAAAAATGTGACCCTTATGACTGGTTTTGTGGTCCAGGGTCACATATTATCACAATTTAAAATAACTGTTTTCTATTTGAATATATTTAAAAATATATTTTATTTCAGCAGCCTTTTCTCCAGTCTTCAGTGTCACGTGATCCTTCAGAAATCATTCTAATATACTGATTTAATGCTCAAGAAACATTTCTTAATGTTGAAAGTTGTGCTGCTTAATATTTTTGTGGAAATGTTATGATTAATAGAGCGTTCAAAGGAACAACATTTATTTGAAATATACATGCATGTCTTTAATGACAATAACAGTATTCTGTAAAAACAACAACTCTTAAACGGTACTGTGTTTTGTTCAGTTTCATTGAATGGACAAAAAACAGCTGAGACATTCTTTGAAATCTCTTCATTTATGTTCAACAGAGAGTCATATTGGTTTGTAACAATATGAAGGTGAAATACATGATAGAATTTTTACTTTTGAGTGAACTGTCCCTTTAAGGTGGTGACATCATTACTTTAAATTATTCCTCCTCTGCCAGTATACTGGGGATGAATCTCTGTATCTTTATAGTGGCCTAAATGCAGTTTCCCTTCTTCAGAGCTATACAGAAATAATTTGTCTCATTACCAATTAATGATTTCATGCTATAGACCAACTAAGGATATTTCTGCTCTTTGAGGTATTGCTCAGCACCGCTACATATACAGCTGCATCTCTCTTAAGCCCTTTTAAGTGGCCCTTCCCTGAGGTTATCCACACCATCATCTAACACTGAAGGGAATGACCCGTCCAATGGAGCACACGGTCATAAAACACAAAACAGCTCTAGTAACAAGCTTGTGTATGTTAGGATCAAGCAACGTAACAACCCAAGTACATAAAATATTTACGCCTAAGTATGGTATTGAAATACAAAAGGCTCGTCATTTGTGGCTTAATTAGTTATTAGCACCAGAATGCTTGCCGGGATGGTTGGCATGAATAATAGAAGACTGTTTGAAGGTCATTAAAAGCAAGGCAGTTCGCCGTTGAGCAGGGGGAAAGCAGTTTGAATTGCCAAATGCTGCAGATTAACAATGCCATCGCTCGGCTCCCCACGCTCAAGCGACCAGTAAAGGCAAGGTGGGGGTAATTTGTCAAGTGCTCTAGCGGGGCCATCTGTGCTACAGACTGACAAATGTCCCCCTTATTTGTCATAAGGACACATGTCGTACAAGCACTGAATTAATTCCCCCTTTGCAATACATTTATTTGTCATCCAGGTATTTAACCGGATTTCGTCTTGCATTGATCACACTGTATTACGTGGGCTTGACAGGACAACAGGCGGTTACGCCCCGCCAGCTTTTCCTAATACTTTACAAGGGAAGGTGCAATATGAGGTGAACCTGGTGTCTGCTTAAAAAAAAGCAAGGAAAAGCACACTCAGCATTGAGTGCGATTGTGTAAATCAAGATACGCCAATTTCGAGTAGCAGACGTCCCCGTTTTCTCAGTCTCAGAAGGGTTGTAATGCGTGGTTCGTGTGATGAAATCTCCCTGTTGTTTGAGCTGGATTCTTCCATCTCGACAGCACACCCTTGAGAGCTGACGACTTTGTTGTTGCCAGTCTATTTCATCTCTTCCTATAAGCATGTGTCGTGCAAATAACGCCATTTGGTAAATATGATGGAGTGCCATTAGAGCAGGTCAAGGCCAGTAATCTCCTAATCTCATCCCAGGAAATATGGCGCCTTCCTAGTGAACTCTCTCAGTCCGTGGCCTCTTCACCTGATAAAAAGACACGATAGAAATTTATTTGAAGGGGCCTTTCCTGGATAGGGCAACATTTCCACCTTAATCATACGGGGGAGGAACATGACTAGCTGTGTGCTTTATTATTGCCTTTCTTTATCTATTGCATTTCATGACAGGGACACCAGGCATGACACAATATGTTTCCAGGGACGAGCGATTTTCTGCAAAACTGCTGCACAATGTGACACAATTACAGCCAAGGGCATTTTGTTACTATCAGGCAGAAATTCCTCCATATTTTGTCATTTTTTTGTTTACTATTGGTCTGTGGGTTTTGCAAATATTTAGCCAATGCAAAGTATTAAAAAGATTTTGTGACTAATCCTCATAACTCTATTGGATCCTCAAACTGTCAGTAAAACCTCATAACTCCACCCCGCCTCAATCTTGAATGAAGTGCACACACATTTTGGACCGTCTCTGCTTGTTTGCAATGCAAGGTAAATAAAGAACTGGTTGTTTGAATATGTACAGCATTTTCTTTACTCAACAAACAATACATACACACCGATCAGGCATAACATTACGATCACCTTCCTAATATTGTATTGGTCTGCCTTTTGCTGCCAAAACAGCCCTGACCCGTTGAGGCATGGACTCCACTAGACCCCTAAAGGTGTGCTGTGGTATCTGGCACCAAGATGTTAGCAGTAGTTCCTTTAAGTCCTGTAAGTTGTGAGGTGGGGCCTCCATGGATTGGACTTGTTTGTTCAGGACATCCCACAGATGCTCGATTGGATTGAGATCTGGGGAATTTGAAGGCCAAGTCAACACCTCAAATTTGTTGTTGTGCTCCTCAAACCATTCCTGAACCACTGTTGCTTTGTTGCAGGGCGCATTATCCTGCTAAAAGAGGCCACAGTCACCAATGAATGCCGTTTCCATGAAAGGGTGTAGATGGTCTGCAACAACGCTTAGGTAGGTGGTATGTGTCAAAGTAACATCCACATGGATGGCAGGACCCAAGTTTTCCCAGCAGAACATTGCCCAAAGCATCACACTGCCTCCCCCGGCTTGCCTTCTTCCCATAGTGCATCCTGGTGCCATGTATTCCCCAGGTATGTGACGCACACGCACCCGGCCATCCACGTGATGTAAAAGAAAACATGTTTCATCAGACCAGGCCACCTTCATCCATTGCTCCGTGGTCCAGTTCTGATGCTCACGTGCCCACTGTTGGCGCTTTCAGCAGTTTCAAACTCACTCAAATCCTTACGCTTGCCCATTTTTCCTGCTTCTAACACATCAACTTTGAGGACAAAATGTTCATTTGCTGTCGAATATATCCCAACCACTAACAGGTGCCGTGATGAAGAGATAATCAGTGTTATTCACTTCACCTGTCTGTGGTCATAATGCTATGCCTGATCAGTTTATAAAGGCGCTACATATATAAAGGCTATTTGAGGAGCGGAGAAGAGTGTCTTCAATACTGTCTTAAATCTTACTTCTTTTTTTTAACATGAGATTTTGTCCAAATGACAGAAAAAAACTGAGTATCCACATAGCTACAATAAACTTTATAAGTTTATGTTTGTAAACCTGCAAGATGATGAAAAAGTAATGCACTTACTTCCTGAAATGCAGTCATGACAAAACGTCTGACATTTGCTGGTCAAAAAACCTCAGAACTCCCTTTGATCTTGTTTTCTGACACATCAAAGTTTCTGACCATATATAAAGCCACAATATCAACTTTGACAGCAAAGTTTTTAGTTATTTTTCACAAGTACATGTATATATAATCAGATAAATATATAATCAGAGTAAAAACGTGTATTTGGCGTGCTGTCCGAGGAGAGGGCGTAATATCGATTTCCTTTTATTTGAGTATTGATACTTTTGAAACCACATGAGTATCGATCTCCCCATTTCTAGCTGGAACAGGGACAGTCAAGAGTGAGGAGTTGGGGTGGTGAGGGATGCTGGAAAACTGTTGCGGGACAGAAGTGAGTCAGCTATATTGGCCTCCTCTCGTGCTGATTGGGTAGAATTTCTGAATGTGTTCCTCCCAAACTTTGTTACATAAGCATACTTAAAAAAACAGTGTTCCATTTCCTAAAAGTAGTGGTTTGGGACATAAGCCTATGAGGTTTCCGCCAGACCGTGACGATATATAGTCATACTATGTAGAGTGTGATTTTTGGACCATTGAGATATCAAGGTGGACGGGGCTATAGCAGCAAAAGTCTGATGTTTCATAGAAAGATCGAATTATGACATTTTCATTAAGCACATGGATGAATCATTCACAATAAGATCTGATTAACATGATTAGAAATTAGATATGGTGAAATTCCATTTCATGCTGACTGTAAACCAGTCAAGTTTTTGAAAAAGTAATTAACTGCTACTACACTCTAACCTTCAAACAAAAAGTAGTTCAATAAATTTAAGTTATTTAAAGGGATAGTTTAAATTAAAATTC
Source organism: Paracanthobrama guichenoti (assembly GCA_018749465.1). Lineage (NCBI taxonomy): Eukaryota > Metazoa > Chordata > Actinopteri > Cypriniformes > Gobionidae > Paracanthobrama > Paracanthobrama guichenoti. The sequence goes on from CM031966.1 coordinate 32,239,961, forward strand.
TGTCATTATTTACTCACCCTCAAGTTATTCCAAACCTGTATTAAAAAAAAAAAAAAATCCATATGGAAGTCATTGGAAGTCATCAACTGTTTGGTTTCCCATATTCTTCAAAATGTTGAATTTGTAATTTAATCTCAATTAGGGTGAGTATATCAAGATTAAACAGTTAAATATATAAATGCAACAAAAACACCCTAATGTATATGTGTGGCTATTCATAAAGTAGCTAGTTAAAAGCTACACTGCTGAAAAGAACTGAACTGTAACATACTGAGAGATACTAGGGTCATTACTTTTAGTTAGTTATTCTCTAACACTGGTTTCAATATTTATGATTCAATATTTTCGTGGATTAAGTGTGGCTGAATTCAGCAATGCTGACTAGACAGCCAATCAAAACCAATGTGCTGCAAAATTATTCTGAAATAGAAATATATTTGGGCCAGATTGAAATCAATTATGGATATCCTAGAAATGGTGGTGAGAGCAATCTTCAAGCTTGTGAATATAATCAGAGATTGAATGTTGATGTTGAATTGTTATACATCCATATGGCGGTGGTTTACAGGTTGTTTACAAGGATAATCATCCAATGTGAATTTTTATTCAATTTTAGAAATTGACAAATTTTAAAGATTTCAATTTGAATAAATTAAATAAATTATATCATTACCCCATTTACAAATTACACGTATGGAGAGATTTCCATTGCATTCTAATACTATTTTTAAGGGTTGTTCACTCTTGTGAGGCATTGTTGACAGACATGGTTCAGTTTCTGACCTATCAGGAAATATGGTGAGATTATTTTTGTGATATTGTTGTAATTTATGACCTTTTCAGTGCTGCAATATCAGAGGACAGGATGAAATAAAGAGCTTAGTTTTTGATCGAAGAAATCAAGAATAAAGTCTAAAATCAATTTGAACTTTAATAACCAATATACTGGCATTTTTCTGTATCTCCCAGTATATTGATGTTTCACCTTTTAACTGCAAGCATTGATATGGGCATCATTAAAGGGACAGTTCATCAAAAAATGAATCTTTGGTCATTATTTACTCACTCTCATCTAATTTCAAACCTGTGTGCTTTTATTTTCTTTGAGGAACACACAGGAGGAGGGTTTGGAGGAATGTACCATGAAACCATGCACCATGAAAGTACAGTAGACAAAGTTTTTTTTTTTCCTCTCAGAAAACATTAAGCAGGTCATTTGGACCTCTTTAATGGTGATTGTTTTGTGTCATTTTGGAGCTTGACAGCTCCAGTCCTTTTTCACTTGTATTGTATTAAAAATATTAAAGAGGACTTATTATGCCCTTTTTTAAAGTCTTGTTTTGTTTTTAGTGTCTACTAAAATAGGGTTTCATGGTTGATTTTTTTGAAAAAACATTTTAAATTTTTTTCACCTCTTTTTCCAGTCTGTCAGTAACACTCTGTGTCCGAAATTGCCCCTTCTTCCCTCATTAGTCCACTAATATAGTCCACTCGAAGGAGTGAATGAAAACAAGTGAGTGAGTTCGACACTGAGTGCGTGAAGGGTTGCCGCTTTTGCATAGTTTGTTTTGTTAAACAGTTTAACAGTCAATCAAAAATAAAATTATGCCTGTATGATATTACGCTCTAGCCACATTGGACCAGCGGTTTGGAAAATGGATGGATGGATGGATGAGACAGCTGCGGGCTCCATCTTCTGGTCAGACCAGAAGCATTTGGTCTGCTACTCTCACAGTGTATTATGTGTATTCTCTAGTGTGTCAGTTGGACACTCGTTGTGGTGCATTTTGGGATTGAATGAGTGCACTTGATAACGTCCACTATGGTTTCGGACACAACGACAAACGGCTGTCCCCTCAAATAGTGCCATATTTAAGGGTATAGGGGGGCGATTTCGGACACAGCCTCTGTTTAGTTCCTGTGTCTTTGAAGCCATCATTCCGAAAAGCGCAATGTGCTCTTATTGGTCAGCTGGACCAGTGTGTTGTGATTGGTCAACCGCTTCGAGCTTGTTTTGGAAATGTCATGCCCTTTACCATAGCCGCAAGTTTCAACACACTACTAATGCAACTCAACCAGGCCTTGTCCCTTTTATGCGTATGGATGGGAATTATTTAAATGAGGAATATTGTAAGGTGTATCGAAATTGCCCGTAGATGTGTGAATGTCAGTGTATATGCCAGGGTGCTTTCCCCTGCCTCTGGCCTAAGAAACTGGGATAGGCTCCAGCCCTATGACCCTAGAAGTGTCATGATTTCCCTGTGTCTCTGTTTCATGAACTCTTATTTTGATGCTCTTTTGTCTTGATGTGCCTGTATTCAGTTTCTCTTCTATTACCATCTAGAATGGTTAGTTTTCTCTGTATCGTTCCTGGGTTTATCATCATTTTTCTTTGTTTATCATGCTTCTTTGTTGTGGATTGTCAAGTCAAGCCAGTATGTGACAAGAAGATTGAGTAAGGAGAGAGTGAGAGAGAGATATTGTATTGTGTACATTCCCGGAAGAAAACAGCTGACCCTTTTCACAGACTGTGATGACACGTTTTTCACAGTTATCAACATTGCAAAACTAATAAATGTTTTCATATTTAAATTTTCAACAAATTTAATTCACATACAGTAACACTTTCTATGAAAACTGTATTTATAATGCATTATAGGGAATTCTTAATGCATTATAAGACATGCATAATACCTTATAAACAACCTTATAATATGTTGTATCATCTGACATATGAAATAATAGTTACAATACATTATAATACTTACCTATTTGTGGTTATAACTTTTAAGAGTTTATAACACCATTATACACTCACCTAAAGGATTATTAGGAACACCTGTTCAATTTCTCATTAATGCAATTATCTAATCAACCAATCACATGGCAGTTGCTTCAATGCATTTAGGGGTGTGGTCCTGATCAAGACAATCTCCTGAACTCCAAACTGAATGTCAGAATGGGAAAGAAAGGTGATTTAAGCAATTTTGAGCATGGCATGGTTGTTGGTGCCAGACAGGCCGGTCTGAGTATTTCACAATCTGCTTACTGGGATTTTCACGCACAACCATTTCTAGGGTTTACAAAGAATGGTGTGAAAAGGGAAAAACATCCAGTATGCTAGAGGTCAGAGGAGAATGGGCCAACTGATTCAAGATGATAGAAGAGCAACTTTGACTGAAATAACCACTCATTACAACCGAGGTATGCAGCAAAGCATTTGTGAAGCCACAACACGCACAACCTTGAGGCGGATGGGCTACAACAGCAGAAGTCCCTACCAGGTACCACTCATCTCCACTACAAATAGGAAAAAGAGGCTACAATTTGCACGAACTCACCAAAATTGGACAGTTGAAGACTGGAAAAATGTTGCCTAGTCTGATGAGTCTCGATTTCTGTTGAGACATTCAGATGGTAGAGTCAGAATTTGGCGTAAACAGAATGAGAACATGGATCCATTATGCCTTGTTACCACTGTGCAGGCTGGTGGTGGTGGTGTAATGGTGTGGGGGATGTTTTCTTGGCACACTTTAGGCCCCTTAGTGCCAATTGGGCATCGTTTAAATGCCACGGCCTACCTGAGCATTGTTTCTGACCATGTCCATCCCTTTATGACCACCATGTACCCATTCTCTGATGGCTACTTCCAGCAGGATAATGCACAATGTCACAAAGCTCGAATCATTTCAAATTGGTTTCTTGAACATGACAATGAGTTCACTGTACTAAAATGGCCCCCGCAGTCACCAGATCTCAACCCAATAGAGCATCTTTGGGATGTGGTGGAACGGGAGCTTCGTGCCCTGGATGTGCATCCCACAAATCTCCATCAACTGCAAGATGCTATCCTATCAATATGGGCCAACATTTCTAAAGAATGCTTTCAGCACCTTGTTGAATCAATGCCACGTAGAATTAAGGCAGTTCTGAAGGCTAAAGGGGGTCAAACACAGTATTAGTATGGTGTTCCTAATAATCCTTTAGGTGGGTGTATATTATAACACCATATGAAGCCTGCTTTTATAATGCATCATAAGGGTATTCTTAATGATTTATAATGCACGCATAATGCCTTATAAAAAACCTTACAGTGTGTTGTATCATCTCATGAATAATCATAACAACAGTAATAATACTTACCTATTTGTGGTTATAACTGTTAAGACTATGATGATTTGTAACACACAATGAACATCATTTTATGCATTAAGAATACCCGAAACTAAAACTCTCTGGCCTGTATGAAATGTGCTACACACATAAACTTGACACACCTTAAGTCTAATAACAAGCACAAACTGTGCTAAATAGAGTTTGAAGTAAAATGTATCTGTCCTACACCGTTTTCTACTTTACCACAGTAAATGATGGGAATGCTCCTAATTAAAAGCAAATAAAAGGAAGAAACATGTATAATCCCCTGTGAGAGGCATAGGCTAAATGAAGATTTGGGAAAATAAATAAGAGATTCCATGTCCAGTAGAATAAAATAGAGTAAGCCTATTGTTAAATTCGTGAAAAATCGGGTGACCAAATCTCAAAACGCAGGCAAAGCTTAAATTTAGCTCACCACTCAAAGCCCACCTCTCTCGTTCGGCATGAATATGCGGACAACATATCTATAATTAGTCATCTATAAATATATATCTATAAATAATCTATAATCTTTTTAAATCTAACGATTTTGTACCGTATCCATGTAACTTTCTATACGTAAATGCTATCGCTCCCTGGTTTTCTGCAACCTAGCTGCACGCGCATCCCGTATGTTTACAAACAGACAATTGGGCTGCGTCCGAAATCGCATACTATGTGAGTAGGTACTACATTTGCATTTTAACGAACTTCGCGACCATTAAAAAAGTAAGTTCTATATAGTATGAATGAGTGTAGTATGAATGTAATCCGGACATACTACATCCGCCATGTTGTCATTATCATGTGACCTACCAGCGTCAGTTGTTTTAGAATATGCCTATTATAGAGATAGGTTGTATTATTGGCAAAGAATAAAGAGTTGTGATTAGCTTGCTAAATTAACCGTTTCTTATATTTTGCTTGTTCACTCTAGCTAGACTACAGTTTTCCATAGCAAACCAAAATATCCCCTTTCCTTTATCTCAAGAAAACGTAGCTAAAGGTAAGCAGGTAATTAAAAACAAATTACAGTTTCACTCTGTATCACGATTCACAACACTTACCAATCTTCCTTTCACCATTAGCGTGTGTGTGGGCGGGAGGGTGCATAGCGAGTTCAGACCAAACTAGAGTAACGACGAGACGAGATGAATCCTCCAGTTACTTGCAGCAGCTCTCCGGTCTGCAACGCTCTGGAAGCTGCCACAGTTCACACCAATGCAATGAGAACGGTGCGGTGCATCATCTTGATAGCACAACGACTCTTTGTACTTCTGTCCAGCTTCCGACTTTTTGGCTATTTTTTGTAGCTGGATATATATGATTTGTTGCGTCTAAATATGAATGAGGATACGATTATTCATAAATCAAATTGTTATTGTTGTTCTTATTATCATTTAGGGGGGCTTAGGAACATTTTGGGGTAGCTTCAGCCCCCCTAAAACAGGCCTAACGATGTCCCTGCTTGGCAGTAAATGACAAAAAACACTGATGCAAGGGTGTTTATAATACAAAAGCTGAGGGAGTGCTATAGTTTTCCTTCTTTTGGAAAATCGTGGAAATGCTATCACAGCATTTTTTCTTTTGCCTTTGGTGGAGCAAATAGAAATACAAACACTATATTTGCTGTTGTTTTCTGTTTACTGCTATTGAAGTTTACCAAACTATGACTTTCATCTAAAGAACTACTTGTCTAAAAAAACTATGAACATCTTTCGGTTTTGAGAACCCCAGAAATGTGAAAAAGGTTTATTGAAACATTTCAAGGAGTTCACAAACAGTGCTTACTGATATAGAGATATATCTCCGTTTGGTTTGACTTTGTCTTTTTGCAGACCTTTTTCATGCTCAAACAGCAACATTACACACTAAAGAAAGTTGTAAAAAATCATAATTGGACCCCTTTAAAAGTGTGCAGGTGAAATTCATCTTTGGTGTTTAATGGAAGAAGAAAGTTTTCATTTTTTTTTGCCTGAACTATCCCTTTAATGACTGGCAAATACAGCAATAGTTTGTATATTTCAGACATATTTTTTCTATCACTCTGTGCTGTGGGTCTTTTTTTTTTTTTTTCTGCAGTCGTAAAGATTGATTCTTGTTTTGGGCCATGCCTTTGGGCCTTATTAAATCAAAATGTAAACTCACTCTCCTCTAACAAACAGCAGAGAAAATGCCAGTGGCCGGCTCCCTGCGGGGTTGCACTCAGATTACTCTGACAAGTTAACTACTGTATGAGCTTCCACTTCTCTTCTTTTATTTAGTTAGGTGATGGAATACTCTACATCTCTCCAATATTGCGGAGGTGAAGAGCGGGGTATCACCCCCTCGCCTGTTATTGTGTTTACATTGCAGGCACTATAATGGGTATTGTATGATTATATTGTAATGCACGTTGACAGCATCTGGGCTAGACTGTGATTACCCAGGAGAGTATATACAGTGAACATGTCTTGAGATGTGTCAATTCTTGACCGTATGGCACAGTGTTACCTTTCACATATGTAAGCACTCACCTTGACTGATGTCCATACGTGGCTGCTGTAGCTGGGAGGAGGACACTGTCAAAAAGGCCAAGGCAGCAGGCCATCTGGACTCCATATGGATAAGGGCTAATATCAAACTATTATCATTACTCAACACTTTGGCCTGTAGGAAAGGTTAGCAGGACGGCACCTATCTGTCAGGACACTTCAAATTTTGAAGCACATTTTTTATTGCCTTTGTTGGTACATCAGTATTTGAGTTACAACCAGGGCTGTCAATTTTGCAAGTTAATGTTATGGGATATATTATAAAAGATCACACAATACAGTATGCAATAAAATGAATTACATTTAAAAAATGTCATGGAGCAAATTATATACATTTGTATACATATGTACTCTACCATTCAAACGTTTGGGGTCAGTAATAAATGTTTTAGGAACATTCTTATGCTTACTAAGGATGATTTATTTGATCAGTAACACAGTAAAACGGTAATATTATTATGACTGTTTTGGTTACACTTTATTTTAAGGTGTCCTTGTTAGTACTTAAAAGTATTTTTAAATAACTATATGTACTGACTATAGGGTTTGGTTTAGGAACTTGTAATCATGCATAATTTACTGTTGTTACTACAGTAAGTACATGTGCAGGCATGAAATGATGTCGAAATGATTGGCACCCTTTGGTAAATTTTAACAACGAAGCCTGTAAACATTAATTTGCATTGTTAATACTTTTGATCTTTAATAAAAAAAAAAAAAAGTCACACAGATCTAACCTTTCATTTAAATAAAATAATTGAAAATGTGAGGAAAATCTTTTTATGAAATAAATGTTTTTCTCCAATACACACTAACCACAATTAATGGCACCCTTTTATTCAATACTTTTTGTAACCTCCTTTAGCCAAGATAACAGCTCTGAGTTTTCTCCTATAATGCCTGATGAGTTTGGAGAACACCTGATCAGAGACCATTCCTCCATACAGAATCTCTCCAGATCCTTCAGATTCCCAGCTCCATGTTGGTGCATCTCATCTTCAGTTCACCCCACTCATTTTCTATAGGGTTCAGGTCAAGTGACTGGGACGGCCATGACAGAAGCTTAATTTTGTGCTCAGTTACCCATGTTTGTTTTGGATCATTGCCCTGATGGAAGATTCAACCACTGCCATTATAAGCTTTTTAGCAGAGGCTATCAGGTTTTGATTTTTTATCTGTTGGTATTTGATAGAATCCATGATGCCATACGTATGTATGCCAAGACGTCCAGGACCTCCAGCAAAAAAATAGTCCCACAACATTAAAGATCCAGCAGTATATTTAACCGTGGGCATGGGGTACTTTTTATCCCTGTGTGCACCAAACCCATCTGGTGGGTTTGCAACCAAAAATCTCTTCTTTTTTTTTTGTTTCATCTGACCACAGAAACCAGTCCCATTTGAAGTTTGAAGTGCTGGAGTTTGTTTCTGATGAGCAAGAAGGATTTTTCTTGAAACCCTCCCAAACAACTTGTGGTCATGTAGGGGTTGTTTGATATATTTTTTTAGGCTTTCTGACCCCAAGACTCAACCATCTGTGATCCTTGGAGAGTTTTTGGCCACTCAAACTCTCCTCCTCGTCGAGCATTAGGACAATATAGACACATGTCCTCTTCCAGGCAGATTCGTGACATCTTTAGTTGATTGGAACTTCTTAATTATTGCCCTGATGGTGGAAATGGGAATTTTGGGAAATGGGAATCTCATTAAAGCCACTTTCTATTTTGTGAAGCTCAACAATCTTTTGCTGCACATCAGAACTATAGTCTTTGGTTTTACTCATTGTGAAGGGAATTTGGCTTTTGCGTTTTAATATGAATGGGAATATACTTCAGAGATATTTCTTGGGGTGGCAATAATTGTGACCAAAGTGTTTTGGAGAAAAACATTTATCTCATAATGTGATTTTCCCCCCTTTCAATTCTTTTACTTCAATGAAAGGGTAGATTTCTTTGCTATTTTTTTGTAACAATGCAGATTTTTTTTTACAGCCATCTTTGATCATATTTACCAAGGGTGCCAACAATTCTGACTATGACTGTAACTATGTCAACTTAAAATAAAGTGTTACCACTGTTTTCTATTTTAATATATTTTAAAATGTAATTTATTCCTGTGATGGCGAAGCTGAATTTTCAGCATCATTACTCCAGTCCTCAGAGTCACATGATGCTTCAGAAATCATTCTAATATCCTGTTTTGCTGCGCAACATTTTTTTTTTGTTCTCAGGATTATTTTATTAAGAAAGTTCAAAAAGGAATACAGCATTCACTTGAAACGAAGTCTTTGTCTTTATTGTCACTTCAATCAATTTAATGTGTCCTTGGTATATTATAAAAAAATACTGACCCCAAGCTTTTGAAACACATTAATATTTTTTGATGAGTTTTAATTGACTAGTCCTATTTATATTTTATATGATCAGTTTTATTACCACACTGACAACATTGTTTTATTTTCCTTAACAAATAAACTTTATACTTTAAACCTTACACTGTAAATATATTTAATCACCATATTAAAATAATGTTAGCTCTTTAGTGCCTGACTGGATGATGAGGATGTATATTGTACTTGCTGTGTACAGAACACCTGCTATAAAACATGCCCCTTTTTCCCCTCAACAGACCGTATACTCTCCCTGAAAATGTGCAAATGAAATCCTTTGGCACATTGAATTAATATAGAGCATGTGTGCACTTCTTAAGGTGTTTAAAATTCACACCCAGAGGCAGGGATAAATGTATGCCCTCATTAAATCTTGGGCAAGGATGTAACACGGTTTGTTACACCGCAGACTTGAAACCACTTAGCACCCTGATTAAACGTGAAAACAAAATGGTTGCAGTGACTTTGATAAGGTGCATTTGCGAGACGTGTATTCTATTTTTTTTTCTTAAGCAACTGCAAGACAGGTGTTGTAACGGCTATATTTAGCTTGCGCTAAACTGTTAAAACGACTTATTTCAGCTCCCACAGCATGTGTTTTTCTATGTAAAGGAGATGACAGCGCAACACAACACAGCAGATTGTGAGAAAATTGTCTGTGTACGAAAAAATGTCTCTGTTGTTTTGTTAATTATAGCTAACAGCACCTTTGCTGTTTTGTTCATCACCTTCTTTGTTTACATTTGAGTTGAAAAGTTCACCCTCTCTCTGTTTCTGCATGGATGTAGTTCTGGAGACCCGCATGTCTCAAAAGTGTCATTATAAGCCCACTCCTCGGACTCAGAACAGCCATCAGAGCCACTGTACTGAATGTGCAACATTCGGCCGCAGATCCATCACACTCCTGCGTGTTAATTAGGAAGCAGAGCAGTGATAAACTGATGATTTAAATGAAACATCTTGTGTGTTTATCTGTCATTTGGGATGGAGGGAGGAGTACAGTGATAGGCAGATGGAGGTGGCTTATGTCTGCTCCGCGCCATGCTGGGAGAGGAACAGGAATGGCGCCAAATGCTTCTTGCCCCATAACACACAACCCAACCCAACACACACACAAATGCACAAATACAGCCCGTGCATCTGTCTCTGACTGCCCACAATCCTGGTAAGAAGTCTCTTTCATTGTCTAAAATTAGCAGGTTTCCATAACGTCGGTAATGAGTCAGGGATGGGAAATATGGATCCCATAGCCCCCACTGGTTATTTCCTCAAACATACTAGTCATTCCCAGTTCACATTTCCAATATTGGTTAACACTTAATGGCATCATTGACAATGGGCTGCTTAAGTTTCTGGAACAAGCTTGCTTTTACAAAAAAATTATTTATTCACGTGGGCTATTGGTATACTTCTTTTAATTTAAAAACAAGAAAGTATACTTTCAGTTTATTTTTATGTATTTCTCAGAAATATACTTGATGTACTTCTCAGAAATATACTTAAAGGTTTAGTTCACCCAAAAATGAAAATTATGTCATTTATTACTCACCCTCATTTTTGTTGAAATCCTATGGCTCAGAAAGGTCTCCATTGGCAGCAATGACATTTCCCCTTTCAAGACCCATAAAAGGTACTAAAGACGTCGTTAAAAAGTCCATCTCACTCCAGTGGTTCTACAATAATTTTATGAAGTGGCGAGAATAGTTTTTGTGCGCAAAAACAAAGCAAAAAAACAACAAAAACGAAATAACGACTTATATAGTGATGGCCGATTTTGAAATCAGCCATCACTATGTAAGTCGTTATTTAGGGGGGGTATTCTCGTAAGTTGAAGTCTGAACGGAACCGCGCTACCCCGGGTATGTTAAAGAGAAAACAGATTTTCATTCAAACAAATCAACGTAAACTACACATTCGAGTTAATCGATAAAAACGATTTATCGCCCAGCCCTAATTAGCTCCCTTTCGTTCAGTCACTCCGAGTTACGTCAGTGACTGACGAGTAGCGAAATCCCTATTTGTCAGTCACTGACGTAACGTTACATACGTAACCGAGACGTTTATAAATCATGCACTATAGTAAAAGTGTTTTGAAGTCTTTATTAATTGATAATATGCCTGTTATCATAATAGGTGTGAAAAGGAAAAAAAAAAAGACATTGGTGTTTTGTTGCCAGTGTTCATTTTAGCTGGAAACTGAATGTCATTTTTTTAATTCTTTGACAAATTATTTGATTTCTGAATAAATTATTTGGTCTCTCAACAATGAAGAAATTTGACAGAATTGCATGTATCCTTTGCAAAGAAAGCAATCCCAGAATGCATTGCAATGAGCTTAGTGAAAAAATACAGCAAACCCAAAATAGTGGATGAGGCAAGACAAAAAATATATTTAGTTGAGTTGCTGTCTTTGCAGAGCACTCCAAGTCTCTTTTGATGATACACATTGTGATGCTGTCTTAAGGTGCTTAATGTACTGCGACAGATCAGGTTTTGGAATAAGAGGTGATCATAGGTCTTGTCGAATTTGATGTGTACTTGTCTTGCGGACTTGTAAAAGTCCATGAGTCCATGAGAGATTTTTTTGTACTTTATGAAGTACATAAAGCAGCTTCTCTTTTGCAAGGCAGTTGAGCAGGGAGAACAAAAGCATAAACAGAAGGATAAACTATAGCACCCATGAAACACGTAGTGCTCAAGGGTACAACAACACTGAACTGTTCAAATGGAGAAAAACAATCAGTGCTTATATAATATCAAGTTTATACCATTTACTATACTCTGGAAATTCATCCACCATCTGTCCGCACCTTAATGCATTTGCATTTTTAGATGTTTTGAACAGTGTAATGATGTATTTACATGAAAATAATGTTAGGATATAACATCATAACGACTACAGGTCATGTTTAACAAGCACTTACATGAGGTTGTTACATATATCATGTCATTAATGTACATGACAAGCATAATGTAGTAAAATCCTCCAAAATATACAGTTTCTTCTGGATATATGTGACCTGTCATGTGAAAAAGAAAGGACACCCTATTGAATTCTATGGTTTTATGTGTCAGGAGGACATAATAAAATTCATCTGGTCCTAGCAGGTCCTAAAATTAGGTAAATACAACCTCACATGACTTATTACACCGTGTCATTATTTATTTAACAAAAACTAGGCCAAAATGAACACCTTCATTGCTTGGAATTAAGAGGGTAAATAGCAGTCAGGCATTGCCAGTTAATCAAAGGCTTTTGATTAATTGATCATCAGCAAGTGTGATCACCTCTATAGAAGCAGAAGTTTTGGCAATTTGCTGGTCTGGAGCATTCAAGTGTCTGTTAACACAATGCCAAGGAGGAAAGGCGTCAGCGACGATCTTAGAGAAGCAATTGTTGCTGCAATCAATCTGGGAAGGGTTATACAGCCATTTTCAAACAAGTTGAAGTCCATCATTCTACAGCGAGGAATATTATTCACAAGTGGAAGACATGCAAAACAGACACCAGTCTTCCCAGGAATGGACGTCCCAACAAATTCACCCCAAGTTCAGACCGTGCAATGCTCTGAGAAATTGCAAAACACCCAAGAGCAACATCTCAGAATCTACAGGCCTCAGTTAACATGTGAAATCACTGATTCTTGAGATAAGGGACAAAACATGTTAAATGTTAAAAAACATGTTAGATGTTAAAAAATAAAAACTAACACTACATTATTAAAAATTGGTATTTTTGTAGACAAAGGTCTACAAAATATAATGAACCATGTAAGGGAACAGGCTTATTTCAATTTTTTTTTTTTCTAAGAAAATTAATTTTTTGCTCATGTGGATGAAAGACAACAACTCCCAGAATGCACTTGCTTCACTGCTCTACTAGGCCACTCCCAAAGCTACGGCTACTGGATCACTGGATCACTTGCCCACCGCGGCACCGCCCCTACCGTTGTTTTATAATAATAAAATCATTTAGTTCAGTTAGAGAACAGACATTACAGTTGAACGCGTCTGTTCAATATAATGTGAGTGAGCCGAGCGAGTGTCACGGCACAAAAGCATGATCATTCGAATATACTACCGGATTTCTACTGATACAAAGCTTAATGCTAATCGCTGAAGTATCCCTTTAATTATTCTCCCTCCTTTTAATATTAAACATATATCACCAATGTTCTTAGGTAATTAAGACATAATATCATGTAGTTCCATTGACGTTTTAACATTTTTACACGTTACATTGAAAAAGAATAAGACATTTCTTTCAAAATGAACAAAAACCTTCACCTGACGGTGTAAAATACTGACGGAGTTGACAAATAGTGACGTGTTGACAATAGTTGAGCTGAAGCCAAATATACAGTATATGTAAATAGAATAATAAAATAGCATTAGATGTATTCCCCATACGCAAAAAAACGTATTAAATCACATTATACAGTCTTGAGAGCACTTGTCAACTATCAGACATAAAACCTGATGGAGTTGACGTCTGACGGAGTTGACCTTTTTTTTTTCTTCCACTATAACCATTTCGTTTCTTTCTTCAGTTGTAGCTGCCTTAATAAACATAAAAATGGTAAGATTTATCCCACAACTATTTACAGAAACTATTACTCTGCTGTGACCGCAGAGACTTCAATATTGTTTGTTTAAAATATAAAAAAATATTATATTTCTAGGACTATGTGTTCTACTGTGAGATCCACAATGAGCAGGAAATAGTAAGTGCTCCTCAGAGTTAAAGCTGCCCATGACACTGCCTGATTTATTCAGAACTATAAAAAATCCTGACAGAGTTGACACAAAGTGAGAAATGGAAAATATAATTCAATATTTACTTGTTGTATTGTTTGATATCTTAAAGATCTTCGCCTTTTAATGTACCTGTATTTTTTAATTTGTTGCATTTTTAAACACTTTGTATGGCCGTTTTACATTGTGACCTCAGGACAGGTTAAATTACATGTGTTTCCAAGTATAGACCCAGATAGCATGTATTCGTTGAAATAATGTTAATGTCAGTGTTGATGCGTCAACGCCAATTACATTGAATTAACGTTACAAAGGGATGTTGCTTTAGCATCACTCTTGCACCCTCAGTTAATGTTGAAAAAATACTGATGTTTTAACCACAAATCAATGGTAATAATATTGATTCAACATTACAAAGTGATATTTTTCAAGAGCTCTTTGGCACTGTTGAAACAATGTTGAGATTTCAAACTCAAATCAATGATAATATCATTGATTCAACATTACAAAGTCATATATTTTTATATATATTTTATATATTTCAATATATCATATATATTTTCATCAATTTTGCACCCTCAGATAATGTTGAGATTTCAACCACAAATCAATGAAAATATCATTGATTCAACATTACAGAATATTTTTTCACCATCAATTTCGCACCCTCATACTGTTGAAACAATGTTGAGATTTCAACAAAAAACCAATTGTAATAATCATTGAATCAACATTATAAACTGATGTTAGTTCAATATCATGTTCGCACCTGCATTTAATGTTGAATCAATGGTGAAATAAAAATCAATGGTAATGCTATTGAATCAACATTACGTTATGATTGATTCTACATCACTGATGTTGAATTGATATTGAAAAATGAAAAAAATATTCAAAGGGGAAAAATAGGACAAAAGCATTACAACCTTTCAAAATAAAATTAGTTTCAGAAGTCTACAGGTGATCCAGCGGTTCCGGTTTTAATAATCTGTCTTGCTTCAGATGACTGCCTCTTTTCCTTTGGGTTCTCTGAAAGCATTATATTACTTAAGAACAAGTCAATTCAGTTGTCATACAGTCACATTTAAGAATGTTAATATACTAATCACAATATGATTCACTTAAAAAAAAAAAAAAACAACACAAAATATTCAAACTATGATTATAGTACTGTTAAATTCTGTATATTCTAGTTTTCTAAAATCTATTAATGCTTCTATATCAAAAGAAAGTGTGTCTGATTTTTCCCACCGAGTTTCTCCAGCCCTATTAAACACACCTGAAGCAGTGAATCAAGGTCATTAGGATCAATGAAAACTTCAGGCAGGTGTGTTGGAGCTACCTCTGAGCTATGACCATAGACCATTACATAAATATCAGTTCATTTTCTGTGAAACTACATAGCACTCAAATAACAAGTTCATCTTGAAGAATAAAAGAGCTTAGGTTTTTTCAACCAAAAATTCTTTAAAGGGATAGTTCACCCTGAAAGGAAAATTCGGTCATCATTTACTCACCCTCAAGTTCCAAACCTGTATGAGTGTCTTTCTTCTGCTGAACACAAGAAGATGGTGACCAGACAGTTGACGGTAGCCACTGATTTCTATAGTAGGAAAAAAAAAAATACTATGGATGTAATTTTTTAGCTTTCCTGTAGCTCAAACAATAAGAGCGTGGTGCTAGCAACGCCAAGGTCATGGGTTCGATTCCCAGGGAAAGCAAGAACTGACAAAAAATGTTAAAGAAATGTGTACCTTGAATGCAATGTAAGTCGCTTTGGATAAAAGCGTTTGCCAAATGCATGTAAGCCAATGGCTGCCATCAACTGTCTAGTTACTAACATTCATTAAAACATCTTCTTTTGTGTTCAGCAGAAGACACTCATACAGGTTGAGGGTGAGTAAATGATGACCATTTTCATTTTGGAGTGATCTATCCCTTTAAAGCTGCAGATTCACCTTTCATCTCTGTAAATATCACAAACTAGCCATGTCAGTCACTTTCTCAGTAAACACAAGAGAAATATTTTTTATAATTTGTGTTTCAGTGGAAACAGGCTAAACTGAACGGAGATCAGTTATATTCCCTAAATTGAATAGTGATTCAGGAATATGAATAATTACCTGATTAGTAAGTAAGGGAGCAGGAGATAAGGCACAGGTCAGGTGATTAGGCTGTCGACAATAACTCAATGTATAATCAATGTCAGCATTATCAGGAGGTTGCATCTCATTTTTTAAATTGTTCATCTTCGTCATACAGAAAACGATTATTTCAACTTATTGCTGCTAAAAGTGGATCTACAGGCAATCATAGGGTGTACTTAGTTTTTCATCCATGGCGTTTCCATTTTGTCTTTATTTTTGTTAAATAAATAATGACACGGTGTAATATGTCAGTTGTTGTTGTTCATCTGAGGTTGTACTTACCTAATTTTAAGAGCTGCCAAGGCCAGCAGTTTATTAATTATGTTTATTATTAACAATATTTTGATACGTGAAACCATAAAATTTGATACGTGAAACCATAAAATCGATCAACAGAAATCGAGACTCATCAGACCAGGCTACATTTTTCCAGTCTTCAGCTGTCCAATTTTGGTGAGCTCATGCAAACTGTAGCCTCTTTTTCCTATTTGTAGTGGAGATGAGTGGTACCCGGTGGGGTCTGTTGTAGCCCATCCGCCTCAAGGTTGTGCGTGTTGTGGCTTCACAAATGCTTTGCTGCATACCTCGGTTGTAACGAGTGGTTATTTCAGTCAAAGTTGCTCTTCTATCAGCTTGAATCAGTCAGCCCATTCTCCTCTGACCTCTAGCTAGCATCAACAAGGCATTTTTGCCCACAGGACTGCCGCATACTGGATGTTTTTCCCTTTTCACACCATTCTTTGTAAACCCTAGAAATGGTTGTGCGTGAAAATCCCAGTAACTGAGCAGATTGTGAAATACTCAGACCGGCCCGTCTGGCACCAACAACCATGCCACGCTCAAAATTGCTTAAATCACCTTTCTTTCCCATTCTGACATTCAGTTTGGAGTTCAGAAGATTGTCTTGGCCAGGACCACACCCCTAAATGCATTGAAGCAACGGCCATGTGATTGGTTGATTAGATAATTGCATTAATGAGAAATTGAACAGGTGTTCCTAATAATCCTTTAGGTGAGTGTGTATATATATATATATAGGATAATATATATTTATTTATGTTCAAAACACTTTGTTTGCTTCTTGCAAACATGAACAATGAAGCAAATTGCAGAGGCTGTGTTATAAAGACCTCTTCTGAGACATAGCACTTGCCAGTTTTTTTCCCCATCAGCATTTTGTTTACTGATAATATTATGAACGCTCTAAATATTCAACATATTGTGTCTGAAACTATTGATTAAAGTCTTTGAGATGCAGCTTTTATAGATCTTTTGTATTCCACATCTTAAACTGCTCGCTGCGCAGACGACCAGCATCAATAATTCAATTAGAGTTTCCTATTCTTGAAATAATGCGATTTACGCTCAATGTCATTTGGTGCTACAAACATTCGTTTGAACATTTCTGCAACTGCAACATCCTCAGCTATTAACCTAACTAATGAGATTTGTTGATTCCATCAGTCTTGAGTGCTGTTTGGATCGCAAACACTTGGGGAGGGGCTTGTGCCAGACTCCTAAACTTCTGGACTGCAGAGTGAGACAGAGTGCTTTCATTAATTTCATTTGTTTCTGTAAAAGAGGATTATAGCGTGACCTTTCTGTGAAGCTGGACCAGCATCATCATTCGCACTCATTATACGAGAATTCGATGGGATTGAACCCGACACCTGCCTCCTAAGGGGGCAATTAGACAGTGAATGAATCCTCTGCAACTTTGTAAACTTGTGCTGCACGACTGTGGCACAAAAGTGCAAGGAAAGGATGGAAAAAGAAAATGCAACAACAGTTTCCCTGGGCACCGCTGATATGCACTGGCATGACTATTAGGTTTAATGATATTTAGTGCAAATGTTTCTATTTTGCATCTTTCATCTAATTGAATACAGTTTTTTCTTTACAAAATAGTATCAGCATACGTGATAACACCCTTTTGCTTTAATGACACCAATCTTTCGGTTTATTTCCAGTTTTAAATGAGATTTTGAATCTCAGATTTTATATCTTCATATTATGTTAATTTTCTAATTCCCTTATTTCCATAACAAACACATTCTAACAGCAAGAACGAGGGCTGTTTATGTGTCTATCTAGCAAGATTTTGTAATGAATATGACATATTTGAACCTCAGAATGCATTTAAAAGGATAGTTTACCCAAAAATGAAAATTCTGTCATCATTTACTCATCCTCAAGTTGTATAAATGTCTTTGTTCTGCTGAATGCAAAAGAAGATATCTTGAAGAATGTTGGTAACCAAACAGTTGATGGACCACATTGACTTCCATAGTATTTTTCCCCCTATTATGGAAGTCAAGGGGGTCCATCAACTGTTTAGTTCCCCATATTCTTCAAAATATCTTCTTTTGTGTTCAGCAGAAGAAAGAAATTCATATAAGTTTGGAACAACTTAAAGGGATTGTTCACCCAAAAATGAAAATTACATTTACGCATTTGGCAGACGCTTTTATCCAAAGCAACTTACATTGTATTCAAGGTACACATTTTTTTAACATTTTGTCAGTTCTTGCTTTCCCTGGGAATCGAACTCATGACCTTGGCGTTGCTAGCGCCACACTCTTATTGTTTGAGCTACAGGAAAGCTTAGCAAATTGCCCCATGATTTACTCACCCTCAAGCCATCCTAGGTGTATATGACATTCTTCTTTCAGATGAACACAATCAGAGTTATATTAAAAAATGTCCTGGCTCTTCCAAGCTTTATAATGGCAGTGAATGGCTGTTTTTGTTTTGAAGTCCATAAAAGTGCATCTATCCATCATTAAAGTGCTCCACACGGCTCTGGGCAGTTAATAAAGGCCTTCTGATGCGAAGCGATGCGTTTGTGTCCATTTTTAAAACTTGACAAACTGTAATCTCTAACTTCCGCTAACTGTCATAAGTGCGTTCAAGAGAGCCTGGTGTTCCAGCATATAACATAGGATGCAGGCATAGCGTAAGATCCGATGACGAACGCGGAAGTGCAGAGGATAGAGCAAAACAAAACCTGGTTCTCACGAGAACTAGCATATTCTCACCGGAGCGTCATACGCTGGAACGGCAGTCTCTCGTGAACACACACAACAGTTAGCAGAAGTTAGAGATTACAGTTTGTCAAGTTTTAAAAATGGACACAAACGCATCGCTTCGCATCAGAAGGCCTTTATTAACCCCCCGGAGCCTTATGGATTACTTTTATGATGGATAGATGCACTTTTATGGACTTCAAAACAGAAACAGCCATTCACTGCCATTATAAAGCTTGGAAGAGCCAGGAATTTTTTACATTTTATATATATATATATATATATATATATATATATATATATATATATATATATATATATATATATATATATATATATATATATATATATAACTCTGATTGAAAGAAGAATGTCATATACACCTATGATAGCTTGAGGGTGAGTAAATCATGGGGTAATTTTCATTTTTGGGTGAACTATCCCTTTAAATGTGATTGTGGTCCTATTGCCATTAAATTAACCTACATTTTTATAATCAGCAGACTATTACAAGTTTTTTTTTTTTTTTTTTTTCATCTCAGATAATTTATTATGTATTCTAAGAATACATGCTACATTTTAATGAATGAACAAAAAGCATTACAATTACAGATGTACCACATATTTAAACCCTAGTACTACTTAGTTTGTGTTCACACATAGTTAAGTCTAAAATTAATTGCTTGTTTTACATGAAACTATTCTGAGAAAAAACAAAACAACAACACTACTATGTTTCTCTATGACACACTCTCGGCTCTGTAGCATCCTGACACCTCATCCCAACTTGAGTGTATTTAAAAAATTGATGAGGGCATTTACAACGGGCTCTGTTATATAAAGACCATGCAGATCGGTTTGAAAATGCTATTTGACATAAATTAAAGTTTAATTTTTGTCCTAGATCACTTGTCTCGTTCACAGCCATTATTTACCAGAGACAACGGTTCTTTGTGCATAATTATTTTGACTTAAAGCGGGGGCATGGCTGGCTTTAGCTGCAGGTAATGCATTGTTCATATCTATTTAATGAAAGCAGGTATGGCGCAATACGCATGAGCAGCTAAAAATAGAGGCGTCCTGTTTAACTTAATACTTTTCTTGTTATCATAAAATGTTTCTTTTGCAAACTACACTGTTACTTCTTTTGCAGTATTGCTGATACATTAAATCAGCACCTTAGCAACCATATATTTTGAAGGTTTCTACTTTTGTTTTTGGAGGTCTCCTACAACAGGTTTACGTGCATCCAAGGTCAAACATGCACTTACATTTTCTCATAATATTCATTGAAGCATAACCTCTTATCTCACATTGTCTGAAACGGCTTGATAAAGGATTCAGTCTCTCAAAACCCCTCCTTTTTGAGAGCCTACTCTGCTCTGACTGGTCAGACGGCTCAGCCTGTTGTGATTGGCCCAGCACTTACAGCATGTGGTGGAAACGAGATTCCTATTACCATATCTGAATTTCCACTCTGGAGGCTTCATCAGCACTATACACAGTGATACGAACAGTAACAATGGCGTCTGTTTAAAGCCCAGGATACACTGCACAGTTTTAGCAATCCTGTAAGATCATTACAAATCACACTGTGTGACATGGATCTATTAAACTTAGGTATGACATGCATGTAGACTGTTCGATGATGACACCTATTGAATTGTAGGCTACGATGCACGTTTCTATAGAAGAATAAAACCTCATCAGCATGCACTAGTGGTAAACAAAAAGACCATGATGAATCACACTTTGGCAGTTGTAGTATTCATTTGTGCTGAAAAAAGAGGACACGGCGAAAGAGGAAGGGAAAGGAGCTTGAGGTAAGTGCCATGTCACGTTGATTTCATGTCGCATTTTTATTGGCTGGTCAGTAGACGTAGGTTGTAGCAGCAAACACACATTGATTCGTTGATCATGGTGAACTTCTGACACTGTCAGAAAATTGTCCTATAGGCTATCTTTGGTCGCAAGACCGTGACAACGGCCGTCTTTGGACCTCTCTCACTGTACAACATAGGACCAACAATTAGGAGCCATGATCCCAGAACTCGTCACGATTGTTTCACTATGGCAATCTTTCGTCTGTCAATCTTTACTGTGACCCTGCTCCGGAGCCTCACCAAAATTGTACAGTGAAACGATGCGGTGTTACAGCTAGACGCTTAGCAACAGACAACCAATCGCGTACTCATGTTTGCATGCTTTGGACAGTCACGGAAACACTGCACACATTGTATATAAACAGTAAATTCAGCGTTTGAAAGGAAAAATAAAAAAATGCTGACAGAAAACGCGACAATTTGAGTGAAGATAAGACCGTTTCATTCTTACCTTTATAGTCCGAAGTACACTATATCACTATATTGCCAAAAGTATTGTGACACCCCTCCAAATCATTGAATTCAGGTGTTCCAATCACTTCCATGGCCAAAGGTGTATAAAATCTAGCACCTAGGCATGCAGACTGCTTCTACAAACATTTGTGAAAGAATGGGTCGCTCACAGGAGTTCACGTGTGGTACCGTGATAGGTTGCCACCTTCCAAGTCCATTCATGGAATTTCTTCACTACTAAATATTCCACGGTCAACTGTTAGTGGTATTATAACATATTTATATATTATAACTCGTTGTTTAAATAGCAAATTCACTCGCGCAAATCTGTTCGCCCAACAGTGCAAGCACACCTGGCTTTTAAAGGGAGTGGGAGATGAGACTCTGATTGGTTTATTGCACGTTATGCCCAAAACACATCCGACTCATTAAGAGACTAGGTACAACCCTTTTGGACCATGCGCCTGGCATACCGACTGTTTTTTTTTTTGTTTTTTTCATCGTTAAACTAGCAAAAGTGTATTCGGACATGCCCTCAGCACACCAGGGCCATGCGCTTCAGACCATGCACTCAGATTGTTAAAATCGTTTAAATAGGGTAACTTGTAATCTGTAACCTATTACATTTCCACAGTAACCTTCCCAACACTGATAGAGAGTAACCATTAAATTTAATATTCACTCCAGAATGTCTGTAAAGTCAATCACGAAAAGTCTGCGATATTAAAAAAATGTCCTAAACATTTCGATTAGTTCTGAAGGTGTGCTGCAGTATTGCACATACATAAAAGTGTACTTGACACAATGATGAAAAACAAATCCAGGGTGTTTTAAGTGGGTTTTAAAACATAATTGGGAAACTATAGTCCTGGGGTTTCTGTTTCATCATAGACAGATCAATAATTCCTTGGAGAGAACCCAGCAAATTATCCCCCAGATCAAGCAGCAAAGTTCTCCCTGATGATAGGGGAGGTACAAGGCAAAAAAGCCCTCACAAATGGCAGGGACATAATGAAAAGTAGCGCACAAGGCACCCACAGCACCATTTCCTGGTATCTTGCTGTGCTTTGGCAGATTTGAGGAGCAGGAAACTGGCAGACAGCGTGTCTAGACCGGATGAAATTCTTCATTAATTCAGACTGTTGTTATTCTGCTTCCCAATTTAGAAGCTCAGCAATTAAACGACGCAGAGACCAAAGCAGTTCAGTTTGAAAGCTTTCAGCCCATAATGTTTTGGAACATTATCTAAGCTCTTAGCCACACTGCCTGAAATTTAAATATGGTGTGTTTTCATGACACGCTCAATTGATTCCATCATCGATCTATGGCATGAACTTGTATTTACTTAGGTCACACTTAGTCTCTGTATGTCATTGCATTACATACAAGAAATATATATTATATTCATTCACTGCATATATAGTGTTACCATTTGAAATCGAACAAACATTGTTTTGTGAACTGCTTTATTTTAAATAAATTGTATTATATTTATTTAAAAGTTACTTATTTTTATTTTAGTATCTAATGCAAATTCATTGTGTTTGTCTCAAAAACTTAAAATAATGGAAATATTATTACAATTTCAAAATAACTGTTTTCTGTTTAAAATGTTTTTTCTGTAATCGATCTATGTCATGAACTTGTATTCATGGTGACATACAAAGTATGTAGACACTTTTAGGTCACACTTCGTTTCTGAATGTCATTGCATTAAATACAAGACATATTCATTCATTCATTCATTGCATATGTAGTGTTATCATTTGAACTGCGAACTGCTTTATTTGAAATATATTTTATCATATGTATTTAAAAGTGTACTTATTTTTAGTATTTAATGCAAATTCATCGTGTGTGTCTGCGTTTTGATTCTGTCTTTTGTCTTAGTTTCTGCCACTTGTCTGTTTCCTAGGTTACCCTCTTTAGTTAAGTTCTGTTCAGCTGTGTTTAGTTAATTTTCTCTACTCTGTCTGCTATTTAAGTTCCTCTTGTTCTCTCAGTCTTTGTTTAGTCATTTATGTTGGAGTGTGTTTCCTTTTCTGCTTTTCTGTTTGTTCCTGAGCATCATTATTAAAGTTTAAGTTTCACCGTTACAGATGACTAGACCACAAAACATTGCTGCAGCAGTGCAGATTCTCTGTTTAGAGCAAGAGACTCCTTCCCTCGAGGCTCACACCCATGTGTTCATCGACCAAGGCACGCCTTAGTTTGTCAAGTGGGTGCTGGTGAGCTGTGATTCCCCTTACACCATCAGCCTTGCCAAGGACAAGCTCACCAGTCCCACTGCAACTCCAGAGCCAGCGATTGATTACTGGCTCATTGACTTCTGGACTGAACCAGCTCCAGTCCCCGTCCAGTGTCCCGTGATGTCTCCTGTCCTCGTCCAGAGTCCAGAGAAGGCTTCAGCCCCCCTGTCCCCAGTCCAGAGAGGCTGGCCCTGAAGGCTCTGTGCTGCCATGGCTCCCTGAACTTCCGGTGCCCCCATGGTCTCTTGAGCTGTCGGCGCCTCCATGGTCTTCTGGGCTTCCGGCACCTCCATGGTCCCCTGTAGCACTGGCACCACCCTGGAGTCATCCGAACATACCAGCATCGTCCTGCTCACCTACCTGTCACCTCCAGGACTCTCCACTATGTTTGTCTAATAAACATTTATTAGTTTATTAGAACCCCCCCCCAAAAAAAAAAAATAAAAACACTTTCCCAAGTGTCCACTTGAGTTTAGAGGTCATGCGGCTGTGCTGTCCATATACTGTAATGTAGATCAAAAAACAAATCACTCTGGGCGTTCTGTCTCATTTTCTCTCACAGTTAGAGCAAAAAGGTGCTTCTTGTGGTGTGTAACTGATGTATTACTTGAAAATATAACCTGTAAGTTTGATTCATTCTCTTCAGGCCATCAACAGCCAGCCACAAGTGCCTCCATTCTCAATGAAAGTAATAAGGGGTTATCAAAATAAGCCTGCGAATGTAGTACAGCGACTGAAAGCTGAATGATTGATATGCACTAGAATTACTTTAGTCTGGCTAACTTTCAGAACAAAAGAACAACTCCTGTATATTCTGCTAAGAATGTGGCTAAAACCTAATTTTGAGGCAAAAAAAGATAGAGAAAAAAGGCACTGTGCATAATGGGCATCACATGAATGTGTTCTTTCAAATGACCACCAATAGGTTGAGTGAAATGTAAAGAGAGCTGCAGGATATTCAGAGGCATGTTCACAATACACTCTTAAAATGAAAGTTTTCACATCGCAGCGAAGAACCTTTCAATGACCAAAGAACCATTTAATGTGAAGAAAATTTTAATCATCTAAAGAACCTTTTTGTTCCCCCAAAATAAAGAATGTTTTGTGCTATGCAAAGGTTCCATGGATGTTAAAAGTTCTTTCTGGAACCACAGAGCCCAATAAATAATCTTTATTTTTAAGTGTATGGTCTTCAAATTTAATGGGCAACTCACTCAAAAGTGTCTGGTGAACAATCAGCCACTTGTGATTGAACTTATGTGCCAAATAGCAAAAAATGTATGTTCTGTCATCATATATACATCCTCCAAAGTCACATGAGGCATTGTGTGCGCTGTGTGAACATGATGGTTATGCATTCTAAGAGTTGCATGGTTTGTCCTTACAACACTTCGAACTGGTTCCCCTGTCTGTTAAAAATTACCTGTACATTTTACAGTAAAATACTGGCAGCAGGGTTGCCAGCCAGTTACTGTAATAAGTCAATGGCTAAATTATTCGTGCATGTCATTATTTGATTATTTATTTTTTATTTTTTTATTATTCACGGATTCATCAGAAATTTTGTCATTATTCTGTGAAAATCTTGTCTGGCTATCACCAGACCAAGCTCAATCTTTTATAAACCGATTCCAAAAAAGTAGGGACACTGTACAAATTGTGAATAAAAAAGGAATGCATTAATTTACAAATCTCATAAACTTATATTTTATTCACAATAGAATATAGATAACATATCAAATGTTGAAAGTGAGACATTTTGAAATGTCATGCCAAATATTGGCTCATTTTGGATTTCATGAGAGCTACACATTCCAAAAAGTTGGGACAGGTAGCAATAAGAGGCCGGAAAAGTTAAATGTACATATAAGGAACAGCTGGAGGACCAATTTGCAACTTATTAGGTCAATTGGCAACATGATTGGGTATAAAAAGAGCCTCTCAGAGTGGCAGTGTCTCTCAGAAGTCAAGATGGGCAGAGGATCACCAATTCCCCCAATGCTGCGGCCAAAAATAGTGGAGCAATATCAGAAAGAAGTTTCTCAGAGAAAAACTGCAAAGAGTTTGAAGTTATCATCATCTACAGTGCATAATATCATCCAAAGATTCAGAGAATCTGGAACAATCTCTGTGCGTAAGGGTCAAGGCCGGAAAACCATACTGGATGCCCGTGATCTTCGGGCCCTTAGACGGCACTGCATCACATACAGGAATGCTACTGTAATGGAAATCACAACATGGGCTCAGGAATACTTCCAGAAAACATTGTCGGTGAACACAATCCACCGTGCCATTCACCGTTGCCGAATAAAACTCTATAGGTCAAAAAAGAAACCATATCTAAACATGATCCAGAAGCACAGGCATTTTCTCATTTAAAATGGACTGTGGCAAAGTGGAAAACTGTTCTGTGGTCAGACCAATCAAAATTTGAAGTTCTTTTTGAAAAACTGGGACGCCATGTCATCCGGACTAAAGAGGACAAGGACAGCCCAAGTTGTTATCAGCGCTCAGTTCAGAAGCCTGCATCTCTGATGGTATGGGGTTGCATGAGTGCGTGTGGCATGGGCAGCTTACACATCTGGAAAGGCACCATCAATGCTGAAAGGTATATCCAAGTTCTAGAACAACATATGCTCCCATCCAGACGTCATCTCTTTCAGGGAAGACCTTGCATTTTCCAACATGACAATGCACGACCACATACTGCATCAATTACAACATCATGGCTGCGTAGAAGAAGGATCCGGGTACTGAAATGGCCAGCCTGCAGTCCAGATCTTTCACCCATAGAAAACACACACACACACGCATTTAATGCGACAAAGAAGACCTAAAACAGTTGAGCAACTAGAAGCCTGTATTAGACAAGAATGGGACAACATTCCTATTCCTAAACTTGAGCAACTTGTCTCTTCAGTCCCCAGACGTTTGCAGACTTATAAAAAGAAGAGGGGATGCCACACAGTGGGAAACATGGCCTTGTCCCAACTTTTTTGAGATGTGTTGATGCCATGAAATTTAAAATCAACTTATTTTTTTCTGTTTAAACATTTGTCATCTATGTCATCTATGTTGTATTCTGAATAAAATATTGAAATTTGAAACTTCCACATCATTAAATTCTGTTTTTATTCACAATTTGTACAGTGTCCCAACTTTTTTGGAATCGGGTTTGTAAGATTGAACATTGGTCTGTGGAGTCTGCTGCACAAGAGGCATGATCAACGGGCATAGTTCAAGTGACTCTGTGCGCAATTGGATAGTCCTTCAACCAATTAAACCATTTTATGACACTCAATACATTGAAGATAGTGTCTAGGATATTCACCTTCTTTATTCCATGAAAGAAAGAAATTCATACAGGTTTGGAAATACATGAAGGTGTATAAATAAATGAAAAAGTAGTCTGTCATTTCTTTCTTTTTCTTTTAATGGTTTGGGGCAACTGTGCATGATCAAAAGAATGGAATTTGCTTTGCTTTGTTTCTTGTATCGTTTAAAGGGTGAAACTCGCCTGTCTCACACTTTGTTTGTGCTCAGCAGAAAAGAAGCTCATTAGGAATCAGTTTGCCTTTGATATGAATAAGGACTCATCGATGATTCACTCACAGTGTCTACAGTGCATCTGAATATCCCCCGCTATGGCTGAGTGTCACAGTGAGTTTATTCCTTTGTCTCAGCATTGACTTCTGCATCTGCGCCGCAGTGTGACTCTTTTGGATTCATCCTTTATTATCAACAAATGCTGTGTCTATAATTGACATGGCTTCTAATGCAGAAAGAGGGAAATGTTTTCTTTGATGCATGATGCTGTGATGATTCCATCAGCTCTTCTGATTCATTACTTTAACTCTCCTCTGCAACAATACAATTGAATTACACAGTCAATATTGCTAGTCTTTTGTGTGGGACACACATCGTATGAGAGACCTATGACCATCATTAATTTTCATTTAGGAGAACGATTTCCCCTCATTTGTAACGGCTCCTGGGTGTATGACATAACTATATAGGAGCTGGCAAATCTTCAGCTGTTTCTTGTAAGTTGTGGTAGAATACAAGTATAAATAGAGATGTGCAGATTTTTTTAATTTTTTTATTGAAAGTTAAAGAGGCAAAGACACAACAGATCAAAAGTGACAGAAAGATGTTCTTTCTAGTTATTAAAGGATCCTAAAAAAAAATGTATCATGGTTTCCACAAAAATATTAAGCAGCACTCTGTTCAACACTGATAATAATAAGAAACGTTTCTTGAATACCAGCATATCAGAATCATTTCAGTAGTGACACTGAAGACTGGAGTAATGATGCTGGAAATTCCAACACGATCACATGATGCAATGTTGTGGAATGTATATGCCAAAATGAGTCCCGGGGTGCATATGGTACATAGTTTTTCATGTGCATATTGTTGGAAACTCTTTTCCTCGTTGAAGCAGAGACCAGGAGACGTTGGGATATATTTCAAGCAGACGTTACTCTGCTGTTCTCCGGCTGTGGTCGTCCAACAAGTCTAACTAAAACAGTTTACACTGTAGGTTTTTCGCGTGCATATTGTTGGAAACTCTTTTCCTCGTTGAAGCAGAGACCAGACTTGGATATATCTTCAGCAGGATTCTTTATTGAGAACTTGCGCTGTGTTTCGGCTGTGGTCATCAAGTCTAACTCAAAACAGTATACACTGTAATTTATCCACATTTCAGGGGAGGGATTAGATTCAAGATTCAAGAGTTTTATTTGTCACACAGTTATATACAGAATATACAACCGGCAGTGAAATGTAAACAGGTCTGCTCCATGGGCAGTGCAAATTCACAGTTAAAAACACAAGGGGGAAATTATAATAGAAATAGAATAAAATACTATATATATATATATATATATATATATATATATATATATATATATATATATATATATATATATATATATATATATATATATATGTAGAATTATAAATAATCAAGTCAAGTAGAAAAAAGAAAAATAAAGAAGTGGAATAAAATAAGTGAAGTAAACTGTGCAGTGAGTAAACTGTAGACTTATAAATATGTGGTTAACAAATGTACAAAGAAGTATAAGGTGCAAACAGGTTTATAACAGGTTGTTACACAGTAACAACGAGAACAGAAAGTGCAGTGCAATGTCAGTATATCGATGGTCACGTGATGTTAAGTGACTGAGTTCAGGAGTCTGATGGCCTGGGGGAAGAAGCTCCTCCTGAGTCTCTCGGTTTTGGCCATCAGGCTTCGGAAGCGCTTACCAGATGGCAGCAGCGTGAAATGAGGGTTTGCAGGGTGATTAGAGTCCTTGATGATCTTAGTAGCGCTACCTTTGCAGCGTTTGGTGTAGACGTCCTGCAGAGACGGGAGAGCTGACCCTGAGATACGTTCGGATAAGCGCACGACTCTTTGCAGGGCTTTGCGGTCATGACTGGTGCTGTTCCCATACCACGCTGTGATCCACTGAGTTAATACACTTTCTATCGCCCCTAAATAGAAAGTTTTCAGGATAGCTGGTGAAACCCTGAATTTTCTCAGCTGGCGCAGGTGGTACAGTCTTTGCCTGGCTGGTGAAAGTTTGGCAAGACTTTCTTTAGGTTTGCTTTGTTAAAATCGCCCGCGACAATGAACGCCGCATCGGGGTGTTTGTTTATGACGCTGACAACATCATGAAGGCCAGATAAAGCCAGCCCTGTGTCTGC
Source organism: Paracanthobrama guichenoti (assembly GCA_018749465.1). Taxonomy (NCBI): domain Eukaryota; kingdom Metazoa; phylum Chordata; class Actinopteri; order Cypriniformes; family Gobionidae; genus Paracanthobrama; species Paracanthobrama guichenoti. Next base: position 32,269,242 of record CM031966.1, read on the forward strand.
ACAGCAAATGAGGCGGAGACGATCTAAACAAAGCAATGAAATGTCGTGTCCAGGTAAAGGGACACCCCCAGACATTAGAGTGTCACCAGTTCTAATCGAATCAGCATAACAGTGTCATTCAAATGCATTCAATCACTCTGACGATTCAGAAATGGGACGGGGGCTCCAAGAGCCATTAGAAACAAAAGGTGAGAATCTCAGTAATCTGAGCTGCATTTCCCGATAACGTCGTCTCTTAGCATGCTACAAAGACTCTAAAGGTATACCATTTCTAGGCGTGTTCCCTTAAGGTATACCTTCTTAAGTGCGACATTAGCAGGTGCTGTCCGTGGCGGCTGAATTGGTTTATCAATGGCTCAAAAATCGATTATTAACTCTATGCGGGGGCTGTTTAACTGCGTTATGTGATAAAGCGGTGTTCTTTGTAAAAGAAGCACTTCAGAAATAGTTGAAATTGCATTTATCAGAACTCGTGAGATCTTATAAATATAATACAAATTGCAAACTAAATCCAACTGTGGATATTTTATATAATTTTTAAATGATTGTGCAAACTCGCTACCCCTCATGCCAAAACATATCATGCATCAACCCACACACTGGCAGTATGCCATTTATATTATCATCTTATATGTTGCCATAGTCTTCATTTACTCCACAGGCAGGGTTAATTTCCCGCATCACATTATTGGTGTAAATCACTATTTTCTGTTATTGGATGACCTACTCAATAAAGGCGCGACATGTGAAACATATAATCAACAGCATAGTGGAGAAAAAAGAAAGAAAGAATTCGGCAGCAGCTGAATTTCGGGGAGCTCCGTCGGGTTTGTCTAGACAAAGTCGTACCAACAAGATCTAAAAGCTGCTGAATAGACTAAATTGATTTTGAATTGCAGCTTCTGACATGGCAGCCAGGGGACTAAAGTTTTCACGGATGAAATAGTGCACATAGAAATGGCTCCGCGGACGGCGCCATGTTTGATTTAGTACAACTATTCGCTGTATCGCTGACATTTTTTGACCAAACTCTCCACAATCATTCCCTTTAAATAGACTCCATAATGGTTTGCCAGCTGATGTACCTTTGGATAATATCATTAAAAAGCTAACAACCATAAGTGTAATGACCATTGTATTCTTTGCTTGAAAACACTTCAATTAGTAGAATTTTATTCGTAGTCTGAGATGTAAAGAAACAGCGGTGGCCACTGTCGGAATGAACTGTCAATAGAGATAAGTTATAGCTAAGAGTGCTCCAGACCAACCTTACGAACGAATGACTTACAGAAGGCATACTTAACTAAGAATGTTTCGGGAAACATGCATTAATGTTAAGGTACACCTTAAGGTACAACTTAAGAATGACGTAGTGTTAAGAAGGTTTCGGGAAATCCAGCCCTGGCTAATTTGATTTACAATAAAGAGAACAGGAACTGGCCTGGAAACTTTGCATAACAGAATAATTAATCTGATGTCAGCAGACCTTAAAAGCTTTACCTTAAAAGCTAAATACAATGTACGTTAGTTAGTTTTAAACCGATTCTTAAATTTGTAATCCCACAATATGATACGCACTTTATGGCGTGGATATGACAAGCTCTTGGGTAGGATGGGGGTGGGGGGTGCGTATAATACGACATAAAGTGTTATCAAATTATAAAACTCATTTTGGCGTACATTCCACGACATTGCACACTTGTATTATTGATATGCATTTTCGTGTGATTGGGCTCGGAAATTCAGCTTTGCCATCACAGAAATAAATTACATTTTATAATATATTAACATAGACAACAGTTCATTTATATTGTACAAATATTTAACATTTTTACTGTATTTTTGATCGAATAAATGCAGCCTCGATCGGTTAGCATAAAAGATTTCTTTCAAAAACAGCATATATTGACATTAAATGAATGATATTCCTCGCTTTAGAGCTAAACTCTAAACTAGCCTGCATTGTGAAGTGATATTGAAGTAAAAAGATTGCCAGTAAAAAAAAAAAAAAGAAAAAGAAAAAAGAAGTTTATTGCTCTAAGGAGGTGAGTGATAGTGGAACATAAAACTGGGTCCAGCTGGAACAGATGGAAGCTTGGTGACTGTAAAACCCAAAATGTCCACGGAAGCTTTTCATTGGTGACTTATGAAAGCAATCTGTCAAAACAAGTGCGATGTTAGCTAAATAATATGCTAATGAGAACCGGCTGCCGAGCCACAAATCAAGTTTAAAATGTCAATTGTTTTGGAGAGTTAGTGGTTATTTGTTCAAAGACATCATGTCTGAAATTGACCTGGAAGAGGGACCAGCAAGATAATGGGGAGCAGTCTGTGTTCTGCTTTGCCAAGTCATCATTTCCACAGTAGTGTGGAGCCAAGTGCTGTAGAAGTTCCCTTTTGAGTTTCCACTTTTTTTGTCCGTACACTACCGTTCAAATGTTGGGACATTTTTGAAAGAAGTCTCTTGTTCACCAAGGCCATTTATTTGAGTCAAAATACAGTTAAAACAGTAATATTGTGAAATGTTACTATAATTTAAAATAACTGTATTCTATTTTAATCAGTTATTATCAATGTTAAAAACAGTTGAGCTGCTTAATATTTTTGTGGAAACCATAATCATTTATCATATATATCATCAGGATTATTTGATGAACAGAAAGTTGTAAAGAACAGGATTTATGTGAAATTGAAATCTTTTGTAACATTATAAATGTCTTAACTTTTGATTTTTTTAATGCATCTTTGCTGAATAAAAGTATTAATAAAAAAATAAAAGTAATAATAATAAAAACATTTTGACCCCAAACTTTTGAACAGGGTTTTCTTCAACTAAATGAACCAAATGTCCTTTGCACAATATCAAAAATCATTTTGACATTCATTTTGTGGTGGAAATTATATTTCAGATTATAAATCAGATTCCAGGTAAATCAGTTTTTTGGTGTGTGTGTGTGTGTGTGTGTGTGTGTGTGTGTGTGTGTGTGTGTGTGTGTGTGTGTGTGTGTGTGTGTGCCTTTTTTTAAATATATTCCATAATTTAATGAATAGTAAAATTCCATCATATTGAATTAAATAATCCATATGTAATTTAATTGAATAATTGATTAAGGATAGTTCAATTATTCGATTAAAATACGCAAGGATTATTCAATTCAATATGATGGAATTTTACTATTAATTCAATTGCGGAAATATTAAAAAAGGCTTTTTTGAACGTACGCACACACGCGCACACACACACGCAAAACACATTAATTAATTGCATTACATTTTTAGTGTATATATTTTTAGTGTATATATTTTTTAGTATAGATAGATAGATTTAATTCATATTTTTACTATGTGTTTTACGATTGAAAGTACGGGACAAGACTAAAAAATAATCTATACATAAAAGACTTTTGATGTCATTAAAAGTAGCAGAAATAAATCACTTTAAATGTGAAGTCTTACAGTCTGTAAGTTTTAATAAAAAAGAAATCCCTGGGACATAACTGTGCCTGTAGTTGAAGAAATAATAAGTAAAGTTAATATAAAAAGTTTGTTTAGACAAGAGATCATAATATTTTGAAAGAACTGAGAAGAGAACTGTCAGGAGACTGTAGGACATCCACAGCAGCAGTGTTTTTGAGCATAATAAGACAGTTTGAAAATAAGCAGTATAGGCAGATACTGTACATTTGTGCTTTATATGTTGGTGTATGGACTAAATTCTGTTAACCTATCTGAGATACATATATTACAAAATAGTTGAACGAGCAGGTTGATGTCAACTCTCAGTGGATTATATTAAAAAAGCAGACTGTTGCAGTCCACAAAAGTAAGAAAGGGCAACACCACATGACATTTGAAGATGGAATTATTATAGATGTTTACATGCCAGGTGTCAGTGGTGTCACAGATTGGCATTCTAGTGCGCTCAGCATGGCTCCTATGCAGTAAACAGACTTCAAAGGGCTGCTACTGTGCTCACACGCTAGCCGGGCTGAATAGGTGCCTTCACTGTCTGAGCCCTGCGCACGCATCACACAGAGAGTTCATTCAGTGGGACTGACGCGCTGTGCACAGCCGGACACCAGCGTGAAAATTACACCCTTAAAAAGAACAACTTCATTCAATAATGTCAGGTCTCTGGCTCTGTCTCTGGCTCACTGTCTCTCTGTTGTTCTGTCCTCCTCTCTCTCTCTCAATGACATATGGCATATCAGTATACACAGATAAACGCTATCATCATGCATTCCTAATGCTGTTTCCCTAGTCCTTGTCCCTACATACAGTATTCACATATAACTAGCATTTGCTATTGCAATAGGTCTGTGACTGTATAGAGAGCAAATGTCAGTTGATATACTGTTCAAAAGTTTGGGGTCTGTATAAAAGCCTGCATATATTTGATCAAAAGTACAAACCTGATTCCAAAAGAGTTGGAACACTGTACAAATTGTAAATAAAAATAGAATGCAATGATGTGGAAGTTTCAAATTTCAATATTTTATTCAGAATACAACATAGATGACATATCAAATGTTTAAACTGAGAAAATGTATCATTTTAAGGGAAAAATAAGTTGATTTTAAATTTCATGGCATCAACACATCTCAAAAAAGTTGGGATAAGGCCATGTTTCCCATTGTGTGGCATCCCCTCTTCTTTTTATAACAGTCTGCAAACGTCTGGGGACTGAGGAGACAAGTTGCTCAAGTTTAGGAATAGGAATGTTGTCCCATTCTTGTCTAATGCAGGCTTCTAGTTGCTCAACTGTCTTAGGTCTTCTTTGTCGCATCTTCCTCTTTATGATGCGCCAAATGTTTTCTGTGGGTGAAAGATCTGGACTGCAGGCTGGCCATTTCAGTACCCGGATCCTTCTTCTACGCAGCCATGATGTTGTAATTGATGCAGTATGTGGTCTGGCATTGTCATGTTGGAAAATGCAAGGTCTTCCCTGAAAGAGATGACGTCTGGATGGGAGCATATGTTGTTCTAGAACTTGGATGTACCTTTCAGCATTGATGGTGCCTTTCCAGATGTGTAAGCTGCCCATGCCACACGCACTCATGCAACCCCATCCCATCAGAGATGCAGCTTCTGAACTGAGCGCTGAGAACAACTTGGGTTGTCCTTGTCCTCTTTAGTCTGGATGACATGGCGTCCCAGTTTTCCCAAAAGAACTTCAAATTTTGATTTGTCTGACCACAGAACAGTTTTCGACTTTTCCACAGTCCATTTTAAATGAGCCTTGGCCCAGAGAAAACGGCTGCGCTTCTGGATCATGTTTAGATATGGCTTCTTTTTTGACCTATAGCGTTTTAGCCGGCAACAGTGAATGGCACGGTGGATTGTGTTCACCGACAATGTTTTCTGGAAGTATTCCTGAGCCCATGTTGTGATTTCCATTACAGTAGCATTCCTGTATGTGATGCAGTGCCGTCTAAGGGCCCGAAGATCACGGGCATCCAGTATGGTTTTCCGGCCTTGACCCTTACACACAGAGATTGTTCCAGAGTCTCTGAATCTTTGGATGATATTATGCACTGTAGATGATGATAACTTCAAACTCTTTGCAGTTTTTCTCTGAGAAACTCCTTTCTGATATTGCTCCACTATTTTTGGCCGCAGCATTGGGGAATTGGTGATCCTCTGCCCATCTTGACTTCTGAGAGACACTGCCACTCTGAGAGGCTCTTTTTATACCCAATCATGTTGCCAATTGACCTAATAAGTTGCAAATTGGTCCTCCAGCTGTTCCTTATATGTACATTTAACTTTTCCGGCCTCTTATTGCTACCTGTCCCAACTTTTTTGGAATGTGTAGCTCTCATGAAATCCAAAATGAGCCAATATTTGGCATGACATTTCAAAATGTCTCACTTTCAACATTTGATATGTTATCTATATTCTATTGTGAATAAAATATAAGTTTATGAGATTTGTAAATTATTGCATTCCTTTTTTAATCACAATTTGTACAGTGTCCCAACTTTTTTGGAATCGGGTTTGTAAAGTAAAAACAGTAATATTGTGGAATATTATTAAAATTGAAAATAATTTTCAGCATCAAGCCTTTAGTGTCACATGACATTCCACACTTTCCACCCGTTATTTAAAGGGGTCATGAATTGAGAAATCAAGTTTTCATTCAGCCTTTGATATATAAAAGTTCATCGTGATATAAGAGTATCCTGTACGTTTCGGAGCTGAAAACTTCCTTGTTAGTCAAAGAAAAGCTTTTGTTGACACCAGACCCAGCAAACGATCAATCTCAGAATATGCCAACCCTTGACGTCATCGTGTGGTGAAACGCCGCCTCAACAGAAGAATAAGTACGGCTGATTCTGTAGCCCCGCCCACCGACTCATGGAGCTAAACGGATCGCTCCCGAGCAATAAACATGTCGAAGATAGCAAGATATTGTGCTGTGGCTGGTTGTGGAAGAACACAGTCCCTGCATAAGCTTCCCTCGGATTCTAATATTAGGAATATGTGGTTGAACTTTATTTTTAATGAAGATCCAGCTCACGTGTGGAAGATATCGTGTTTGTTCCTTCATTTCACCACAGATTCATTTGTAAACAAGAGACTGGATTTGCAGACAGGATGAGATTACATGAATGAATGAAGCAACACACTAATGTGAGTAAAAATGTTTTTTATATGTGATAGTATTGCATTGTTACAGATCATTTGATATCTATTGATTATGTGTACGTGTCTAACTGAACATAACTTCCACGCTGTCACAGGTTGGAGAATCCTTTATTTGAGGTGTTGTTGGTTCATTGTGTGATCAGACTCGGACATGTATGGGCAGGGCTCGCAAAGCCCTATGTCCCGGGGCTAACTTATGTGTTTTCCAGAAGGCTATCAAAAAGTAAGCCCGTCGGCAGTCCAGTGAATCTTAAATAGTGAAATAACAATCCTTTCTTGATGTGCGTTGTTTGTTTGATAAAGACACTTTGCGAGCACTGTGGACGAATCATCATTCCGGTTGCCGTTTTCCCACACGCTTCACAATCCCGAAAAAACAATCCCTCACGTGTACTCACAGAGGAGCCGGAACTCATTATAATATGCAAAGCTTATCCAATCCTAGCCGTGGGCGTTTACTTCCAGGTCTTCAGAGCGGCATGCCCATAAAAAACGAGCGTTCCATGAGAGAGGCTCAAAACCAGGGTAGAAAATATCCTATAACTTATTCATTATGATGTTTTTGAAAGTAAAAACCACTCAGATGTCATAAGTTGACCTCAGACAACAGTATAAAAAAATTGAAAAAACAGTTCATGACCCCTTTAAAGGTGCACTGTGTAAATTTGAGTGGCATCTAGTGGTGAGGTTGTGAATTGCAAACACCCACCGCTCACCCCTCCCTTTCTGAGCACATAAAGAAGCTACGGTGGCCGACACAGGACAAAGATGTCATCGCCTGAGACAGCAGAGAGTGACTAGCGCTCTGTAGAGCAGTTTGTCCATTTAGGGCTACTGTAGAAACATGGAGGTGCAAAATGGTGATTTCACTGTAAAGGGACCCGCAGTGTATGTAGATAGAAATGGCTCATTCTAATGTAATAAAAACATAACGGTTCATTATGTACGGTCTTTATACACCACTGAAACACATAGTTATGTATATTATATTGCATTTCTGTCAATAGATCCTCAAATATTACACACTGCACCTTTAAGTGCATCATCTGGGTATTTGAAGTGCACTTTTTCTTTCTGGAATTTTCAGTGTGAACACTACTCACTAATATTGACAAAAATGATCTATCAATATTTTCTGGGATTTTGTCAATAATGGTAATTAGACAGTATTTTGCTGAGTGTGTTTTTGTGTTGCTAACTTGACTGGTTCAGGCTTGTCGTGGACACATGACACATACATATTTTCATTCCCTTCATATTCTGTGCAGTGGTTAGTCCACAGCAGTGAAAGAAATAAGATTTTTTATTAAGTGAAAAAAATTGCCATGCTAAATTGATTTTCAGGGCATTTTTTACCTTATTTTCTAACTTTATTAGATGTATGCATAATCATTTATGTTAAATTCTTACATTTAATCAATACATTCAATTAGAATAATAAGACTCTATAGGCTGTAACTAACAAAATTGATTTTTGCACTGCTGAAGAGGCATATAAAGCAGAATTGACACTGCATAATTAAGGTTATGAGATTAATGTTTTAAAATAATATTTTGAATATTGAAATATTAAATTATTTAGAAAAAAATGATATTTTGAATATGAAACTAAAAGGCAAGTCATTAGTGGCTGCAAGTCAACTGTCTTAATGAGTGAGTATTCAATAAAGCGATTCGAATGGCTGATTCATTCAGGAACAAAACAAGAGACTTCAGGCTGCGTCCTCCAGAGGGCACATTTTGTCGACTGCATATGTCATTAAGGCTGCTTCATTTCAGTAAACTGACCACTACATTCCAAAGTCATGAAGAAGCATTTGTCGACTGCATACATCATAAGGGAAGTTATATTTCAAAAAAGTAGCCATTATAAAATGACTAAGCTGCGACCTCATTCAAAATTAGACACAGCTACTGTCTTTATGAATAAATCATCATTGAATTATTGATTCCCTCAAAAATGCTGATTTTTTTTTTTCAAGGACAGAAAAAAACAACAACAAAAAAACACCACTGTGTGTTGCTCGTAGATACTGCACGGCAGTTATTTGTTTTAGAACTGTTTAGAACCATTTTCTCAACAATTCTGACAATATTGTTTCTTAAATGTAACTCCAAATTTTAAATTCTTGTTTGTTGAACTGTTCGATATCAATATCACAATTTTTGAATAGTGCTGTCATATGGAAAAACAAACAAACAAACAAACAAACAAAACGGCACACTGGCTATAATAATAATAATAATAATAATAAAGAAATTATATATAATAGTAATAAAGTATAAATAAATTAATAAAATAAATAAATAAAATAGGGTAGTCAAACAAGTAACAAAAACAAGTAGTTGTTTTGGAAAAAGTGTCGTTTTGCATTCCCTTAATATTATTATGAATAAAAATTATATTTAAAAAAATAGGATTTTAACTACTTAACAAACCATTTAACATTTGACCCAACAAGTAGGCCTATAACATTTCTTTCGTCTGACACATGCTAAGGGGAAGACAACTTTCAAACATACCCAAAGGCCATAGCTTTTATACCCATCACCCCTCCTAACCTCCCTCCCCCACATCCACCAAAATTTTCCTTCCCCTATTCACACTCCTTTAATATTTAATCAAGACAGCAGATTCACAAATGATGTTAGCAAGAATGCATGCTAGATCATATTGTCTCATCCAGTGTCTCGTCCTTTGCCTGCTATCAATTACAACTTTGACTCCCAACTAAGTCATTTGCACTGGATTGATAATTTGATTTCAGGAGCTCTCTCACTTGATTTCCCTTTGCCATTAATTTAATTTCACAGGCCACCATCAGCAGATAGCACATGCTGAGACACCTATCTCCCAGAGCTAATCTCAGCAGCCTGGATTAAAATTGAGAGTGGAGGGCGTCGCTTCATCCCTCTGTCACCATGGCATTATGATCACCTTGTCATTCATCTTGACAGTTCTAGAAGGTTTAGCCTTTGCATACTTGTGATGATATTTAAGTTATTTGTCTGTTATTTTATTTATTAAAGGGATAGTTCATCCAAAATTGAAAATTCTGTCATCATTTACTCACCCTCAACTTGTTCCAAACCTGTATGAGTTTCTTTCTTCTGCTGAACACAAAGATATTTTGAAGAATATGGGAAACCAAATAGCTGATGGGCCCCATTGACTTCCAATAGTGTGAACAAATGTATGAATATGCAAAAATACTATGGAAGTCAATGGTGCCCTACAACTGTTTGGTTACCCACATTCTTCAAAATATCTTCTTTTGTGTTCAGCAGAAGAAAGACATTTATACAGGTTTGAAACAACTCGAGGGCAAGTAAATGACAGAATTTTCATTTTTGAGTGAACTATGCCTTTAGCTAAATTAACACCTGCTTTTAGTTGTAAATATTATGTATAGTTTTATGTTATAAAATAAGTTCTGATGCTAAATAGCAATTAGATGAGCCACATATCAAACCATTGTTAAAAAATAAAAGTCTTTATGCAGACTTGATAACCACAAATCACTTTAAGTGTGTTAAAGTGCCCCTATTGTGCTATTTTAAAGGGTCCTAATTTTGTTTTGGAGGTCTCCTCTTACATGCACCCAAGGTCAAAAATCATTTTAATTTTCTCATAATATACATTGCACATCACCTTATTTCTCAAATATTCACATCAAAAACACAGCATGTTGTGTCAACTATGGCACTTTTATGTTTTATTGACTTTTATGTTTTATCTAACATTATGGATCATAAAGTCAATATCTCTGTTACTTAGTGGAGAAGAGAAGATGAGTATGGGAGAGAGGGGCACAACCTAACGCTAATGACTTTCTCAGTTTGTGTAAATCCACTTGGGGTTCAGAGTGTTTATTTTTTCACACATCTAGTAGTTATGTGGTTTTGTTTCATTAATACAGTTTATACTTTTTCTTTATTTACCCCGAAAGAATGGAAGTGAACTGTGACAACATGCCCCATAGGTGGGGTGCATTGTAACATGACCAAATGACAGCTTAAAATGTTATCCGATATAATAAAAAAAACAAGACAAACTAAAATATTTTGTCAATAAAATACAATTATTAACTTATTATTAACAATTATTAAAATAATGGCATTTTTTAATCATTAAAAATATACAAATTTGAGTTTGACAACAAACACACCTCTAAACACAGCTATACAGCATAGTTAAAAATATAATAATAATTAATAATTTCTGAACATTGACTCTCAGTCATTATTCACCCTTTTTCCTCATGGTTTCTCAAAAGAATTCATAAAAGTTAGAATAGCATAGCTCTAATAGAGACTCATTGTAACACACACCACCTGCGCAACTGGGATTTAAACCCGGCTGATATTATTTTAAGATTACAATAATATCAGATTTGTCTCATTTTAAATAAATACAAAAAAACTGAGATGAAAAATAAACTTAAAAAAATGTACTTTTGCTATGGTTAAATAAATGTTCAGTGATATCCTCCAAAGATTTAATTTTGGCGCAATTTTTTTCTCTAAATAATGTTGATATGGCAACTAGTAAATACACAAAGCTTCATCATCCTGGCATGTGTGGAAAGTATTAAACCATGCGTGTTACAACTAACCCCGCGTTAGGTTGTGCCCCGCTCTCCCCCATCCTTAAATGACAGAGCTGCTCACACTTACATGTTCTGTTAAACTTAAAAGAGAAAAGACATGATTGGTAGGAAACCACAATTTCATAGAAATCATTTACCTGTCGAGAGTATGTTGACAGTCTAGTTGTATAGCTAAGCTCCAGAAAATCAGTAATGAGGAGGTTTTGACAGGTACAGATTTGAAAAAAGAACCCTAAACTCTAACACAAAGAACCATTTCAGCATATAAAGGGTTCTTCAGGACTGTCACAGTCACCAGCTCAGTCATTGCCAAGCATTACACTTCCCATCATCCCTCCTGCACTCCTTCAGCAATCACCCACACCCATTACAGATTAATCACACACACTTGATTCCAGTCAAGCCAATTACCAGTCACAGTATTTAAGAACACATCTTGACCCTCATAGTTGTCTGGTCTCGTTTCTGCTTACTCTATATTCCAGCAATGGTACGCCTATGGTATTGCCATGTTCCTGTTCTCCAAGTCTCCTCCTTGTGTGTAGCCCTGTGTGTTACTTACCACCTTCTCTGACATCTACTCAAGGTGTGTGCTCTATTTCCCCACTCAGAAGTCCACAATCTCCTCCTCTCTGTAAAGTTACCATCTTATATCTCCATTGAACTGTGCTATTGACAACTCACTCACCTGCGTCTGTTATTTCTGTTGTGCTGCAATAAAACATACTATTGCTTATATTCCATCTTTCTGAGTCCTACAGCAAACACTGAACCAGACTATTTTAATGTTGAGCAAGAAAGCTCATTGGCTGCAGAATCAGTAGAGGCCAATCCGCTTGTGCCATATGGTAATGGTGAGATGGCTAGTAAATGTGTAAAGGACCGATCAGTCTGCACCATCTAGAGTTTCATGACTGAACTAGATGTGTAAACTACACTCTAAAAAATGCTGGGTTAAAAATGAAAGAATTGAAAATAATCAAAGATATTTGATTTTTTAAAATGAACAAAGACATTTGCTTTACTGTTTTCAACCCCCATCTCTCTCCAGAAGGGCCATTTGGAATTCCTAAAGACAAAGAAATGCTGAAGGCCTGTAGGCCAAATGTGTGTCACACCTGTAACACCGTGGGGGAAGTTTGGTCTGATTGGTCAGTTTGAATGGCTCACGTTAGGGTTTCACATGGTCAAGGAATAGATAAAAGAAGATTGTAACTGTTGCTCTGTCTCTTTTATTCTCTGGCTCTCTCTTCTTGGGGGCCTTCTCTTTGGCTCTTCTCTCCTTTGCTCTCTTCTCTTCTTTGTCTCTCTCTCTCTCTCTCTCTCTCTCTCTCTCTCTCAGGTAAAATTCATGCTGGGTACGATTAATGGTATAAGTTTTCATCATCTCATACATTTATTTTGTAACTATTTTAAGTGTAACCATAACTAGATTTTGTCATTAAATTCTTTCAATTACAAATGATGTGCTAACTAGTTTTGATTTGGTATTGACTTTGAAGTGTTACCTATTGCAATACAATATAGTCACATTATAGCCACGCTCTCCCACGTTTAGCTATTGTAACTGCGCTTATTTCCGTTGTTGGTATAAGCTGCAGTGGGTGGTAAAGACGAGAAATGTACAGTTTTCTATCATCTTGCTGATAACGTTTCTTTAGTCATTCGGCAACCCTGCAGTCAGAACCGCTGTAGAGGATCCACCCTTACAAAAACAACCCAAGTTGGGTTGAAAATGGACTAACCCAGCAATTGGGTTGTTTTAACCTAGTGAATGGGTCGTTTTAACCCAGTGGTTGGGTTAAATGTTTGCTTAAGACAACCCAATAGCATTTTTTAGAGTGTATGGCTAGTGTTCACCTGCCATGATTAATCTGAGCATTTTCACCTAATTAATATTCATGACCTAGGCTGAAAAAACTTAATAATGTTTACCCCCATTTTCAGATTGTTCCTATGCACCTGAATTTAAATAATTACTGAATATTAGTGGATTTTATCATATTGTTGTTAAAATACTTACACTCACCTAAAGGATTATTAGGAACACCTGTTCAATTTCTCATTAATGCAATTATCTAATCAACCAATCACATGGCAGTTGCTTCAATGCATTTAGGGGTGTGGTCCTGGTCAAGACAATATCCTGAACTCCAAACTGAATGTCAGAATGGGAAAGAAAGGTGATTTAAGCAATTTTGAGCGTGGCATGGTTGTTGGTGCCAGACGGGCTGGTCTGAGTATTTCACAATCTGCTCAGTTACTGGGATTTTCACGCACAACCATTTCTAGGGTTTACAAAGAATGGTGTGAAAAGGGCAAAACATCCAGTATGCGGCAGTCCTGTGGGTGAAAATGTCTTGTTGATGCTAGAGGTCAGAGGAGAATGGGCCGACTGATTCAAGCTGATAGAAGAGCAACTTTGACTGAAATAACCACTCGTTACAACCGAGGTATGCAGCAAAGCATTTGTGAAGCCACAACACGCACAACCTTGAGGCGGATGGGCTACAACAGCAGAAGACCCCACCGGGTACCACTCATCTCCACTACAAATAGGAAAAAGAGGCTACAATTTGCACAAGCTCACCAAAATTGGACAGTTGAAGACTGGAAAAATGTTGCCTGTACTAAAATGGCCCCCACAGTCACCAGATCTCAACCCAATAGAGCATCTTTGGGATGTGGTGGAATGGGAGCTTCGTGCCCTGGATGTGCATCCCACAAATCTCCATCAACTGCAAGATGCTATCCTATCAATATGGGCCAACATTTCTAAAGAATGCTTTCAGCACCTTGTTGAATCAATGCCACGTAGAATTAAAGTTGTTCTGAAGGCGAAAGGGGGTCAAACACAGTATTAGTATGGTGTTCCTAATAATCCTTTAGGTGAGTGTATTTAGCCACTCAAAGCACAGTAGCATGTTTCTAAGCATATGCAAACACTTAGTTGTTTCCGATGGACTGGATAGATTTTGCTCATTCATGTCTAATCACAAATTAGGAAACCAGTCCCCTTTAGGCAGGCACACTGTGAGCCCTCCATTCTGATGAAACTGAGCCACTGTCACCATCTCAGCATGCTGAATAAGAATTAGTGAAGCACAGCCTGAAGGATTGATTGAACTGTAGCCTCTGGAGGATGATCTGCAAGAAAAACAGAGTACAGCGATCCAATGAAGGGAATTAAGTGATCAGAGTCCATTTGTAAGAGCTGTTATCCTATTGTTGTCATCAAATTATTCAGAAGTCCACTTTTTTATCTTTTCACTTGAAATAGGCCTAAAGTATTATAATGGTCGGTCTATAAGTTGACAATTTGTGGGTTCAAATGTATTTTTAAGACTTTAAAAGTTTCAATTTATCCAATGCAACCAAAATGGCTTTATGTAAAATGAAAAAGTATTTTTATTCATTTATTTGAAAAATGTATCAGTGTTTTGTTGTCCATTTAATGAAAGTCAATGCTTAGATTACATTTTCAATGATTAAAGTAATAGGGAGGACATGAAGGTGATGACAACATTTTAATTTTTTGGGTGAACTATTCCTTTAAGTGTTTGTAGAACACACATTTGAAATGTAGGACTGAAACATATAATCTTTTTTTTTTATAATTTTTACACTTTGTTTGGTCCGATTAAAATGAACTCTGGTGCGATTGCTTGGTTAGAGTCTGACAGTAAATCTAAAAAGGAAACGTGCAAATCTTAACTTTCTTCAAGTTGTATTCTTCTAATTTTGTGAAGATGTATTTACACTCTGTGTCCGTGCAGCTGTGGTTGTACAGTAAGCTATTATCATTGGACCTATTCAAACTGGATAATAGACTGTTTGACCACCGAATCTGCAGTGTCTGTAATATCGAAGTAAGTGTGCATCGTTGATTATCTTCGCTAAAACATATTTTGTCATAGCATGAGTTTAAAGAGGAATTATTGGAACTAGCCTATATTTAATTCTTGCTGTCATTAAGCCTCTCACAGGGAAAAATTATCAAAAGTAGCACATCCACATCTAAATTCATATCATTTTTGTTTAAATTCTGAGTAATGACTTTATGTAATTTCAGTGCATATCGTCATTAATGAAACTGGAACATTAATGTAAATGTGTATAAAAATGAAAACAGAGTTTAAAATAGTTTTTACTTCATTACTTTTCTCACTCTAGTAAAAGAGTTTGTACGCATGGGTCAGAGTTTGCGTGCAGGTGCGTAAATTTTCCCGTCAAGTTTGTTTTTATAAACCACAACTTGTGCGTCGGAAATGGCGTATGCTTCTTTCACGGCCTGTTTTGTGCGTACGCAGCGGTTATAAATGAGGCCCCTGGTCCGCTTAGCATTCAAATTGGCATTTCTATCAGCAAACCTAAAGATACGAAACCTAAAGGCAAAAGTTCACAATCTGATTCGTCGGCTTTTATGACGTAGTGCCTATTTTGAAATGGAACGTACCGAACTTCCAAAACAGTGTGTGCTGGGATAAATGTGCTCATTGCATGTGCGTAGCCGAATATAATGGTAGCTATTTTTACCAGTTGAGAACTCGTATAGAGCTTATAAAAAGTGTAAAAGAGTCAAAACAGCGGCTGGAATACCTCCATCACACACACAAACGATCTGCTGCTGCTGTGCTGCTGTGGTTCTGATGCCTGTACCGAACTGTGATGGGCAACATCACAACTATGACAAGAAAAAACATGTATACTTGAGCATTCTGTCCTTTTTAGCATCTCACCTTCCTGTTTTTGATTCGTTTACATGTCTTTGGTCCGTGTTGTATTCATATATCATTTGAACCGCTCCGGAGTTCATTTGGAAGTGGACCGAGACCCATCTTTTCTCTGACTGCTTGTTTGTGCGCACCAGGGTCCGGATGGCAGCGCTCACACTTATTCAAATGAATCACACTAACAGAGCAATCGCACTAGGGTTTGTTTTAATCAAACTAAACATGCCAAGTGTGAACAATCCAAGGTAAGTGTGAAACCAGACCAACGCTGTGGTAGGGACCTGGGAACAATCGAGAGCGCTTGAATTGAATTTGTTGTAATCCTAATCGAAGAACTTGTTCTTGTTATAATCAAGGAGAACTGGCACCCCGACTGAGCCTGGTTTCTCCCAAGGTTTTTTTTTTCTCCTTTCTGGCCCTGAAGGAGTTTTGGTTCCTTGCCACTGTCGCCTTTGGCTTTTGGCTTGCTCAGTTTGCGGACACCTAAATTTCAACTATATTACCGATCTGCCCACAGTGACACTATATGATACTTGAAATTAGCTGGATAACATCACTGTTTTCACCAGAGCGGCTGTACAGCCGAATCAAATTCTGTTGCATTACTTTCCTGTTAACACTGTGAAGCTGCTTTAAAACAATTGGACTTGTAAAAAGCGCTATACAAATAAAGGTAATTTGATTTGATTTCAATTTCATATGCATTCACCTTTACTGTTTCTCTTTACTATCTCTACTTGTTTACACTCATCTTCTTCTTCTACTTCTTCCAGCATGTGTGCAGTTGAGTTCTGTTGACAACTATGCGTTAGTGATGTGTCATTCATGAACGTTTTTTCCGAACTAATCTTAAATATGACTTGGGAACAACGAGTTGCCTCATTGAGCGATTCGTTCATTTTGTGTTGACCAAAATGTGTTGACGTGCATGCGCTACATGCCATCGGTTCGGTACAGGATCTTCTGCATTCAGCCTATGGGGCTGCTGGGCTTCATGAACGAATGACTCAAACCCGAAGATTCGAGAGGTGAACTAATCAATTCTGTTTCCGGGACTGCATGCATTGCATATAGGGCTGTCACAGCCCAGATCAGACACTGATGACAGAACTAAACCCAAAGACAGGAGAGGTGTGACGTTACCAATCTTTCCAGGGAACAGATGTGATTAAATGTGAAGTGACAAAAGAAAGAACGACTCAGATTCGGAGGTGAGGTTTACTAACAGACTGCATAGCCTAAAGACCCAGCTAAGCAACTAATGAATAATTTCTTTCTCAAAATTTGGCTGCATTGCTTATAATTATTTTTTAATTCCAAATGTGATCAACATTTGCATAAGTACTAGATGTGTTGGGGAATTTTTAAAATGTTTGACATTTTAACTATATTCTGCTAAAATGAACGAAATGACTTGAAAAAAGATTTGTTAATTTTGCTGAACGAGATTCAAAGATCCGAGTCCGTAAAATGATCTGAACTTCCCACTACTATACGTCGCTCAACATACGTCACTTACTCCATTGCTCTGATTGGTTGTAGGTCTATCCAATTGAGTGCAGAGGCGTTTTCTTTCCTGGTTCAGTTGAAACACCCCATAATCACAGCCCAATGGAGCAGTATCAGACTCATATTCTGACTAGAATTGAGTATGACGATGTCAGGCTAGGCCTGGACCAAGAGAACAAACTAAGTGTGAACACACCCTTAATGAGCAAACTCATTAATATTTTTAGAAATATTATGCTGTTAATGCCATTTTTCTGTCTTCTTCTTACAAGGAGTTAATCTGCTTGTAATGATGTCAGACTAGAGGAAAGTCATCTTATTTAGCCAAACTTCTAACCCTGAGAGTACATGACTGTTTTACAGACTAGCTGGATCATTGACTGCAGGCACCTCTGTCAATTTATAAGCAAGACTTCACAGAAAGACGTTCCAAGGTGCAGGTAACTCTTGTACTCGCACTATTAAAGGCTAACTAAAGATAATTGCATCTGTATATACTGCGAAAACATTCCCTTTAGCACCGAAACGAATATAGTCTTCATTGCTAGGCTAATCTACTGTAGTATCACAACATTCCTTGGCGTCAATATGTAGGTCAGGCTAAATGCATTACAGAATCATTTGGGCGATACGGAAATGAGATACCGCACAAAGTTGTGCTGTAGTACAAATTCAGTCAAATTATGAGAAAATACTTCAGTTTTTTTGTATGAAATGAGAAGAGAAATAATTTTAAAAAGTGCTATTTGCATTAGTATTTACTGTGCGAATGTACCATTCATTATGTGATGAGATGAGAGAAAGGGAGGCACCGGAGGAGGAAATAGAGAGGCCCATCATGCCACCCTCCAAAAGAAGACCCCCCACCTACATCCCCCACCCTCAATAAATAAAAACAGACTAAACCGCATTTGCAGCATAATAAGATGCAGTAATTAATGCCATCGATTCACATCCGTAAGGATCCCGACGCGGGGAATCCGATTACTTTTTATCACATTTCAAAACTCCAAGTTAGTTTCAGGAGCCGGTAACTTGGTTAGTGTTGGGCTGGAGCGGGAATGAGACGGCTGCTGAGCTTGATTGATGAGAATGCAGCAAGCAAGCTATTAAAAAACCAGTAGCTTTCATATCCCAGACAATGGCTATAAACATATTCTGAGAGCTGCATCCAAAATGACTCCTTTAGAGATAGAAAACACTTCATCGCCCGTAAACCCGCGGTTTATAGGATGTTCAATACATGAGTTCACAATATACCCGTCTTTGCTGTCATTCATGTCAATGACAAATAGATGTGTACATTATAAATTATTCCTGGTGGCCTCTATTATTATTTGAAGATTGGGAATACAGAGTTCAGTGTACAAGAAGCATTATGAATGGGGTAGCGATATTTTAATTATTTAGCAATCAAATGAGGTTCACATTTAATCACTTGACGATGATACAGGTTTGTTAGAGGCATTATGGGCTTTTTGTAAACAATGTGATTGTATAATTATTGGGAGGCTGTGTAAAACTCTAGATTTATTGTATTACCGTGGACAGAATTGTATATTTATGGACAGAATGAAAAGGTGCACGGAAAACGTGTTAATGAGAGAGATGATGAAGCTATAAAAAAAAAAAAAAAAGGGAATAGAGTAGCTCAGTTCTTTTTTTATTATTATTATTATTTATTCCAGGTGTCTCACATGTTCTGCTTGAGGTCTACAAGACCCCAAGACCATTTCTTGACAGATTTGACTTGGTCAGAGGAACATATTAAAAGTAATTTGAAGAGAGAAAAAAAAAGGTAAATTTGACCTCAGGTTTAAAGATGAGGTTACATTAGTGAATTTTTGCAGACTATAGACCAAATTTACTGAGTGCTTGAGTCAGCGCAAACCCTCTTTGGTGTTAAACTACTGTCAGGATTTACTAAAGACACAGCTGACCTTATTGCATATGAATTTGCAGGAGTTTTCCTTTCAGACGCAAAATGTATTGGAGGAGAGCGTTTAAATGAATCATGCAAGGTGATTTACTAAGGTTTTGCTCATCAATTTACTAATATTTGCACCATTATTTAACACCCCAAAAATGCATGTCTTAAATCAGATGCTACTTTGCGCTGCTCATGGTAAACTGCGTTGGTCATTGTGGAAATTATCTGCTTGCTTCTGTGTTCTTTCATTTGTGCGTTATCAGTAGACAACACGCAGAACTTTCCACTCCCATCTGCTTTTTTTGGAATTGCGCTCTCATGTTAATTTGTCCTGTTTAGTAAATCTAACCCAGAACGTCCATTGTCTAGTGATGTTAGAAGTATCGCGTGAAGCCACTTTCAAACCAAGCAGCGTTTATTTGGTCACCGTGGAGAATACCTGTGACCAACCTTTGCGAAATCTGCGCTGGGAAATCATCCATACTCTCATGTGAAATTCCTGATCACATGGATCCACACCCCACACCACACACACACACACACCCCACACCACACACACACACCACAAACCACACACACACACACACACACACACACACACACACTACACCACACGCACACACGCACACACACCACGCACACACACACGACACCACACACACACACACAACTGGTGTGGCTGTAACATTATGGCAAAATTGAGCCAGAAGACTCAAATAAAAGGTTGATATCAGATCATACCCAGATTGATTAGGCTCTAATAAAGAAATTCCTTTTCAGTGTGTTACATTTTTATTAAATTTTGATAAATATTTGTGTTCAGGTTTAAATGTAGTAAAATTAATGGAAAAACTGACACTTTAAATCAATATTTCAAGCAAAAAATGATTTAAACTTTGACAAAAAGTTGTCTTTGAGAATGTCTAAATACACTCACCTAAAGGATTATTAGGAACACCTGTTCAATTTCTCATGAATGCAATTATCTAATCAACCAATCACATGGGAGTTGCTTCAATGCATTTAGGGGTGTGGTCCTGGTCAAGACAATCTCCTGAACTCCAAACTGAATGTCAGAATGGGAAAGAAAGGTGATTTAGGCAATTTTGAGCGTGGCATGGTTGTTGGTGCCAGACGGGCCGGTCTGAGTATTTCACAATCTGCTCAGTTACTGGGATTTTCACGCACAACCATTTCTAGGGTTTACAAAGAATGGTGTGAAAAGGGAAAAACATCCAGTATGCGGCAGTCCTGTGGGCGAAAATGCCTTGTTGATGCTAGAGGTCAGAGGAGAATGGGCCGACTGATTCAAGCTGATAGAAGAGCAACTTTGACTGAAATAACCACTCGTTACAACCGAGGTATGCAGCAAAGCATTTGTGAAGCCACAACACGCACAACCTTGAGGCGGATGGGCTACAACAGCAGAAGACCCCACCGGGTATCACTCTTCTACACTACAAATAGGAAAAAGAGGCTACAATTTGCACAAGCTCACCAAAATTGGACAGTTGAAGACTGGAAAAATGTTGCCTGGTCTGATGAGTCTTGATTTCTGTTGAGACATTCAGATGGTAGAGTCAGAATTTGGCATAAACAGAATGAGAGCATGGGTCCATCATGCCTTGTTACCACTGTGCAGGCTGGTGGTGGTGGTGTCATGGTGTGGGGGATGTTTTCTTGGCACACTTTAGGCCCCTTAGTGCCAATTGGGCATTGTTTAAATGCCACGGCCTACCTGAGCATTGTTTCTGACCATGTCCATCCCTTTATGACCACCATGTACCCATTCTCTGATGGCTACTTCCAGCAGGATAATGCACCATGTCACAAAGCTGGAATCATTTCAAATTGGTTTCTTGAACATGACAATGAGTTCACTATACTAAAATGGCCCCCGCAGTCACCAGATCTCAACCCAATAGAGCATCTTTGGGATGTGGTGGAACAGGAGCTTAGTGCCCTGGATGTGCATCCCACAAATCTCCATCAACTGCAAGATGCTATCCTATCAATATGGGCCAACATTTCTAAAGAATGCTTTCAGCACCTTGTTGAATCAATGCCACGTAGAATTAAGGCAGTTCTGAAGACGAAAGGGGGTCAAACACAGTATTAGTATGGTGTTCCTAATAATCCTTTAGGTGAGTGTATATGTCTAAATCCACAACCTAAAAACACATCTAGAATTTACAAGCCTCTTTATATAGAGCTATACAAGGCTATAGTGGTTACACCTTACATATTCACGCAGATTTTATTTTACTCCCTCCATATGACACAAATTTAAAGGTATTGTCTCTATTTTAACATGAAACACAGCTTTTTTATGTTCAATGGGAAAATGTATCATAATTATTGCATAAATATTAATTAGTAAAATAAAATCAAAATACTCATTCTCTCAAAATGAACAATACATTACACTGAATTTACTGAAAATAAAAACAAAAGTTACATTTCAGGCGTTCGGTCACTTTTGACCACGAACAACACGAGTGTGACTCTCAAAATGAACAATAGAGGGTAAATAATATACATTGCATAAAACTCAAAGTGACTAAACAGTATACAGAGTATAGGTCACACATATGCAACTCTGAAGTTGTTCCTAAACCAGGTTTTTCTTACTCTATAATACACTTATTTTAGTAAAAAGAATGGATATGTAGGAATATTGCCTGTCATATTTTATAAAGCTTTAGCTGGACGGGGAGCACAGCAGTGCATTAATGAGGGTCAGAAACAGAAGCGAGACACTGTCATCCATTGCCCCAGACATTCTGGAATTTAACACACTTAAACGTATTCTCCTGCTGAATAACATTAAGCGCTGTAAGATGTCTATTTCTGTTTTGGAATTTTACGACTGTTCAAAAGACTTTCTAAGGATTCTATTCCCCTTCTCTTTTGTTATGTTTTGACAGTGAAGAACCACAAAGATCCTCCCTATCCTACTGTCCTGCTTCCACTCCCTCCACAAAATATTATCCCAGCCTCTCCAGGGAGGTGTGCAGAAAACGTGCTTTGGAAAATAGTGAGTACTCCTCCAGCAACAACATCTGTTTGCAAATGAGCAAGTCCTAGGGTAAGGATGGGTATAATATTTTATGGGGCGAATGGGATTGTTGGCTTTCCTTACCTCTCCCTACTCCTTTATTTCATTAGCTTCCGTCTAGCTTCTTTTCCTTTCCTCTTACAATTCTACCCCCTTCTGTATCTTCCAATGTTCCC
Organism: Paracanthobrama guichenoti; assembly: GCA_018749465.1. Taxonomy (NCBI): domain Eukaryota; kingdom Metazoa; phylum Chordata; class Actinopteri; order Cypriniformes; family Gobionidae; genus Paracanthobrama; species Paracanthobrama guichenoti. The sequence continues at coordinate 32,291,906 of CM031966.1, forward strand.
TCTTGTTAGTCCATCACTAAATGGTTCCAGAAGAGTTAACACACTGAGTTTATTCAGCACTAAAAGCGATAGAGGATAGAACGATGTGCCAGATTTTCCACACAGTGTGCAATGCAACGGTTTAATTAAGCTGAAAGCTACGTCATTTTTCAAGTATATACAAATACATAAAGCATGTTGTTATGAACTCTCCATTTAGAGGAATATATTCTAGGTGATAAATCATGTGTGATGTGGAAATGCTGAGGGAGCAAGTCTATATAAGACGTCCACAAAGATGTTACATTTTCTACTTTCTTTTTTGTTAAAACGATTATATTATACAATATAAACTGTTTTCTAACAACAACTTAACTACTTCAAAAATATCCTCCCACGTCAGAGGTCAACTGTATCTAGCAATTAAAATCATTCAATAATGCTATAATCTATTGGACAGTTATTCCATCCATTAGCAGTAAAAACTATTATTATTAAGTTTAGCTGTGTTCCACTATAAGTTTATAGATTTCTGCATTGGTCCCCCACTGACTGAGTGACTGAATACATTTGCATCCCTGTTAACGCCTCTCGCAGTTCAAAATGCTTACACTACGTCCAACGTCATCATCATGGCAGTTACGCTTTTTCCATAAGTTGAATGTGTAAGGCGGTCCGCCGGAAGCTAGATATTTTAATTTATAACGTGTTAAATAATTTTTAAATAATATTAAATAATATTTTTTCTTACAAAAACCCAACGATTCACTTCAGAAGGACTTTATTAACCCCCTGGAGCCGTGTGGAGTACTTTTATAATGGATGGATGCACTTTTGTGGGCTTCAAATTTTGGGCTGCCATTCACTGCCATTATAAAGCTTGGAAGAGCCAGGACATTTTTAATATAACTCTGATTGTATTCGTCTGAAAGAAGAATGTCATATACACCTAGGATGACTTGAGGGTGAGTAAATTATGGGATATTTTTCATTTTTGGGTGAACTATCCTTTTAACCTGGTATGGTTGTTTATATTTTCATATTATACATTTTATTCCATTTTTATGCATATTTAATGTTTATTGCTAGAAAATGGCACAGAAACATATGGAAGCTTGTTTCTGCCACAGAATAAAACATTTTAAAAGATAATTGCATCTTTTTGTCTCGCAATTGTGACTTTATATCACTCAATTCTGACTTTACACCACTCAATTCTGACTATATCACTCAATTCTGACTTTACATCACTCAATTCTGACTTTACATCACTCAATTCTGACTTTACATCACTCAATTCTGACTTTACATCACTCAATTCTGACTTTATTCACTGACTTTGACTTTATCACTCAATTCTGACTTTATCATCACTCAATTCTGACTTTATATCACTCAATTCTGACTTTATATCACTCAATTCTGACTTTATATCTCTCAATTCTGACTTTATATCACTCAATTCTGACTATATCACTCAATTCTGACTTTATATCACTCAATTCTGACTTTACACCACTCAATTCTGACTTTACATCACTCAATTCTGACTTCACATCACTCAATTCTGACTATATCACTCAATTCTGACTATATCACTCAATTCTGACTTTACATCACTCAATTCTGACTATATCACTCAATTCTGACTATATCACTCAATTCTGACTTTATATCACTCAATTCTGACTTTATATCACTCAATTCTGACTATATCACTCAATTCTGACTTTATATCACTCAATTCTGACTACATCACTCAATTCTGACTTTACATCACTCAATTCTGACTTTACATCACTCAATTCTGACTATATCACTCAATTCTGACTTTACATCACTCAATTCTGACTTTATATCACTCAATTCTGACTTTACTATCACTCAATTCTGACTTTACATCACTCAATTCTGACTATATTACTCAATTCTGACTTTATATCACTCAATTCTGACTATATCACTCAATTCTGACTTTATATCACTCAATTCTGACTTTATATCACTCAATTCTGACTTTATATCACTCAATTCTGACTTTATATCACTCAATTCTGACTTTATATCACTCAATTCTGACTTTATATCACTCAATTCTGACTATATCACTCAATTCTGACTATATCACTCAATTCTGACTATATATCACTCAATTCTGACTATATCACTCAATTCTGACTTTATTACTGACTTTACATCACTCAATTCTGACTTTACATCACACTCAATTCTGACTATATATCACTCAATTCTGACTATATCACTCAATTCTGACTTTACATCACTCAATTCTGACTATATATCACTCAATTCTGACTATATCACTCAATTCTGACTTTATATCACTCACTCAATTCTGACTTTACATCACTCAATTCTGACTATATCACTCAATTCTGACTATATCACTCAATTCTGACTATATCACTCAATTCTGACTTTATATCACTCAATTCTGACTATATATCACTCAATTCTGACTATATCACTCAATTCTGAATTCTGACTTTGATTACTCACTCAATTCTGACTTTACATCACTCAATTCTGACTATATATCACTCAATTCTGACTATATCACTCAATTCTGACTTTACATCACTCAATTCTGACTATATATCACTCAATTCTGACTATATCACTCAATTCTGACTTTATATCACTCACTCAATTCTGACTTTACATCACTCAATTCTGACTTTATATCACTCAATTCTGACTTTACATCATTCAATTCTGACTTTATATCACTCAATTCTGACTTTATATCACTCAATTCTGACTTTACATCACTCAATTCTGACTTTATATCACTCAATTCTGACTATATCACTCAATTCTGACTTTATATCACTCAATTCTGACTTTACATCACTCAATTCTGACTTTATATCACTCAATTCTGACTTTATATCACTCAATTCTGACTTTATATCACTCAATTCTGACTATATCACTCAATTCTGACTTTATATCACTCAATTGTGACTTTATATCACTCAATTCTGACTTTACATCACTCAATTCTGACTATATCACTCAATTCTGACTTCACATCACTCAATTCTGACTATATCACTCAATTCTGACTATATCACTCAATTCTGACTTTACATCACTCAATTCTGACTTTATATCACTCAATTCTGACTATATCACTCAATTCTGACTTTATATCACTCAATTCTGACTTTATATCACTCAATTCTGACTATATCACTCAATTCTGAGTTTATATCACTCAATTGTGACTTTATATCACTCAATTCTGACTTTACATCACTCAATTCTGACTATATCACTCAATTCTGACTTCACATCACTCAATTCTGACTATATCACTCAATTCTGACTTTACATCACTCAATTCTGACTTTATATCACTCAATTCTGACTTTATATCACTCAATTCTGACTTTATATCACTCAATTGTGACTATATCACTCAATTCTGACTATATCACTCAATTCTGACTTTACATCACTCAATTCTGACTTTATATCACTCAATTCTGACTTTATATCACTCAATTCTGACTTTATATCACTCAATTCTGACTTTATCACTCAATTCTGACTTTACATCACTCAATTCTGACTTTATATCACTCAATTCTAACTATATCACTCAATTCTGACTTTATATCACTCAATTCTGACTATATCACTCAATTCTGACTTTACATCACTCAATTCTGACTTTATATCACTCAATTCTGACTTTATATCACTCAATTCTGACTATATCACTCAATTCTGACTATATCACACTTTTACATCACACTCAATTCTGACTTTATATCACTCAATTCTGACTTTATATCACTCAATTCTGACTTTATATCACTCAATTCTGACTATATCACTCAATTCTGACTTTACACCACTCAATTCTGACTTTATATCACTCAATTCTGACTTTATATCACTCAATTCTGACTTTATATCACTCAATTCTGACTATATCACTCAATTCTGACTATATCACTCAATTCTGACTTTATATCACTCAATTCTGACTATATCAGTCAATTCTAACTATATCACTCAATTCTGACTTTATATCACTCAATTCTGACTATATCACTCAATTCTGACTTTACACCACTCAATTCTGACTTTACACCACTCAATTCTGACTATATCACTCAATTCTGACTATATCACTCAATTCTGACTTTACATCACTCAATTCTGACTATATCACTCAATTCTGACTATATCACTCAATTCTGACTTTATATCACTCAATTCTGACTATATCAGTCAATTCTGACTATATCACTCAATTCTGACTTTCTGACTATCACTCAATTCTGACTATATCACTCAATTCTGACTTTACACCACTCAATTCTGACTTTACACCACTCAATTCTGACTATATCACTCAATTCTGACTTTATATCACTCAATTCTGACTATATCACTCAATTCTGACTTTATCATCAATTCTCAATTCTGACTTTATATCACTCAATTCTGACTATATCACTCAATTCTGACTTTATATCACTGACAATTCTGACTTTATATCACTCAATTCTGGCTATATCAGTCAATTCTAACTATATCACTCAATTCTGACTTTACATCACTCAATTCTGACTATATCACTCAATTCTGACTTTATATCACTCAATTCTGACTTTATATCACTCAATTCTGACTATATCACTCAATTCTGACTTTACACCACTCAATTCTGACTTTACACCACTCAATTCTGACTTTACACCACTCAATTCTGACTATATCACTCAATTGTGACTTTATATCACTCAATTCTGACTTCACATCACTCAATTGTGACTATATCACTCAATTCTGACTTTACATCACTCAATTCTGACTTTATATCACTCAATTCTGACTATATCACTCAATTCTGGACTTTACATCACTCAATTCTGACTTTATATCACTCAATTCTGACTATATCACTCAATTCTGACTTTACACCACTCAATTCTGACTTTACACCACTCAATTCTGACTATATCACTCAATTGTGACTTTATATCACTCAATTCTGACTTCACATCACTCAATTGTGACTATATCACTCAATTCTGACTTTACATCACTCAATTCTGACTTTACATCACTCAATTCTGACTTTATATCACTCAATTCTGACTTTACATCACTCAATTCTGACTTTATATCACTCAATTCTGACTTTACATCACTCAATTCTGACTTTATATCACTCAATTCTGACTATATCACTCAATTCTGACTTTATATCACTCAATTCTGACTTTACATCACTCAATTCTGACTTTATATCACTCAATTCTGACTTTACATCACTCAATTCTGACTTTATATCACTCAATTCTGACTATATCACTCAATTCTGACTTTATATCACTCAATTCTGACTTTACATCACTCAATTCTGACTTTATATCACTCAATTCTGACTTATATATCACTCAATTCTGACTATATCACTCAATTCTGACTTTATATCACTCAATTCTGACTTTACATCACTCAATTCTGACTTTACATCACTCAATTCTGACTTTACATCACTCAATTCTGACTTTACATCACTCAATTCTGACTTTATATCACTCAATTCTGACTTTACATCACTCAATTCTGACTTTACATCACTCAATTCTGACTTTACATCACTCAATTCTGACTTTATATCACTCAATTCTGACTATATCACTCAATTCTGACTTTACATCACTCAATTCTGACTTCACATCACTCAATTCTGACTTTACATCACTCAATTCTGACTTTACATCACTCAATTCTGACTTTACATCACTCAATTCTGACTTTACACTCACTCAATTCTGACTTTACACTCACTGACTCAAATTCTGACTTCACATCACTCAATTCTGACTTTACATCACTCAATTCTGACTTTATATCCTCAATTCTGACTTACATCACTCAATTCTGACTTTATATCACTCAATTCTGACTATATCACTCAATTCTGACTATATCACTCAATTCTGACTTTATATCACTCAATTCTGACTATATCACTCAATTCTGACTTTACATCACTCAATTCTGACTATATCACTCAATTCTGACTTTATATCACTCAATTCTGACTTTACATCACTCAATTCTGACTTTATATCACTCAATTCTGACTTTATATCACTCAATTCTGACTTTACACCACTCAATTCTGACTTTATATCACTCAATTCTGACTATATCACTCAATTCTGACTTTACACCACTCAATTCTGACTTTATATCACTCAATTCTGACTATATCACTCAATTCTGACTATATCACTCAATTCTGACTTTACACCACTCAATTCTGACTTTATATCACTCAATTCTGACTATATCACTCACTCAATTCTGACTTTACATCACTCAATTCTGACTTTACATCACTCAATTCTGACTTTATATCACTCAATTCTGACTTTATATCACTCAATTCTGACTATATCACTCAATTCTGACTTTATATCACTCAATTCTGACTTTATATCACTCAATTCTGACTATATATCACTCAATTCTGACTTTACACCACTCAATTCTGACTTTACATCACTCAATTCTGACTTTATATCACTCAATTCTGACTTTATATCACTCAATTCTGACTTTATATCACTCAATTCTGACTTTACATCACTCAATTCTGACTATATCACTCAATTCTGACTTTATATCACTCAATTCTGACTTTATATCACTCAATTCTGACTATATCACTCAATTCTGACTTCACATCACTCAATTCTGACTTTACATCACTCAATTCTGACTTTATATCACTCAATTCTGACTATATCACTCAATTCTGACTTTATATCACTCAATTCTGACTTTATATCACTCAATTCTGACTTTATATCACTCAATTCTGACTTTACATCACTCAATTCTGACTTTACATCACTCAATTCTGACTATATCACTCAATTCTGACTTTATATCACTCAATTCTGACTTTATATCACTCAATTCTGACTTTATATCTCTCAATTCTGACTATATCACTCAATTCTGACTTTACATCACTCAATTCTGACTTTATATCTGACTCAATTCTGACTTTATATCACTCAATTCTGACTTTACATCACTCAATTCTGACTTTACATCACTCAATTCTGACTTTATATCACTCAATTCTGACTTTATATCACTCAATTCTGACTACTATATCACTCAATTCTGACTTTATATCACTCAATTCTGACTTTATATCACTCAATTCTGATTTTATATCACTCAATTCTGACTTTACATCACTCAATTCTGACTATATTACTCAATTCTGACTTTACATCACTCAATTCTGACTTTATATCACTCAATTCTGACTATATCACTCAATTCTGACTTTATATCACTCAATTCTGACTTTATATCACTCAATTCTGATTTTATATCACTCAATTCTGACTATATCACTCAATTCTGACTATATCACTCAATTCTGACTTTACATCACTCAATTCTGACTATATCACTCAATTCTGACTTTATATCACTCAATTCTGACTATATCACTCAATTGTGAGATATAAACTCACAATTCTGAGAAAAAGCCAGTCTTTTTCTCCCTCAGAATTTAACTTTACATTTTTTACATTTACAGCAATTCTGACTTTATATCTAGCAATTCTGACTTTTCGATTCTCACAAGAAAAAAAGTCAGAATTGTGAGATTAAATGTTGCAATTACCTTTTAAATTTTTTATTCTGTGGTGGAAACAAGCTTCCATAGAAACACACATTTTGGTAACAGGGTTGCAAAAGTTGCAAACCTTGTTAAAAAAGAATATCAAACATTATCATATAATATTTAGTAGTTTGGGCTCCTGAGGTAGCAAACAAACAAACAAACAAACAAAACCCCACCTACATTCACTGAAAATTTACTGAAAAAGAGTTTCGGGCACTATTTTTCTACCGTATTTGTGGGAAATGCTGCAAGGTCAACATTACTGGAAAGGCTTTCTTCAAGTATGAAACTCGCATACTGTTTATCTGAACTATTTACCAGGTCAGGCTAACCTCCCCAACCTCAACCAAAATACATTCTGTATGAGATTTATTTTCTTTGTCAGTTAAGGTTGTAAGTGAAATTGTGTCTTTTGGTGTGATCTTATCAGCAAATATGTCATGTGCTATTGTCAAAATCACTTGTGATACCCCAGAGTTCAGTGGAGATATTGTTCTTGTAATGCAATGCAATAGGAAGCCGCACAAAAAGGAGCATACATTTTTTCAAAGTTAATATACGGCAGTGTGTCCCTCAAACTTTTGAAAGAACTCTCTGCCTGCAAGAGCACTTCTGATTAAATTAGATACCGTTGATGGAAAAAGTGAGACCAGGGTGGCTATTTTTGTAGAGACTCCTGAGTTTGTCATTTGCAGCTATCAACACTGTGTCAATGTGATGATCGTGCAACAAAATAACTTATTTCAAGTTGAGGAGATGGTTTCAAGTTAAGAGTGTGTGTTTCAGGTGTGCATTGAAGACATGGCATGAGCAGATGGCATATGTAAAAACACCCTGGACTTGGCAAACAGAGCCACCTTCAGTGTGCGCACTGCCAGACACTGGTTCCAAATATTAATTTAAATCATAGCTTCTGTTAGATCATCGTTCATACCTTGCATAATGCTTTAGTTTTTTTATATAGCGGAAACCTGGTTGGAGCCACATTTTTTAGTTCCACATTATATATATAGCCTATACGTATTTGCACTGTCTTAAATTTTAATATTATGCTCCCATATTTATCTGTTTTAAATTAAAGTAATGTAATCTTATCCCTAGAAGTCAATATTAAGAACAAAATGTGCTTATAGAAAACTGATGCTTTGAATTTTGTGGTAAACAAATGGACTTTCTCAAAATAATATATATATATACAGTCACCTAAAGGATTATTAGGAACACCATACTAATACTGTGTTTGACCCCCTTTCGCCTTCAGAACTGCCTTAATTCTACGTGGCACTGATTCAACAAGGTGCTGAAAGCATTCTTTAGAAATGTTGGCCCATATTGATAGGATAGCATCTTGCAGTTGATGGAGATTTGTGGGATGCACATCCAGGGCACGAAGCTCCCGTTCCACCACATCCCAAAGATGCTCTACTGGGTTGAGATCTGGTGACTGGGGTGGTCATTTTAGTACAGTGAACTCATTGTCATTTTCAAGAAACCAATTTGAAATGATTCGAGCTTTGTGACATGGTGCATTATCCTGCTGGAAGTAGCCATCAGAGAATGGGTACATGGTGGTCATAAATGGATGGACATGGTCAGAAACAATGCTCAGGTAGGCCGTGGCATTTAAACGATGCCCAGTTGGCACTAAGGGGCCTAAAGTGTGCCAAGAAAACATCCCCACACCATTACACCACCACCACCAGCCTGCACATATATATATATATATATATATATATATATATATATATATATATATATATATATATATATATATATATATATATATATATATATTTACTCATGGGGCAGTTTTATTTATTTATTTTTAATTTAAGACATTTTAACTTAAAGCAGCAAATGACCTTCACACTGTTCCATTTGGCAAATGCTTGATAGGATAAATGGCGAGGCTTGCAACAATGAAAGTCTCTGAAAGGATGCAATTTAACTAAGACCAGAAATATATGAAGTATGAAGGATTTTTGGAGGTGATTTCTCATCTCTTAACCCACAACATGTTTAGTGACCTGGCAACTTGTCGTTATGTCAGGTCTTCCTTCTCAAGAGGGTTTGCTGAAAAGAAAGGTCAGGAAAAGAGAGCTTATAAAAAGATGTGGACAGCTTCTAGCCTTCGGCTTGGCTTTAATTCCCACCAAACACACAGTCAGAGTCAGACAACACTTCTGATTTACTTCAGCAAGACTGAGCACTAGGTCTGAGTAAGATCTATGTGATTTGCTCAGTCGAGGGCTCTGACTAACCCAAGACCTGAACAGTGCCTCAGGTAAGCACACAGGCTCTGCCTGCGCATGGCACTGTAGATCCTTCATTTGTATCTCTGTTTAAAAGTTCACACGACAATACTTTTTAGTTTTGCTGGATTTCTGTTTTTACTCCATTTTAACATGAATTTGTCTATGCATTATTCAAACATCACTTATTAAACCTCATATAGCTCTAAACTGCCCCAATCTTTATGATAAAGGGTCTAAAGTGCAAAGATATAATATATATATATATATATATATATATATATATATATATATATATATATATATATATATATATATATACATACAGTGCCCTCCACTAATATTGGCACCCTTGGTAAATATGAGCAAAGCGGCTGTGAAAATAAATCTGCATTGTTTTGATTTCATTCAAAAACTTCACTAAATTGTAACCTTTGTTTGTAATTGTAACTCACATTATGAAATAAATGTTTTTCTCCAATGCATTTTTGGCAACAATTATTGGCACCCCTAGAAATATCTCTGAAGTATATTCCCCTTCATATTTACAAATGTATTTATTTTTTGTTGTTTTTTTTTTTAAGCACACCAGGGTGACTAGGAACATGAAATTGTCCAGCCATGACTTATTGTTCCACAGGAGTATAAATATGAGGAAACACAAAGGCAAATTGCCTTAATCATTCATCACAATGAGACCAAAGGCTATAGTTCTGATGTGCAGCAAAAGATTACTAAGCTTCACAAAATAGAAAGTGGCTGTAAGAAAATAGCTAAAAGATTGAAAATCCCCATTTCCATCATCAGGGCAATAATTAAGAAGTTCCAATCAACTAAAGATGTTACGAATCTGCCTGGAAGAGGACATGTGTCTATATTTTCCGAATGCACGGCGAGGAGGAGACTTTGAGTGGCCAAAAACTCTCCAAGGATCACAGATGGAGAATTGCAGAGTCTTGGGGTCAGAAAACCTAAAACAAAATTATCAAACAGCCCCTACATCTTCATAGGTTGTTTGGGAGGGTTTCAAGAAAAATCCTCCTCGCTCATCCAAAAACAAACTCCAGCATATTCAGTTGTCAGACACGACTGGAACTTCAAATAGGACTGGTTTCTGTGGTCAGATGAAACTAAAAAAAGAGCTTTTTGGCAGCAAACCCACTAGATGGGTTTGGTGCAAACAGGGATAAAAAGAACGCCAAGCCTACGGTTCAAAATACCACTGGATCTTTAATGTTGTGGGCCTATTTTTAGCTGGAGTTCCTGGACATCTTGTTCAGATACATGGCATCATGGATTCTATCAAATACCAACAGATTAAAAAAAATCAAAACCTGACGGCCTCTGCAAGAAATCTTATAATGGGCTGACATCAAAATCAACACACAAATGTGTCACTGAGCACAAAATGAAGCTTCTGCCATGACCATCCCAGTTCCCTGCCCTGAATCCTATAGAAAATGTGGGGTGAACTGAAGAGAAGAAACAACATGGATCTGGGAATCTGATCTCTTGTCAGGTGTTCTCCAAACTCATTCGGGCATTATAGAACAAGTCTCAGAGCTGTTATCATGGGAAAAAGACGTTGCAATAATTGGGTGCCAATAATTGTGGTCAATGAGAACTAGAGAAAAACATTTATTTCATAATGAGATTTTCCCCACTTTCAATTGTTTTACTTCAATGAAAGGTTAGAATTTTGTGATATATATATATATATATATATATATATATATATATATATATATATATATATATATATATATATATACACACACACACAGTATACAGTGCATCCGGAAAGTATTCACAGCGCTTCACTTTTCCACATTTTGTTATGAAAAAAAAAAAATTAATAAAAAAAAAAAAAATCACATGTACATAAGTATTCAAAGCCTTTGCTCAATACTTTGTTGAAGCACCTTTGGCACCAAATTCCAGGCTCAAGTCTTTTTGAGTATGATGCTACAAGCTTGGCACACCTATTTTTGGGCAGTTTCTCCCATTCTTCTTTTCAGGACTTCTCAACTCAAGCTCCATCAGGTTGGATGGGGAGCGTCGGTGCACACAGACATTTTCAGATCTCTCCAGAGATGTTCAATCTGGTTCAAATCTGGGCTCTGGCGGGGCCACTCAAGGACATTCACAGAGTTGTCCCGTAGCCACTCCTTTGTTATCTTGGCTGTGTGCTTAGGGTCATTGTCCTGTTGGAGGATGAACCTTCATCCCAGTCTGAGGTCCAGAGCTCTCTAGAGCAGGTTTTCATCAAGGATGTCTCTGTACATTGCTGCATTCATCTTTCCCTCGATCCTGACTAAGCTCCCAGTTCCTGCCGCTAAAAAACATCCCCACAGCATGATGCTGCCACCACCATGCTTCACTGTAGGGATGGTATTGGCCAGATGATGAGCGGTGCCTGGTTTCCTCCAGACATGATGCTTGCCATTCAGGTCAAAGAGTTCAATCTTTGTTTCATCAGACCAGAGAATTTTGTTTCTCATGGTGGGCTGTCTTGTGCCTTTTACTGAGGAGTGGCTTGGCCACTCTACCATACAGGCCTGATTGGTGGAGTGCTGCACAGATGGTTGTTCTTCTGGAAGGTTCTCCTCTCTCCACAGGGAAGCGCTGGAGCTCTGTCAGAGTGACCATCAGGTTCTTGGTCACCTCCCTGACTAATGCCTTTCTCCCCTGATAGCTCAGTTTGGCCGGGCGGCCAGCTCTAGGAACAGTCCTGGTGGTTCCAAACTTCTTCCATTTACAGATGACGGAGGCCACTGTGCTCATTGGGACCTTCAATGCTGCAGAAATTTTTCTGTACCCTTCCCCAGATCTGTGCCTCGATACAGGTCTACAGACAATTCCTTGGACTTCATGGCTTGGTTTGTACTCTGACATGCACTGTTAACTGTGGGACCTTATATAGACGGGTGTGTGCCTTTCCAAATCATGTCAAATCAACTGAATTTACCACAGGTGGACTCCAATCAAGTTGCAGAAACATCTCAAGGATGATCAGTGGAAACAGGACGCACCTGAGCTCAATTTTGAGTGTCATGGCAAAGGCTGTGAATACTTATGTATATACAAACTTCTTTCACGTTGTCGTTATGGGTTATTGTTTGTAGAATTTTGAGGAAAATAATGAATTGAATCCATTTTGGAATAAGGCTGTAACATAACAAAATGTGGAATAAATTTAAGCGCTGTGAATACTTTCCGGATGCACTGTATATAAATGGTCTCACAAACATCTCACAAAGCCATTTTCAATACCAAAAACAATATGGTATTTTATACAGCACATTCTACAGCACAAACTGCGCTACCAGTAATATCTAATCCTTTGGATGCTCCATTAAGTTTTGATTCAAAATTTATTTAGTAATTATTTAAAGGGATCTTAACAATGAAAATAATTAGTTTAAGCCTTAAATAGAGACTCTGATTGCAAACAGAATGGAGACAAAATTGTTGTCTGATTTTATGAAACCCTGAGCTTCTTAAATAACAAACAGACTTGTTGGTGGTGCGTTTGCCTACTAGTTTTCTGCTATCAGTGGGTTTCTGCTTATCATGGTTAACTAGAAAGATGAGAACACTTTTTTTTCTATTATGAAAACATCCGATGCATCCACTTCTTTTCTTTTCACAATAACATGACCTACTCAACATCCTGTAAGCATTTTAATGTTTTGACCTGCAAATAGCCCCATTTCATCTTTAGATCAGACCTTCTCCTTTCTTATCCGTAAAGGTCTCCCAGGTAATTACACCTCCCTTTCCAAATAGCCCTGTTAATACTTATTTAGCACACATATTCTGTAATTAACAACACCCCCGCCTACTCAGTATCTTACTCAATTTGCAATCAAAGGCTGCCGTCTGCAAAGTTTTTAATTGTGCCCATGGCGATGATTTACGGTTGGTAATTACATTCCGCTTTACCCTCTATAATACCGGCAATATTCCCAGGTGCGCTCGAAGTTAGCGGTGCAAGTTAATTTGCCGCGTCCCATATATGAAATGAACAACACCCCGATAGCCTGTGTGCACGTTTCTCCCGCACGACAGCGGGCTGGTTAATATGCTCACCAATTATTTCCACTTTGAGCTTTTATAGCCCTCCAGTGGGGAGTTGGAAGACAGAAAGTGTGCCTTGCTATCGTAATACAGTACAATCAGATTACGTGGAACATCCTTAACACAGGGAAACACAGGAAGTATCTCATAACCAATAAATTGCTTCGTTTTGAGATGAAGCCACACAGATGCTGACTGGAGGTACCTGCCTCGACACCGGTGATGTTAGCCACGCTAATGCCACAGCAGAAAAGGCTTATATATGCTATGACTAATAAGCATTATAGACGAAACGGCTTTGGATCTATGAATCACAAAGCCCTCAACTGCCAATTTAATATTCAGACTGCAGGAAGGCAAATTATAGGTGACTTAGTGTTCTGTCTATTGGAGTCCTGCCAGAGCATGTACTTAACTGACAACCATAAATAGAGGGAGTGGGATTTTTTTGTCACTATTAAGTGTGAGTCTTCCACTAACGCAGCACAGCAGTGAGTGGCGCAGAATTTTTTTTTTTTTTTTTTTTTTTTTTTTTTTTTTTTTTGGATGCTTCACTTTGTAGAAGGCTTTGAAAAATGTCTTTAATATATCCCCAGCACACTGTTTGATACCTCTTCCAACCAAATATGAAAGAAAGAAAAAAATCTCACATATAAATAAATCTTATATCTAGGTCACCTTTATGTTTTTTGTATGGAAATGAGGCTGAGTTGCTGCAATATGAGCATATTTTGGCCCACTCTAACCAATTAGGCAGAGCTCCCGAGGAGAAGTGCACTGAGCTGCTCCTGATACCTAATATCAGCTTTTGAACAGAGTTTGTGAGACACCGTGTAACTGTTAGAAAGCATAAGCAAAAGTAACAACTGTGCTCTATAATCTCACAAAGAAGAAATAGGCCTATATATAAAATAAAAATGATACTAGCATATCTTGTGTATTTTTCTTATTTTATTTTGAATCATTTATCTACTGTTCACATTGATTGAATGTTTTTGTTTAGAGTCCCAGAGACCTCAGTGATGCATGCGTATGATAATAATAGTAATTTTATCACAAAATTAGGGCTGCAATAACTAATTAATAACTGCAATAAATAATTTTTTGATTAGTCAGTTAAACATTTTTTTACGATTATTCTATTCATAATTTTCTAATCATTCAATGAATCCTTTAGTTAATTTACCAATAAATAATTACTGTAACTTTAAGTTTTATTCAACATTTTTTTCATAAAATAACTAAATTAACCTATGTGGCCATTTAAATCTGTTTAATATTTACCTTTGGTTCAGTGAATCTAATCTGATGGATATTATTGTTTTTTTAAGGAAGGGCTAAGTGTAAATAGCATATGTTCTTAGCTATAGATGCTATTTACACTGTTTGAATAGCAATGGATTCTATTTACACTATGTAAAACATTATTTTCTTTGCAATAAATGTAATAGTTAGATGATATTCATACTTACTATTTGCACCTTATTGTTGTACATTAAACAGTATGCAATAATAACAGAGTGTAAATTCTTATATTTATTAAAATTATTAAATGGATGCCACCTTATTGGAACAATAAAGCCCTCCCTAAACCTACCTCTAACCCTAACCTATAAACAATTTAAACACACATTAGACACTTATATCCATATTTTCAAATTTTATTGAAAATAAATGCCTTTCTGATTTGTGATGGGAAAAGGGAGTAGAATGAGTTTGGCAAAAGGCGGATCAATTTGCATAAAAATTACCCCTACACCATTGCTATTGTAAACGATTCAAACAGTCTACCCAACCAGACATCAGTGGGCGGCGTTAGTGTAAATAGCTTTTGCCAACAAGGTGGGCTATTTGCACTTAGTTGCATTTTTATATATCTATGACTTGTATCCTATCTAATAATATTTAAGGCTTTATTCAGTGTTTATTCTGAGGCCCCAAACAGAAATAATAAAAATTTTTATGCAAGATGTTTCAAGCATATTATCAAATGGAAAATGAGTTAATTGTTACAGTATCACCCTGATACTTAAACATTACATGTTTTTTTTTTTAGCTCCTAAAGGGGTCTCTGGGGCTCTCAGACCCCAAACAGAATATGCCGGTTGACTTTGATTTACGGTTAGATGTTCGAGGCACGAAAGACACCGCAGCATTTTACTTAAAAAAGGGGTAAAATCCTTCCAAAATGCATTGCACTTGCAAAAGAGCAGGCAAGACAGCCTCATCGTTTTTTTTTTTTTTTTTTTTTTTGTTTAACACACCATCGCTATTGTCATTAAATCGCTGATCGTTTATCATAATAAAAAAAAGAGTATGATATGAAGAAAAAGGGAGAGAGAGAAACTCGGAAGAGAATGCGTGGAATGAGCAGATTAGCAGAGATATTTTTCAAGATTACGTGCCCCTTCTGTGGAGCTCTCAGATTTGTCAGCAGAAGAACAGATACAGCTCTATCAATAATCCATGGCATTGTGTATTTCCCAACTGATGCTATTATACCGCTCTGGATGACAGCCTGCCTCAACTCCATCTTCCTCTCCACCGGGACCAGAATCTCATAAACTGCTCTCAACACAGACATCTCATATAAAGGGTAATAACTCTAGCCAGTTAATACCACAGAATTATCCGAAAGTAGAGCAATGAACCTGCTATAGATGCCGGGTAGGAGGTGTTCTTGCAGAATGCGGTAGGCAACTAAAAAGAAACTAGGAGCATGGACCCCTGACAAATAATGCAGTTTGGATCGATTTAGAGTTTCTAAGGTTTCCTGTGCGGCGGGACACTGCATCTCAGAAGAAAAGATGGCTTTTCTTGGATAATAGTAATAGTAACCAGTAATAGATAAAAAAAAAAAAAAAAAACACACAACTGACATTAATGCATAAATAACCCTACATTTGCTTCATTGTTCTATTTTTTTATTTTTTTATTTTTTTTACAACAACCAAGTGCCAAAATATCCGTTTGATGCATTGATTCTATTTTAAATAAAAGAAACAATTGAGCTTGAAGGGATAGTACACCCAAATATGAAAAAAATCTGTCATCATGTACTCACCCTCATGTCAAACCAGTAAGCTTGTCTGTCTTCTGCTGAACACAAAAGAAGATATTTTGAAGAATGTTGATAATGCTGTGTTTCGTTTCCCATTGACTTCAATTGTATAGACAAAACATGCAATGGAAGTAAATTGGAACAGAAACTGTTTGGTTGTAAACATTCTTCTGAATATCTTCTTTTGTGTTACACAGATGAAAGGAAGCCATACTGGTTTGGAACGACTTCAGGGTGTGTAAATGATGACAGAATTTTCATTTTTGGGTGAACTATATTTAAAGGGGACCTATTATGCCCCTCTTTTACAAGATGTAATTTAAGTCTTAGCTGTCCCCAGAATGTGTCTGTGAAGTTTCAGCTCAAAATACCCCACAGATCATTTACTATAACATGCCCAAAATGCCCCTTTTTGGGTGGAAGCAAATGCACACTGTTTTTGTGTGTGTATCTTTAAATGCAAATTAGCTGCTGCTCCCGGCCCCCCTTTCCAGAAGATGGCAGTGCCTTTACAGCTTGTCCCTCAGAGATCCAGCAACAACAAAACAGGAGAAACATATGCAGCTGTTTTCACAGAATGCGTTTTTGCATTCCACAGCACTACTAAGTGCTCTGAACTTGAAATATTTGAGTAAGCTAATTCATACATTTAACTCATTTTAAAAAATCATGTAATCTCAAATTTTTTGTAGCTTTGACTTGACTAGCTTTAACTAGCTAATTCGATATGCCACCTTGCTAATTTGGTTACACAATGCTTTGGTAACATTAGCATAGCACTTGCTGAATGAGGACAGCAATATAATGCATTTAACATATATCTGTTCTCCAACTAAACTCATGCTCCACTCATCACCATGATGGTAACATAACAGAAACTCTTCTAAACTAGCATAACAAAACATTAAACACTGCTAAATCTCCCACTGAATGTAAAAAAAAACAACTAATATAACACTTAATTTTGGCATTTAATGTCCCTTTCAAGTGTCATAGCAAAGCATGCTGGGAAATAGAAATCCCAGCCCAGTTTCAGTTAAATTTAAGTTAGTCTAAATTAAAAGAAACAAGTTCATAAAACTCAAAACAATGAAACAATTCAGATTGCTTAAAATGTGTCAGTTTTGAGAACTCAAAATTAAAAGAACGTTCTAAATACTCATAAAAATGAATTTGTTTGAACTAATTTGAGTTGGCTCTACTCAAACCACTGAATTATTTTGAGTGTTAGGTTTTACAGTGTGTGAGAAGGGAGCGCAACAGTCAAACACGTATCTAGCGCAGTGAAATGGAAAAACGCGTTATGTGTTCATAGATACAGCCAACAATAGAACATTTTGATTATTTATCACGTATACTGCAAAAAAATATATATTGTTGGTTTAACTTAAAAAGGTAAGTAACCTGGTTGCCTTAAAACAGCTCACTCAGGGGATGATTTATGCTAACAGGGCAGATTCAGTCACCAGTTGTGGGCGGAGACTGTTACATTGTGATGTCACAATTTATAGAAATGACTCATTTTGAGACACTGTTTATGATTAATTGGAAATATAAAAAAGGAGAGGGTGGATTTTTACCATTATATTTGTAATACACCATTGTGTTTGTGTACACACACTGCCTACACACATTTATGTTCAAAGTGAAGTTTGAAATAACTTGAATTTCCCTACACAAAATTGCTCTGGTAAATGGGCAAACAAAGAACTGATGTATTTAATAACCTTCAATCTTTTGCTCTTGTTTGTCACTGTTAAATTCCTGCGCCAGGTGTTTGCCGATAGCGGATCATAACTGGGGAAGGCCGAATGATGAACCCAGCCTGTAAAGATATTCAATGTTTGCATTTCAGGGCACAATAAGAAAGACCATCTGTTCATGTCATTTGTGCTTTATTGTCTTCCTGCGTCTGCGGTGGAGTGTGCGTTCAGAGCATTGTGTGGTTTGATGGTGGTAGGATGGAGGCTCATTATGGGTCTCAGCCTTCAGCACATCACAGCAGTGGGCAGAAATGAGAGTAAAGACGGCTTTGCGCTAACTGCAGGTCTGAGACCGCAGTGATGGCCACAGATGGCCACAGAGGAGAGCAAAGCAGGGATGAGGTTTCCACGGATGGGGCCCAGGGAGCAAACATGCATGTTGGCAGAGAAAGAGAGGAGCTCCCTGGAGCCGGATATGCCAAGTACCTTACGTGAGAATGGGCCTGGCAGCAGAAAGATTCTCTCTGTAGAAGGGTCTATGAGTGCTATGAGCGAGCCAGCATGTGTCATGTGTCATGCACTTTCTATTAGCAATGGGAGGACCGAAGACATTTACACATTTGATGTAAAGAATTCAAGAAAGTGTATTTGAAAAGTCATTTGTATGCTACATAAAAATGATTTGCGACCTACATTAAAAAGTGTGTCTTGATACACACTTTTCAACTTTAAAGTAGTATTCAATTGACATGACATCTAAAAAACAGCACTGACCCTGGAAAATAGCGGGATATAATGGAAATCAATGGAAAAGCAACAAACTAAATATTGATATCTAAAGCAACTTTTTTTTTATTTTTTTATTTTTTAAACAATGCTTTTTGTCTTTAAATTATCTTTATTTGGGGATGTGGGGATGTGATTACTTGAATTGTATCGTGTATTTTATTTAATTAATTTTTTTAATTTAATTTTATTATATTTTATTTCAATGTTTTATTTTTATTTTATTTTTACAGCCCTGATATCAAGTAATGGTGCAAAGTGAATTTCATTCGAATGTTTAATCTAATTTAATTTAATTTAATTTAATCTAATTTAATATTTATTTATTTAAATGTCTCTTTATTCCACATTCTTTATTTAAAAAATAAATAAATAAAGACCCTGGAAAATAGCAAGATGTAATGGAAATACATGGAAATGGAAATACAACAAACAAAATAATGACTGCAACCTTTTTTTTTTTTTTTTTCTTTTTTGTCCTGCCCTAATAATGTCTTTATATTATCTTTATTGGGTGCTTTTTCCTAAAACATTTCATTGGTGATTTAATTTTTTTGATATCAAGTAATATTGCATAACGTGTTTCATAAGCATTTCACTGTACTTTACGGACAGAAAATGTATCTTTATTCCAAACTCCATCCTTTATAAATATTTCAAAACCTTATTAAATATTTCAGAGGCTAATGCAGAATTATTGGTGGTGCTTCGAGGAACCTGTAACTCATTTTCAATAATGTTCCATTTAATCCAGCCTCCCTAGTGCAAATTTAAATTATGTAAAGGAAATAAATCAGACTAAATGACAACAGTTACTGCAAAAGATTACACACTAATATTTCAGTTCATCCAAGGAAATGAATTAAGTTTGTCTTTGGCCAACCATTGTTGTAAGCGAGAGTTAAACTCTTGAGAAATTAAACAAATTGCTCCTTTAATGCTGAATAACACAAAGTAAAGCTGTAGTGCAAAAAAACCCTCATGGGTTCTAATTATGGAAAACTATAGATATTGTACTCGTTAATGAGCGCTGCAGACTACAAAGGGAATTTATGTACATTTTAATAAGACAACAGCAAAAGGAAAAAATGCAATCTAAAGATAAAAATAAATTTGACAGTATGCAGTAAATGACTATATTCGCACTACGCTAATGGCCATTAAATTTCTCTTAAAAGGTCAGCTTTTCGTGTTTGTTAAATGCTATGTGAAAAGAAAATGTCCTTGCTCAGAAAGTGTGCATTTATTTATCTGAAGCAAAATGGCATTTGAATGTGTTAAAGCCATTAATCATGACCCAAGCTTTATGGTGTGAAGAAAGTGTGGAGAAAAAAAAAAAACGAAGCAGAAAGAAAGCGGTTTCCCTTTCCTGTTGTCTTTGTAGTATCATATTTGTAGTTGTTCAATTCCAGAAGATATGAGACAATGCATATGTGTTGATTAATAACTTCTGGAAATAAAATGGACATAGATATGAGAAATTTCCTGGCAGCATTATCTGTTCTTCTGCTAAATCTAGCTTTAAGAAGGCCTCGGGGATGCCCTGCTCTCGGTCACTGATCTCAGAATTCTCTCCTGGTGTACAATCACAGGTTAAATACATCCCAAGATGCTGTAGCTCAAACAGTGGATCTTTCAGCTGGATTTACTAGTTAACAAGTGTTGTGTGTAGAAAATACTGTTCTGCTTCACTGCCAGAGGTTGGTGGGCCAATTAGCATTGACAAAGACTCCCATGTGAATAGTCTTGTGTACAAACTGTCTGGAACTCACAGACTCTGCCTTTAAGATGTACTAATGTGATTTCATTGCACAATAGTTTCAACACATAACAAAGCGAGGAGTTCAAGACAATTCTCTGTTCATACAGCACCCTGTGAGGAAAAAAATTATAGAGTATACAATATGAAAGAGAAAGGAGAATTAATGAGAGACAACAAAAGAAAAAAGAAAGAAAGACAGGGGTTGGGTCATCATATAGGTCCAACGCAACATTTATTGAGGAACACATTCAATTATGCATTATTTTTTACCATTACTTTACTTTTAATTCAGTTATTAGAATTATTTTATATTATTTATTTTATTTTATTATTATTTTATTTATTTATTTATAATTTGTATTATTTTATTTATTTTATTTTATTTTGTTTTATTTATTTATTTATTTTTTTTTTTTTTTATTTTTTTGACAGCCCTAATATCAATGTTGTATTATTGCAACTGAGCCCTCAATGTATTCATATCACTGTATTTCACTTAATTTTTAATTCAGTTATTAGTGAATTATGCTTAGAATTATGTTTATATATTTATAAATATATATATTTACAGGGTATTATTTATTTAATTTAATTTATTTATTCTGCCAGCCCTAATATCAATAATGCATTATTGCAACTGAGCCCTATCAATATATTCATAATATCACTGTTTCACTTCATTTTTAACTCAGTTAGTACTGAATTATGCTTAGAATTATACTTTTATATTTTAAAATATTTGCAGGGTATTATTTATTTAATATACTTTATCTACTTTAATCGTGACTATAAAGAATTTTTATTCTATTTTATTTTTTTATTTTTCTAATTTCATTTCGCCTAATGTCAATGGTGCATCAAATGAACCCTGGCAAAATGTCTCATAATAATGTCACTGTACTTCACTGCCACACAACGTGTCTGTTTTCCTTTATAAATAACCATGCACATTAATAAAGAAGACAGTCTCAGCTTTTATTCTGTTGTCATGCACAAGTTCAGGCAGTTCACAGTTGCTGGTGTAGTTGTATGAAAGCTGTGAATCTTTCTGGACAGTGTGTAGCCAATTATTCTCCATCACATGGCCATCTCTCCATAGGACCAGGATGATTAGTCAGATATAGTTCTAGATGGTACTGAGTATTTCTTTTAAATCATGAAAGACAATTATTATAAAAAAAAGAAAAAAAAAGAATGAATGCATTTGATCTCATTTTATTAAAATTCTCCCTAGCGCCTTTTGATTAACATATTTTTAAAGAAAGGTAACCCCAAGGCTGTGATGAGCTGTCATCTCCTCCCCAGAGGCAAAGGAGGCTCTGAACTCCCCCTAATGATGTGGCTGTCTTCTGCTCAGATCAGCCCTGCCGGGCCCCATCAGTTTGCTTAACCAAGTACAGAAGAGCACCTGAGCCACAAACGTCAGAGCATATCCAAATGCTTCAAAATATGCATTCCCTGATCTTTTCAAGATCTCTCTCGCACTGGGGTTCTCAGCTGGTTTTGTTGTAGGAACCACATTTTAAAGTGGATACCATCCAGCTCGTCGGGAGCAGCTGGGGTTAGGTGTCTTGCTCATGGACACCTCGACACTTGGCCTGGTGGAACCAGGGATGGAACCACCAACCTTCTGGTTTGTAGACAACGTACATGAACCACTGAGCCACTGCCACCCCAGGGTGGCTGTTTTACAAACAGAAATGACTGTATACAAGCTTCCAGTATTTACATTTTTAAAAAGCAGGTAAAGACATATAATGTGTTGGCACCGATAGCCTTGTGGGTAGCACGGTGATATTGTGCTTTGGGCGAACCCGGCTCGCTGTCCTGCACTAACAATTTCGAGGCTGAGTAATGACACATGCCTGAAGAATATGTTGAGGGAGGGATAAAGAAAGAGAGATAGACATTAAAGAGTAGTTCACCTAAAAATAATGTCATTCCAAACCTGTATGACTTTTTTTCTCTCTCTCTGGAACACAAAAGATTTTTTTTTTTTTTTGGTTCATACAATTATAGTCAATTGGGTCCACTGTTGTTTTGCAACTTATTGACTTTTACTCAGTTACACAAAACAGTTCTTCAAAAGCCTTCTTTGAAATATCGTCTTTCTGTCGCGTAACGTGAGTGCAAGGAACGCACAACAATTGAGTCAAACAAAATAATATTTATTTCGAAATCTACAGGGAAACGTAGGAGATAAACAGAGAATACTCAACAGTTTACACAGATGTAAACCAGACGAGATCGGACAACAGACTGAAAGAAACAGGGAGTATAAATACTAGAATAATTGAGGGAACTAATGAGTTAATTAACAGAACAGGTGAATGGGATAACTAATCAGACACATTGGGAAACTGGTTCAAACAGGCAGACAAGGAAGGCAGAACCAAAAGACAGCCCATCTGAAAAATCCAGCATTGCTGGGGGGGTATTCCATAAAGCAGGTTATGTGACATACCTGGGTATGTTTAATGCCGAGTTCAGACTGCACGATTTTCAAACCGGTCGGATCACTGCTCTGGGGTAGCATTCAGTCCACACTGAACGACGGATCAGCGACAGGGGGTTTCACACTGCATGACTGTACAAGAGGAAGAATCGCCGACAACTCTCTCTCTCTCACGTGCAATGTGACAAGTAAACAACACAAGATCACGTGTGCGTCAGACCGGAGTTCTCGTGCGAGATGTGGAATTGTTATTAAAAATGATAAACTGCAGAAAGTTTGCGCTCCAAATTGTCTGTGCTGATTTGGGGAGAAAAAGAAAAAAGATTATGGTGGAGGAAATGGCTAGGGAGACACAGGGAGCAAGGATCGTGTTCTGCAAAGAGAGTTTGAGGTAAATAAATAATTTTGCAATGTTCTGCTGCGGCTGGATGTGTACATTTTTGTGCCTTGTTTCTGTTTGATATAACTGTAAATACATCTATTAAAATACTGATATTCTGGTCTGTAACTCCTCCCTGAACTTCCCGCTGCCCTGTATCTTGCCCTCTCATTAGCTGTAGGTCATCGCCGGTGTCATTTTCAGTCAGAACTCATTTCACATTTTGAATCGCGGACAGGTCCAGAGATTTAGCATGCAAAATATCTCGCGGGCGTCGGCGACTCGTCTGCGATTCTCTTTGATCGTGTCTTTGATAATTCACACTGTGTGATTGCCGATTTGCCTGTGACTTCGGGCATTTGTCTGCAATTTCGCAAAACCTGTCGGCGAGTCAAAATCGGGGCTAAAATCGGGCAGTGTGAACTCAGCATAAGAGTAAGTTAGCGGATAACCTCAACTTTCAGTTCCAAAAATTGAGGTAACTTTCAGGGTATGTAAGTAACCATGGCAACTCACTCTCTGAACATAACCTGCTCCGGTGCAGTTATGATCCAGGGTTAGTTCGCTTAAGAGGTATTCAGATGTGTTTCATATAATTAATACATGCCACATGGATCTGCATTCAATTAATGCATCAAACAAACAATATAATCCTTATTCTCAGTGAATTAAGATTACTTATTAAACGAGGACATTGAAAAAAATATTGCAGAACCACCAAATAGGTGGAGATAGGTTATGTAAATCACTCATTAAACAAAAGAAGGAGGAGGAAGTAGAATGGCGTGCTCTTTCTTAGCGTCTGTTTCCATGGTGAATCATCGATTCGTCGCTCTGTTGAGAATGTCTTGTGTGTTAAACGGGAACATACTCTGGGTTGTCTGAACTTACTCCCGGACTCATTTTTGGAACCAGCATACCTCGAGTAAGCAAGGTTTGGGTTAATCAACCGAGAGTTCAGGGTATATGTGTAAGTTAACCTTGCTTTCTGGAATACCCCCCTGGTCACCAGCATAAGGTATGTTTAGCATGCTGGATCCCAGCATGGGATGCTGGTGTGCTGGTGGACCAGCATATGTTGTCTTTTGGGTGCTACACAGAAAAATCCTGTTAAAGGGAACATAACACACAGTCTCTACCAATCTCATGTTAATATTGAGCACCTATAGAGTAGTATTGCATCTTTACTGCACTTCTAAAGACCCTTCTGTGAAGCTCCTGAAATTCGCAGACGACACCACCGTCATCGGCCTCATCCAAAACGGTGATGAGTCTGCTTACAGACTGGAGGTTGAACGGCTGGCTGTCTGGTGCAGTTATAACAACCTTGAGCTCAACACGCTCAAAACGGTGGAGATGATAGTGGACTTCAGGAGGAACAGCCCTGCTCTGCCCCCACTCACCATCATGAACAGCACAGTGGCAGCAGTGGAGTCATTCAGGTTCCTGGGCACCACCATCTCTCAGGACCTGAAGTGGGACAATCACATTGACTCCATTGTAAAAAAGGCCCAGCAGAGACTGTACTTCCTTCGTCAGCTGAGGAAGTTCAACCTCCCACAGGAGCTGCTGATCCAGTTCTACTCGGCTGTCATTGAGTCTGTTTTGTGCACATCCATCACTGTCTGGTTTGGTTCAGCTACCAAATCTGACATCAGGAGACTACATCGCACAATCCGGACTGCAGAGAGGATTATTGGTGCCCTCCTGCCAACCCTCCAGGACCTGTACTCTTCCAGAATGAGGAAGAGGGCAGGTAAAATCATCACAGACTCCGCTCACTTTGAACAGTTACCGTCAGGACGGGGACTCCGATCACTGGCCACTAGAACATCTAGGCACAGGAACAGTTTCTTCCCACAGGCCATTTCCCTCTTGAACAGTTGAATACCTGAATAATGTTTTTAAAGCTATTTGAAATATGAGGACATATGAAATGTCCTCATAAACCACGTTTACGTTGTAATACCAGTGTAATAGCATGTCATTATACAAATTTGTGTCCTCATAAATCACATACACAAAAAACAAACTTCATCCACTGTTTCCTTAATGCTGGGTTATTTGGGAAGCTGAACAAGGTTATCTTTCCCTCACAACCAAAAACACGCTTCTTTGATGACATGGTCAATGATTGTCATTGATGACAAAAAAACTAGTGTGTAGTTTGACACAAAAAAATGTGTCACACATCCAACTAATAAAAAATAAAAAAATAAAAAAAAAACTTTGGCCTTGTTTAGCATGAGAATCAAACTCTTTAACCGTGTAAATAAGTCAGAATGCATGAAATAGCATTAGACATCCCCTTTAAACAAACACTGCAGTTTTTGTTCGCAATCTATAAAGAGTAAAAGTAACTGAAGCAATGTTAGTGAAATAAAATTCACACTACAAGTGATGATTGAGTATTAGACACCTCAGGTTAACAAGCAGAATCACTGAAGATAAGAGAAACAACAAGAACAGAAAAAAGAGAAGAGATGAGTAGAAACACAACAAATACAACACTTTCAGCCACACAGCCTTAGATGAAATAAACTGCAAATAAAATCAATATCTCACCAGGGGATGATTAAACAAATCCACAAACAGCATTACCATATTCACTTTAAGTCTGTTTGAAGTCATTATGGTGATTAGTGTTCCCTTTAGTTGGGCACTTGGCCATTGACTTTGGTGGAATTATTTTGTTTTAAGCAATTGTTGAAAGTGCATGCTATCACTATTTTCAACAATATGTCATGCTCCTGACTGTACTGACTTTTACTGTATGCACACTTTTTGGAATCAGTGACTGACAGCTGGATTTTGACATGTTCCCAAGTCTTTAAAAACAGTAACTTTCATTATCAAGTTGTTATTTACTGCCAAATTCACAGTTATTTACTGTGGTTCAACTGCTTATGATGATGCTTTTATTAGGCACTTTTCTTGGTTTTCATATCTTTAAATGTTTTTGTTATGCAATATACACAAGCTCTGATTTGTGTACAGATCTTTTGAAACAGAAGACTATTGATAATTCAATAAATCATATGTTTTAACGTTATATTGTTTTTTTACAATGTCCTTTACATCATTGTGTTAAATATAGAAATATGCAAGCAAAAACTATGCCCGTCCCCAAAACACTACTTGCATACAGACAGCTGGCCTACTCACACTCAACCCCGCAAGACCATGCTGGTGAACCAGTTTCACTTTTATGTTCTGCAAAAGATAGAAATTCATACAGGTTTGGAACAACTTGAGGGTGAGTAAATGACAACCAAATTTTCAATTTGCATAAAATATCACTTTAAGAATGGGCGGCCAAAAAAAAAAAAAAAAAAAAAAAAAAAAAGTTTTGCTTCTACATGATTCAGCAATACCAGTTTCTCACCTGGGGGATATGCTCTATTCGTCACATATTGACGCTTGGTCAGGACCTCTCGGCGTCACTTTTTAACTCACAGGGTACCGCTTTAGCGTTGTTTTACGGCACACAGGGTACTCCATTTGATTTCAGTTGTTTGCCCAATGCGTCAGATCAAGATTTAATTCTTTGCATTTGTAAAAGTAGACATGATTTCATGAATATGTATAGGCTATTTTTATATTTTGGAGCAACTAACCCCACTCCTACCCTAAAACATACCCACTTCTCAACAATATAAAACACGTAACAGGCAAATAAAAATACAGTCACATGTATTTATTGCAAAACCTGACCAAAAACAGTATAAAAGTATTAACTCATTTTGCATTCCAAGTCTTCTGAAGTCATACGATATCTTTATGTGAAGAACAGAGTTGATCTTAATGTTTTAATCGCAACCCGCCGCTCCGTGAACACACACACTCCACTCAGTCATATCTCATTCAAATGATACACCCGACTCTTTAGCATGACGCGATCATCACGAGACACACGAGAGCCAATGGCATTTTACAATCAAAGCTGACGTAATGACGCAATTGGTCACGAGACATATGACAGCCAATGCTGTAAAGCTGACCTAACGTTTCTTCGGGCGGCAATTTTTGAAATGTGTTCATGATCTTCAGTGGATGGACTCGATCGCTTTTGGGGATTTTCTTCGCACAAATCAATCGTTTGGCCTCAGAACACTTGGAATATTTGTACTTTTTGAATAAATTGTGGCTGCAGTCGCATCTGCCTGTTATATCCTGTTTTTTATAATAAACAAATGGGTAGGTTTAGGGATGAGGTTGGGTTACGTGTTCAAAACGTGTCTGAAAAAAAAGAAAATAAATGTAAATAAAATTATGCTGGCTGATTAAACAGAGAATCACACTCCATGTCATAATGGCAAAATCATAACCCAATATATAGTTTCATCATGACGATAACCATGCCCAACACGTCTGTATATGATGCCAAAGGTTTCTCACTGAAATCAATGGAGTACTGCACATTGAAAAACAACACTAAAGGGGTACCCTGTGCATTAAAAAGTGATGCCGAAGGGAACTGACCAAGCATCAATATGTGACGAATAGGAGTGAGACCGTGTTGTCTAAAACTAGTATGGAATGGATGGAGCCATGCCATTCTGCATAGCATTAATACATGCTTATTTCTTAAACAGCACTGTAGATGTTATGCAAATGATTGATTTATGCAATCGTCCGAATACGCCGCATGCACCAACAGATTTCTTAGCCTCGAGCAGGAGCTTACTTGTACCTGCATTTTGACTGTTGTCAGTCATTTGGTTAGAACCGCGACGCAATGCAACGGCTCACGTAACTGCACATAGCCTTGGTTTCTTCCTTTTCCAAATATCCCAAGGCATCACTGCCTGCAATTTTCAGCACAGATTGATTTTAGCACTCCTTGAAGCCAATTTGGAATGTTTGCGTGTTCTTATATTCTACTGATTTGATCCACGAGGGAGAGTTGTTGGGAGGAAGGAGCCAAACGCAGAGGGGGATACGGATTAAATTCCATATTAAAAAGAATGGTAATAGCTATAAAATAGCAGCTGCCTGAGGCTGCTTGGAGCAACGACGAGGCCTGTCTTTCTTGTCCTTTTTACATTATTCAATTACTGGTGAAATGGAACACCTGGGACACTACCGGAGTGACAAAAAGAATAAAGAACAGCTTCAAAATATGTAAATGTTTGAACAGGGCTGCGCGTATCAGTTTACGAAAAACGAAGCTCTCTTAACTTGTGGTGCGAGATCTTCCGGTTTAAAAACACTAGGAAGTTAAACGCACGGGGACCGCGGGGTACATGCAGGGCAGCGAACGTAGTGACAGGCAGAGACTCTGGGAGGTTGCACAGACGCTAGTGAAGCGAAGCACCGAGGAACTGGAAATTGCTTCAACACATGCTCTTTTCTGTTCATTTTGCAGGCAGATGAAAGCGCTGAGAAAAATCTCCACACTTTCCCCTAAACTTCTCTGAAGTGAAGTGAGAAAGAAAAAGAGTTGCGCTCCGAGAAAAAAAAAAACAGGGAGGGAAAAAAAAAAACGAGAGGGGAAAAAAAAGGGAAGTTAAAACAATCGTTGAGAGAGACAGAAACATAAAGAGCGAGTGGATGCTGCCATTCTCTCAGTGGGGAGATATACTCCACCACGCCAGCTTTTGCGTTTAAAAAAGTCTTCGGCTTTGTGATTTAAAAGAGGGAGTTGCAAACAGCGAACACAAAAGAATATTCAAAAATGCTCGAGCAAAACAATCCTCTGTCTCTTCTCACCCGCCCGCTCCGTCAGGGGAGATCTGCGTGGGGGTGGGTGGAGGGGAGGATTGAACATCTGAGAGGAGTGTCAGGAGTTGCTGACAGAACGCATGCAGACAGCCACTCTTTTTCCGCAGAGGGCGTTGAGGTGAACATCTCTCTGCTCTGTGAGCCACATTTACACAAGGTAAATAATTTGCTCGAGATTTCCCGCACAAAATGGATACCAGGGATTCTGACCTTGGTAGAAGCATGTCCTCATTGGATGATCGTGTCATTGGTTTGAGTGGGCTTTGCATGGTTTGGCTTTCAAATACTTTGAATGGATGACCTAAACATCATGTTTTGGAGCAGAATATGACATTGAACCCTCCTATTGACATTCTCTTGATATTTTAGATAGTAGAAAAGGTTTGTATACCATTATAGTACTTTAAAAGTACACTACCATTTAAACGTTTGGGTCTGTACATTAAAAAAGAAGAAGAAATTAATGCTTTTATTCAGCAAGGATGCAGCAGTAAAGAGATTTGCATGCATAAGATTTCAAATAAATACTGCTCCACAAAAAAAAAAAAAAAAAAATATTAAGCAGCACAACTGTTACCAACATTAGAAATGTTTCTTGAGCAGCAAATCAGCATATTAAAATGATTTCTGAAGGATCATGTGACACTGAAGACTGGAGCAATGATGCTGAAAATTCTGCTTTGACCTCACAGGAATACATTACATTTTAAAATATATTAACCCATTTAATCCCACCGGTCACAATTGTGAATTGTGAAAAAGCAACTTCTGTTATGAAGCAAATGTTCATTTATAATACAAATTTAAGATGTCTACATGAGTTCTGGGCAGGTCTAACATTTTTGGGTAGTTTGGTCATGTGACCACACACATTTATTTCTTGGTACTGCCATCTTAACACAATGATGACGTGAAAGCTCAGAAATGACAGGAACATGACAGGAAATTAATTTTTTAATAGCTCATACATTTTTTCCACACATCATCGGTTCTCTATACATACATATTGTATATATACATATAGAAATAATATTATATTATAGAAATCGTATTGAAATTATATTAATACATGGTTTATTCTGTTGTCAGGCTGCAGATAAATTAAGACGGTCACAATTGTGACCGGTGGTATAACACAGGGAGTCTATGTCCCCTCTATGTCATTCTGTGTTATTCATATGAACTCTCTTACAAACTGAACTGAAATATATCTATCTATCCATCCGTCCATCTGTACTTCTGTCTATCTATACTTCTGTCTGTCTATCTATACTTCTGCCTATCTGTCTGTCTATCTATCTATACTTCTGTCTATCTATCTGTCTGTCTATCTATACTTCTATCTGTCTATCTATCTATCTATACTTCTATCTGTCTGTCTATCTATCTGTACTTCTGTCTATCTATACTTCTGTCTGTCTATCTATACTTCTGTCTATCTGTCTGTCTGTCTATCTATCTATACTTCTGTCTGTCTATCTATACTTCTGTCTATCTGTCTGTCTATCTAGCTATACTTCTGTCTATCTTTCTGTCTATCTATTTATACTTCTGTATATCTGTCTGTCTATCTATAATTCTGTCTGTCTGTCTATACTTCTATCTGTCTGTCTATCTATACTTCTGTCTGTCTGTCTACTTCTGTCTATCTGTCTGTCTATCTATCTATACTTCTGTCTATCTATACTTCTGTCTGTCTATCTATACTTCTGCCTATCTGTCTGTCTATCTATCTATACTTCTGTCTATCTGTCTGTCTGTCTATCTATTCTATCTGTCTATCTATCTATCTATACTTCTATCTGTCTGTCTATCTATCTGTACTTCTGTCTATCTATACTTCTGTCTGTCTATCTATACTTCTGTCTATCTGTCTGTCTGTCTATCTATCTATACTTCTGTCTGTCTATCTATACTTCTGTCTATCTGTCTGTCTATCTAGCTATACTTCTGTCTATCTTTCTGTCTATCTATTTATACTTCTGTATATCTGTCTGTCTATCTATAATTCTGTCTGTCTGTCTATACTTCTATCTGTCTGTCTATCTATACTTCTGTCTGTCTGTCTACTTCTGTCTATCTGTCTGTCTATCTATCTATACTTCTGTCTATCTATACTTCTGTCTGTCTATCTATACTTCTGTCTATCTGTCTGTCTATCTATCTATACTTCTGTTTGTCTGTCTGTCTATCTATACTTCTGTCTGTCTGTCTGTCTATCTGTCTGTCTATCTATCTACCTATACTTTTGTTGTCTATCTATACTTCTATCTGTCTGTCTGTCTATATATACTTCTGAAGTTTATGTCTATCTATCTATACTTCTGTCTGTCTATCTATACTTCTGTCTATCTGCCTGGCTATCTATCTATACTTCTGTTTGTCTGTCTGTCTATCTATACTTCTGTCTGTCTAAACTGAGCTGTCTGTCTGTCTGTCTGTCTGTCTGTCTGTCTAGTTATCCTTATTTATTGTTTGGGTTCAGTTTATAATGAAGTTTATAATAATTACCTTCCGGTTTCCTCTAATCTGTCATTTTGTCATTTGTGCTGTACTGCTGCATAGAATGCTATTTTGTCCTTTTTGAAACTGAGCCAGACCAGGTTTACTACTTTGTTGGTGGAATAAAACAGTAATTTCAACAATTTAACCAGTCTTTAAGCTAATTGCTGGAGGTTTGTCATTTTGTAAATGCATTAACACCATAGACCTAGACTCCATATGTTCTACCACCGGACACAATTATGACCAGACATAAAACCCATTTCTTATGGACATTTCAATATATATATATATATATATATATATATATATATATACACTCACCTAAAGGATTATTAGGAACACCATACTAATACTGTGTTTGACCCCCTTTCGCCTTCAGAACTGCCTTAATTCTATGTTCTTAATTCTTAATTCAACAAGGTGCTGAAAGCATTCTTTAGAAATGTTGGCCCATATTGATAGGATAGCATATTGCAGTTGATGGAGATTTGTGGGATGCACATCCAGGGCACGGCTCTGTTCCACCGCATCCCAAAGATGCTCTATTGGGTTGAGATCTGGTGACTGTAGGGGCCATTTTAGTACAGTGAACTCATTGTCATGTTCAAGAAACCAATTTGAAATGATTCGAGCTTTGTGACATGGTGCATTATCCTGCTGGAAGTAGCCATCAGAGAATGGGTACATGGTGGTCATAAAGGGATGGACATGGTCAGAAACAATGCTCAGGTAGGCCGTGGCATTTAAGCGATGCCCAGTTGGCACTAAGGGGCCTAAAGTGTGCCAAGAAAACATCCCCCACACCATTACACCACCACCACCAGCCTGCACAGTGGTAACAAGGCATGATGGATCCATGTTCTCATTCTGTTTACGCCAAATTCTGACTCTACCATCTGAATGTCTCAACAGAAATCGAGACTCATCAGACCAGGCAACAGTCTTCAACTGTCCAATTTTGGTGAGCTTGTGCAAATTGTAGCCTCTTTTTCCTATTTGTAGTGGAGATGAGTGGTACCCGGTGGGGTCTTCTGCTGTTGTAGCCCATCCACCTCAAGGTTGTATGTGTTGTGGCTTCACAAATGCTTTGCTGCATACCTCGGTTGTAACGAGTGGTTATTTCAGTCAAAGTTGCTCTTCTATCAGCTTGAATCAGTCGGCCCATTCTCCTCTGACCTCTAGCATCAACAAGGCATTTTCGCCCACAGGACTGCCGCATACTGGATGTTTTTCCCTATTCACACCATTCTTTGTAAACCCTAGAAATGGTTGTGCGTGAAAATCCCAATAACTGAGCAGATTGTGAAATACTCAGACCGGCCCGTCTGGCACCAACAACCATGCCACGCTCAAAATTGCTTAAATCACCTTTCTTTCCCATTCTGACATTCAGTTTGGAGTTCAGGAGATTGTCTTGACCAGGACCACACCCCTAAATGCATTGAAGCAACTGCCATGTGATTGGTTGATTAGATAATCCTTTAGGTGAGTGTATATATATATATATATATATATATATATATATATATATATATATATATATATATATATATATAATATAAAGCAGTTTATATGTAATAACTGTATTTTGATCAAATAAATGCAGCCTTGGTTAGCAAAAGAGACTTTTGAGACCCAAACGTTTGAATGAGAATGTATTTATTTCAACAGCATTTTCAGACAGTCCTTTAGTACCCACAAAAGTTAGATAAAAGTCCACACATCTGAGAGCACTACATCTGAGTACACTAAATAGACACTCGCTGAATTTCTTTTTACCCGGGCGGTAACCATAGCAACAGTACATCGCTCGGGCTCTTTGCTTTAGGATAAGTATTGGATGGTATATCAACAAAACAAAATGTCAAAAGTCCTGTCTCAATACAGATTACTGACATATCACAAGTACACCATGTGCAGAATTATTATGCACGTTGATTTTCTGATAATTTTTTTTTTTCAGGCACATTTTACCAATTCTAAACCACATTAATCTTAATAACTAATATTAATTTTTATTTAATCATTTATAAGTGATATATAATTGTTCAGGTAACATATTCAGGTTTATATTCAGGTGTGCAGAATTATTAGGCACGTCTTCTTTTACAGATAAAATGAGCCAAAAAAAGAGCTTTAACTCAGACTGAAAAGTCAAAATGTATTAAATGCCCATGAGAAGGATACAATACTAATGCAAAACTAGACATTGCAGTTAAGGCATGACCAATGGACAGTGAAATGTTCATTGGGTCAGCAGGGTCAGACAAAAACAGGTGGCGAAGAAAAGACACGTTAACTGTAAAAGAATTAAGAATTAAGGTGAAGAATTAAGCGTGAAACCATCAGGGACCCTTTAGTCTCCAGCGCCACCATTTTCCAGAACTGCAACCTACCTGGAGTCTCCAGAAGTGCATGGTGTCAGGATCTCAGTTAGGGAATGAATCCTAAAAAATTACCCCCACTTAATAAGAATCACAAGCTGAAGTGTTGTAAAACACATGAAGACTGTTTTTCTATAGGCTTTATAGACAGATAGGTTGAGAGTGACTCTTGAAGGACCAGCACCACATCCTCTCATACCACTGTTTGAAGAATTTATCTTCTAGAATCTGGCAGTAAGTTTTGGGAGTTCATTTTTAGTCCATCTCTGCAAAACGGACTTCAGAATAGGAGATGGACTAAAAATGAACTCCCAAAATTTACAGCCAGATAGTCCGGTAGAGCTTTAGCTTGAGGCAGTTTGGTTTGTGCAATATTGAATTTCCCTGAAAATTATTGATAGAAAAATTGTAAAGAGGCTTTTTTGGAGTACAAAGATAAGCTCTTTTTCTTTTGAAAAAACAAAAACAAAAATGCAATTTCACTAGTAAATCATGCACAAGACAAGTAAATGTGAATTAGGAGACGGTCAAATTTGATTGAATGTATTTCAAGTATTTCTGAGTATTTCATGGATGACTAACTTTTAAATAATTAATGAACTGATTCAACATTTCCTCTTTTTGTTGTAAATCTTCGTTGAACACAGAAGGCCACATTCTCTCAGACATGATACTGATCTATTGATATTCAGAACTGTGATCCCGCCTAAGTTTTATACCGTGCTTTAAAGTAGGAAACTCTGAAACATCAAGCAGTGGCGTACTGCTAAGATGAGAGCGGAACAAAAACAACTGAATTCCATCAAAACAGATTGTCAAACCAGATGGGAAGCTCCCAAGAACTGGGCCAGGATGTGTGTGGTGCAGACTTTGAATAGGCAAACATGGTAGGCTTCACAAATAGTGAACAGAGCTGCCGAAAGACAGTTCGCTCATTACTCTCTGTAATCGAAGATTATCATTAAACCACGGCTAAAATGGCTTCAGATCGCACCAATTACCCTCCCTGACGTGTATCACAATAGCAATTAAAAACTAATAAGGTGGGCTGAAGTACAATTTAGCCTTGTCAGTGGTGATTATGTGTCAAACTGTATTTTCCTCCTCAGGTCGAGAAAGTGGGTGATCTTTAAGTGGACTGGGTGAAACTTACACAAACAGCTACTGTATAATTGGCCTCTGGTTTCAGTCAACGGTGCAGGCGCAAAGATATCTCATGTTATGCTACGCTGTAAAAAAAAAAAAAAAAAAAAAAAAAAAAAGGCCAGAAGGCAAAGTTCTCATTTTTAATACATGACAGGCAACCCAAGCATCTCCCCCCCTTGCTTTCCATACCAGCAACCCAATGCTGACGACACGGCACCTTCATTCAAAGGTCGAGACGTGGATCAATGAACTTCAACATGGCTAATGAATTCCAGTCACCATTTTATAGGATGTAGTAATTTAGGATTCAAAGGAATTATTCAGTTAAGCTCAATTGACAGCACTTGTCGCATAACGTTGATTAGCACAAAAATTAGTTCCTACTTATCTTAAAAAACAACAATACATTGTATGGGTCAAATTATCCATTTTTCTTTTATAACATTACAACATCTGTATTAACAAATTTCATGTAAATGAGGGACGAGTCAATTTGTGGTAATACAAATGTTGTTATATATATGTATGTATTTCTTTATTATTGTTATTATGTTTATATTAGTGCTGTCAAATCGATTAACCTCACCCAAAATAAAAGTTTGTGTTTACATAATATATTTGTGTGTATTTTGAATAATTAGTATATATAATACACACTTTATTTATATATATATATATATATATATATATATATATATATATATATATATATATATATATATATATATATATATATATATACCTCACCTAAAGGATTATTAGGAACACCTGTTCAATTTCTCATTAATGCAATTATCTAATCAACCAATCACATGGCAGTTGCTTTTAGGGGTGTGGTCCTGGTCAAGACAATCTCCTGAACTCCAAACTGAATGTCAGAATGGGAAAGAAAGGTGATTTAAGCAATTTTGAGCGTGGCATGGTTGTTGGTGCCAGACGGCCCGGTCTGAGTTCACAATCTGCTCAGTTACTGGGATTTTCACGCACAACCATTTCTAGGGTTTACAAAGAATGGTGTGAAAAGGGAAAAACATCCAGTATGCGGCAGTCCTGTGGGCGAAAATGCCTTGTTGATGCTAGAGGTCAGAGGAGAATGGGCCGACTGATTCAAGCTGAAAGAAGAGCAACTTTGACTGAAATAAACACTTGTTACAACCGAGGTATGCGGCAAAGCATTTGTGAAGCCACAACACGCACAACCTTGAGGCGGATGGGCTACAACAGCAGAAGACCCCACCAGGTACCACTCATCTCCACTACAAATAGGAAAAAGAGGCTACAATTTGCACGAGCTAACCAAAATTGGACAGCTGAAGACTGGAAAAATGTTGCCTGGTCTGATGAGTCTCGATTTCTGTTGAGACATTCAGATGGTAGAGTCAGAATTTGGCGTAAACAGAATGAGAACATGGATCCATCATGCCTTGTTATGGTGGTGTAATGGTGTGGGGGATGTTTTCTTGGCACACTTTAGGCCCCTTAGTGCCAATTGGGCATCGTTTAAATGCCACGGCATGCCATTAAATGTCACATTCTCTGATGGCTACTTCCAGCAGGATAATGCACCATGTCACAAAGCTTGAATCATTTCAAATTGGTTTCTTGAACATGACAATTAGTTCACTGTACTAAAATGGCCCCCACAGTCACCAGATCTCAACCCAATAGAGCATCTTTGGGATGTGGTGGAACGGGAGCTTCATGCCCTGGATGTGCATCCCACAAATCTCCATCAACTGCAAGATGCTATCCTATCAATATGGGCCAACATTTCTAAAGAATGCTTTCAGCATCTTGTTGAATCAATGCCACGTAGAATTAAGGCAGTTCTGAAGGCGAAAGGGGGTCAAACACAGTATTAGTATGGTGTTCCTAATAATCCTTTAGGTGAGTGTATATATATATATATATATATATATATATATATATATATATATATATATATATATATATATATATATACACACTCATTCATGTATACATTTAAGAAATATTTAATTTATTTATTTTGTGGTAATCAACAATATGCCTGGAATATTCATTCATTTAAAGAGACTGGGCTCACATGACTAACAGACACTAAAACTTGAAAATGTTGCACACTTGAGTCTGTTGTTTCAGCAGGGCTTGTATTAATGTTTGAAGTGGTGTTTCATTAGTGTTCATTGAGCAGTCAGACTCAGCATAGGCTTACTATTATTACATCGCCTCTGGCTACACCTGGTTTATGCTTATTCACATTCAACCGCTGATTTGTTAGGACATAAAATCCAGTGGACCTAATGCATTCTTGATTAATGTGAATTTATGCAAATTTCCATGATTGCAAAATACACTTGATTACTCAAATGAGAGTTACTGTGTTGTCCTTCAGGGTGACATGTGGTACAACTGAGTAGACCAACACATGTGCTGAAACTGCGGGTGAATCACCTGTGTACTATGCTGAATTGATTGCAGTTGAACTTTAATTCTCCCCTGAAGATTTTGATTTTGTTTTTTTGCCTTTAAACACGCCTGAAGCTCTCCTTACAGTCCTTCTTTTCGCTGCAGGCGAGAATGACTTCAGTGGCTCGCGGCCTGATTTAATGTTTCCACTCTACCTTTTATCTGCAGGTCTATGATGTGATGAACACATCCCTATTTATCAAGAGTGACCACTGTGATCCCACACTGGCTATCCAGTTTGTTCCGTCTGTCCCTTTCAGCATTTCTCTCATGGTACAGAACAAGAGATGCATCACACAATCTTTAATTGGGTCTTATGTGCAGGTGATGGTTTGTTGCCGTCAGTGGTATCTGAGGTTGATCTCTTTAGCATTAATATATTCTCTGTGCACATAAAAACTCCTCTTCTAGTCAGCACATCACTGAGCTAATTAGGGACAGCATCTCACTGTAAACCTAAATGAGTTGGCAAAACAAAAAAATGTAGGTAATTAGTTACATTAAAATTAATAAGTTAAATTCAAAGTAGAACTGGCATTTTTATTTTGTACTTATACATTTTAATTGCTCTTAACTTTAATATTTTAGTAAGTAATTCATGCATTTAATTTAAAATGATGTAATCTCAAATATTTTAGTAGTGGAAGCTTGGCTATCTTTCAATAAATGCTAATTTGCTAATCTGTAACTCAATGCTTTGATAGCATTAGCTTAGCATAGCAATTGCTGAAAGAATACGGCAATATGGAATATTTAATATATATCTGTTCTCAAACTAAGCTCATGCTCTACTCGTCACTGTGATAGTAAACCTCCCAAAAAACACCACATAATAGAAACTCTTATAAATTAGCATAGCAAAATATTAAACACTAAATCTCCCACTTAACATTAATTTTGCAGCAAAATTATTAACACTTAATTTTAGCATTTACTCTCCCTTGTGAGAGTGTCATGGCAAAGCATGCTGGGAAATAGAAATTCCAGCCCAGTTTCAGTTAAATTTAAGTTAATCTAAATAAAAAAAGTTCATAAAACTCAAAACAATGAAACAATTCAGATTACTTACAATTTTTCAGTTTGTAAACTCAAAAGAAAAAAAGTTATAAATATTCATAAAATTGTATTTGATTGAACTATTTTGTTTAAGTTTACCCTACTCAAACCAATTAATAGGTTTGAGCATTAGGGTTTACATCAAATCAGATAGTTTTCACAATCTTTATTCCATCTCAAATTAATTTCAAAACTTTCTGCAACAACTACTGTAAGACAGGGGTTCCCAAGAATTTTTATCAGCCAAACCTCTTAGATGTAAAATATTTACTTGAAGGTACCTGGGATTTTAAATTAATATTTCAATAATTTAACGACACATTTGCATATTCACGTTTCTCTGATGAATGGTCACATGATATGCAAGAAAACAAAAATATCTAATATTACAGTTAATGTGATGTGTTTGACTCCAAGCACAACATGTAAAAAAACTGCGATATGACATTTAATTTAATATGAAAATGTCTCATATTCATAGTGTTCAGACTACTGCTAATGGAAAAAGTAATTTTTAAGCGTTTACACTTAAAGGAACACTCCACTATTTTTGATAATAGTTGAAAACAGTTAAAAAGTTGAGTTTTACTGTTTTCGAATCCATTCAGCCAATCTCCGGGTCTGGCGGTAGAACTTTTAGCATAGCTCATTGAATCTGATTAGACCGTTAGCATCTTGCTCAAAAATGACCAAAGACTTTAAATATTTTTCCTATTCAAAACTTGACTCTTCTGTAGTTACATCATGTACTAAGACCGATGGAAAATGAAAAGTTGTAATAATCAAGGAACTTTGCTGATGTACCATGGGTGCAGCAGGCGCAATGATATTACACAGCGCCTGAAAATAGTCCCCAGCACGCTCCCTGTGCAAGCAGGTTGTCACATTGGTTACTTTTTTGCGTAATATCATTGCGCCGCTGCACCCATAGTACAGCAGCAGCATTGATTAGTATGCAGGAATGAGAGTATAGTTCGTAGACATATCAGTCTAGAAAATCGCAACTTTTAATTTTCCGTCAGTCTTAGTACATGATGTAACTACAGAAGAGTCAAGTTTTAAATAGGAAAAATATCAAAACTCTTTGGTCACTTTTGAGCAAGATGCTTACAGTCTAATTAGATTCAATGATCTATGCTAAGCTATGCTAAAAGTTCTACTGCCAGACCCGGAGATCGGCTGAATGGATTCTCAAAAAGGTAAAACTCAACTGTTTAACTCTAGGGGAGTGTTCCTTTAACAAGAACCAACTAATATTTATATCCTAATGTCAAATACTAAAACTTTTATTTTGGGTAAATATTGGTGAAATGCGATAAACTTATGTCCACATAATTGTTGGAAATTATGCAAATATGAATGCAATATTATCTCTTAAAAAACAGCTGGCCAAGCAACAAAATGGACACACACTGCAGCAATAGTAATATAGATGCAAGAGACAAGTAGGTAAAGATACCATTCATTTTCTCCATAGGGAAATTTATTTTTAATGATAACTCATAAACTCTTTAAAGACAGATCTACTGTGAGCTCCGAGGCTGCTAATCAATGGTATATGCTTTTTCTGAAGCCATCTGTTTGCATTATTTTAACAGCCTGGCAAACACCTACATTACCAGTGTTTAATGCCAATAAATCGCCACCAGTCAAAGAACTGCAACGAGCAAATGGCACCAAAAGAACTCTTTAGCATTTTACCCACTCCCATGAAGCACTGCGAATGATGTAATTGAGCCAGCCTCCCGATGCTCTCAAGCTACTTACTGTTTTAATATATCTGCATATTATGCAATAAACTTAAAATATGCATACATAATCAACAACTTTAAATCAATAGCTTTAAATTTCTCAATTTTTCATTTGATTGTCAATTGCAGTCCTTCATGGGATTGTAGTTCTTGTAGTGGCCAAAGTTTAAAAAAATTATCTGGACGTATGACAGAGTATTTCTGTTCCAAATACACTCCTTCAGGATGCATATGTTTCAGAATGATTGTGTGGCGAGGCAAGGGGCCGTGAGAGCGGGCCGGTGGCGAATGATGATGAGCGTCAGCTCTGCGCCACACCGGTCTCGTCTCTAAAAGGAGGAGCGACGACAGTGCAAGACGAGAGAGGACCAGGCCTGGACTTTATGTTGCGTTTTGTTTTGTATGTAGGCGGCAGTCGTCCGTGAGTGGCTGCCGCTGTTATTATGTTGTGTCTTTGTTTTGTTTATAGGTGGCAGTCGTCCGTGAGGGGCTGCCGCCGTCATTGTATTTTGTTTGTTTATTTTTGATTAAAGTTTTTAAATGTTCGCCGGTTCCCGCCTCCTTCTTCCCTGATCTTTGAACTACGTTACATTGGTGCCAAAACCCGGGAGGAAGGAGGGACATGCTGTCGGAGAGCCCTCGCTGCTGAGGGGGATCGTGGTGCTGAGGAGTTCGGGCAGCGTGGATGAAGGAAGACCGCGAGTGGCTGCCCGAGGCGGTGGTGCTGGAGCAAGTGAAGATCGGAGTGGGACGGAGCGCTCGCTGCCATGCCCCTGGGTCGAGGTGGGGTGGCTGCCATCCGAGAGGGGGTGGAGGAGTCGCCGGCTGAAGCCTGCTGCCGTCCGCCATGTAGGGGAGGAGCAGGGGGCGCGGGGCTCGCTGCCGGCTCCCTCAGTAGGAGGAGCCATCGCCGGCCACCAGGGGGCGGAGGAGGATCGAGCCGTCCACCAAGCGTCCAGTGCCATCGCATGGCACCGGGAGGAAGAGCCTCTCGGCGGGCTCAGGACCGAGCGGCAGTGTGTCCGGGAACGATGATGAGCTGTCATCTCATGCTCCTGGCCCGCTTTCTCTCGCCTCTGTCATGGAGCCGTGATCGGTGAGTAGACCGCAGTCTCGCATAAAAGGAGGAGCGACGACAGTGCAAGTGGCGAGAGAGGACCAGGCCTGGCGAATGATGATGAGCATTTGATTTCGAGCCCTGCATGCATGTCAGAACCAGGCCTGGAAAATTTGATTTGGCCCTGCATGTGCAAAGGGTGGAATTCTTCTCTCCAGATGAGCACGTGCGCACATCAACCAGGGGTGCATTTCCCAAAAGCATCGTTAACCAACTATGGTCGCAAGTTCCGTCGTTATTAACATAGTTCAACCAGCCTAACCAGCCATAGTTCCAACAAACATTCACAAACAGCATCACAACAGCATGGTTTGAAGCATAGTTTCTTGTTTGCATGACATGTGGACTTAATAAACTCTTATCTTGAGCAAAATAAGCAAGCTGACATTTAGTAAAATCTATATATTTTATTTCGAATACATACAAATGTAATTTAAGTCTTTTAAGTTTGCCAAGAGAACCTTTTTTGAAAAGTGCGCATGTGTATACGTGCTCTAGTACGTAAGAACGAGCCTATGATTGAATCTGGAAATAAAGCAAAATAACTGAGAAAAATATGAATTAGTCCTCAGGTGCCATATCCATAATTTATAGCAAAAACTCTAGCATGAATTTC
Source organism: Paracanthobrama guichenoti (assembly GCA_018749465.1). NCBI lineage: Eukaryota > Metazoa > Chordata > Actinopteri > Cypriniformes > Gobionidae > Paracanthobrama > Paracanthobrama guichenoti. Next base: position 32,334,815 of record CM031966.1, read on the forward strand.
GATCTCAAAATAATTCATTACTCCACCACCTTCGTGACATCATTAACCAACGTGGTTGAACGACAGATTTGTGACAATACGGTTTCGGGACACAGTCGTGACTAGCTGATTTCTTTAATAATGCAATGTACTATGATAGTTAAGCAGTGAGTAACATCGTTGTACGGGAAACGCACCCCAGAGCGAGAGCAAGAGTACGCCCATCAACGAGCTTTGTTCTGGTTACGGAAGCCGTCGCTGTCATTTTATTTTTAGACCATGAAATCAACAATGTCTCCAAAGAACAGTGTTTTTTGTTGTGAGGGAAAGATAACCTTGTTCAGCTTCCCAAAGAATCCAGTGTTAATCCAGTAATCCATTTTGACCTTGGATTTGCAGATTGTATGAAACTAAAAGATGGAGCGTTCCCAGCGATGAAAGATCCCGGTCATGAGTTGGAATCGCAGGCTGTAAGTAAAACTGCATCAAATCTCTGTGTTTTGTTGGCAATCGGCGCGTAAGTGCATATATTGTAAACACGAACGTATAGTGAATCAAAAGTTATCCAGGGATAATGTGATGTGGTGTGTAGTGTGTGTGTGTGTGTGTGTGTGTGTGTGTGTGTGTGTGTGTGTGTGTGTGTGTGTGTGTGTGTGTGTGTGTGTGTGTGTGTGCGCCCACTGCACATCTGCACAAGCTCGGCTGTTTTCGGAAAGAATCGGTAACGTGTATCTGTCTTTTATAAATCTGATCAAACTAAAGACTCTTTAGAGATGTGAAGGATGCAATACTACTCTATAGGTACTCAAGATTAACATGAGATTGGCAGAAACCGTGTGTGTTATGTACCCTTTAATAATGTGAGATTAAATACATAAAGTATATTTGTATTATTTAACATATTTAATTATTGCAGGTTTGCGTAATATTCTGAGTTTGCATTTTCAGTTTTTATTCATTTTCAAGAATAATGAATTTGTTTTTTGCCAGTGAGATGAGCAAATGCCTGCTCACATTTAGTCCAGAACTATAATAACCATCATGTTCACACGGCGCACACAATGCAGACAGGAGAGTTGTCAGTCAATAAATGGAAAAGGTAACTTGTGTTACTTTTTGTTGTTGTTGTTGTAAATCGAAAAGTAATGTGTTACTTTACTCATTACTTAATATGACTACGTAACTCACATTTCTAATGTGCTACCCCTAACACTGATTTTGATACAATCAATAACTTAGACACAATATGGCACCCGTTGCTTTTGTATCAGATGAGAGACAGATGCTGGTACGAGAGACAAGAAAGTAGCTGTAGTTTCAATTACCCATTGACAATGGCGAATATTATGAAACGTCACCAACTAGAAACAAGAATTCCAGAGAGCCACCTAATAAAGAAACTATATTTGTAATTTGCCATTTAATGTAGCCTTACATCTAACAAATGCTCAAGTTTTGTTTATCTAAATACATATTTTCATAGAGGAATTTGAAAAATAATGTTTGTAATCATACCATTTATATTTCTACTGTTCATATGAGATTTGGAAAACTGCTGACTGCGGTCAGTGTTGTTCTGGGGGTATATTCTCTGTAAATCACTGTACCAGGCAGGGAATTCCCTGCATTCCCAGCAAACTACATATAAACATTGATATTTATGATTTTCCAGCACAATCCTTTTCCAGCACAATCACAATCAAATGCTTTGCTTTCTGTTCAAAATTAAATATAGCCTGCATATGAATGTCACAATTTATGTGAAATGCAATGCATGCACTCATATATGCTGCTTATGCATTAACATTGCACTGTTTACTTACTGAGCATAGGCAATTGCAGATGCAGAAGCAGGATCATTTTCTTATGTTTTCTGTATTTTAAAAAGAAACTCCTTTGTAGGGATCATCTGGATGCAGAATCTCCTGACAGTGTTCCCCCTCTAGCTGCTGTTTGCTTTGGACTCTTTGTTTGCTATAGTAGCTGCCTCATGATGCACTGCCTTTTTATTCTTATTCTTTCTTTAATATAGTTTCTTTGAATTGTCCTCCCTGTCATCTCCCTTCATTTTTAATTATGAATTCTTTCACATGCCATACAGTATTGCTAGTGCGTATTCAAGAGGAGACATGCTAAAATATCATGCTCAGATGAAGACTGAGTTAAAATGAGCATGCATATGAATATAAATGTTCGAGCCTGAGGATGAAACGTCTTCATCGATGTGCCATTTCCCTGGTGCAAAGCTTTAATCTATATGAAAAGTATGGCACCGGTGTTAATATCACCATATCCCTTATGCAAAGACAAGAGACAATTAAAGTGAGCTTTGAAAATTAAGGAGAGCCATTTAACATGGAAATCTGCATTAAACAGGTAGATAAATCCATTAGGAATGGCTATAAAATGCAAGTGTTCAATGTATTTTTCTTGGTAATTGTTCTGAATGAAGTGATATAAGGGGTTGTTTAACAGATACCATTAAACAGGGATGTTTTGAACATAGCCACAGTAATTTATGCGTTTTAATTCAACTATTTATCTTATATAATGCATTATTATTAATTGTTACATTGAGATTAATGACATTTACGTTAGTTCTGTTTCCTAGACAATTGATCTCTGTATATCCCTCTGGAAAGTCAAGGTGCACATTTCCTCAGGATGAAGGTCTTTTATCAGAGCTCAAAAGCTGTGCGCAATGCTGTTCACCATTTTGATTGTCCAGGGCAATCTCAGAGGAAGCATATGGGTTTGAGCCATTTCCTGAGCTAGATTACCTTCCTCTGGACTCTTGAGATGCAGTTACGAGCCTCTAAATTGGGAGACTGCTAATGGTTAATCACAGCCACAGAAGGAACACAAGAATGTAAAGTTTTGGTATGAAAGTGAAAGTATTTTCCAAATATTATTTGTAGTTCTTAGTAGGGCTGCACGATATTGAAGAAAAATGCGATAATTTGATAAATAATGTGATATTCGATATGCGATACGATATTGCTTTAAAGGTGCAAATATCAAAAAAAAAAAAAACTAGGCCAGTGTTGTATATTTTGTTCAATTGAGTACTTAGAATATCCCAAATGTTTCCAACTATTTGTAAATCGTGAGAAAATTGCTATTTTAACCAATGAACCGGGACATGTGAGGGAGTCGCCTGTCAGTTGCGTCATATCCGCGTTACCCTCGGTTTCCGGTTTTATTTAGCAGAAGCGTTTTACTCTTACACGCTTTAGTAACACCGTTATAAACCATCTACAAAAGCTCAGTGTAGTGTTACCACGTTAACTTTATCATCAGTGTCATAGCAGCCGCCGAGCGAACACACAGAGTCACATCATAACATAATTTCCAACACACTCAAATATATCTAATATGATAAACAGAGCTGCATTACCTCATACTCATGAAATGGCGCCAGCGACTGTGGCATAATAAAAGTCCTGCTGCTCGTGAAGCGTATTGCGTTCATCTAATTAACAATCGCTCCAGCGGCCTTGCTCAGCTCCCACAACACTCGGTCCTGCTCTGCTTCATACTACAGTAATGTTAATAATCGCATCCATGAACATGATTTCTGCCCGAGTCCTTTCCCAATTCTTTTCCACCAGCTGTGAGGTGAAGACCATGCGTCCCAAGATTCTGCGCTCAAACTTGGCATCATCAAACTACGCCTTTGTTTTGAATTGGCGACCTCTAGCGGACGGAAAAGTTACATAGTGCACCTTTAAGTGTGTAAAATCTATTTAAATTATATGTAAAAAAAAAAAAATATTTAAAAACTGAGAATGATATAACCATATATATATATGTTTCACATTCTTTCTGGGAAAAGAAGGCATCACTACGACTTCTGCAAGTGAACAACAGTGTTTTAGCATGACATAAAAATAATGTCACAAATCTGACAATGTCATTTCAACATCACTGTAAACAAAACAAAAAAGCGTTTTAAATACCAACAACTCTTTGCTCAACTTGGTAATATAGTTACAAACCCGATTCCAAAAAAGTTGGGACACTGTAAAAATTGTGAATAAAAACAGAATGCAATGATGTGGAAGTTTCAAATTTCAATATTTTATTCAGAATACAACATAGATGACATATCAAATGTTTAAAATGTGAAAATGTATCATTTTAAGGGAAAAATATGTTGATTTTAAATTTCATGGCATCAACACATCTCAAAAAAGTTGGGACAAGGCCATGTTTCCCACTGTGTGGCATCCCCTCTTCTTTTTATAACAGTCTGCAAATGTCTGGGGACTGAAGAGACAAGTTGCTCAAGTTTAGGAATAGGAATGTTGTCCCATTCTTGTCTAATACAGGCTTCTAGTTGCTCAACTGTCTTAGGTCTTCTTTGTCGCATCTTACTCTTTATGATGCTCCAAATGTTTTCTATGGGTGAAAGATCTGGACTGCAGGCTGGCCATTTCAGTACCCGGATCCTTCTTCTACGCAGCCATGATGTTGTAATTGATGCAGTATGTGGTCTGGCATTGTCATGTTGGAAAATGCAAGGTCTTCCCTGAAAGAAACGACGTCTGGATGGGAGCATATGTTGTTCTAGAACTTGGATATACCTTTCAGCATTGATGGTGCCTTTCCAGATGTGTAAGCTGCCCATGCCACACGCACTCATGCAACCCCATACCATCAGAGATGCAGGCTTCTGAACTGAGCGCTGATAACAACTTGGGTTGTCCTTGTCCTCTTTAGTCCGGATGACATTGCGTCCCAGTTTTTCAAAAAGAACTTCAAATTTTGATTGGTCTGACCACAGAACAGTTTTCCACTTTGCCACAGTCCATTTTAAATGAGCCTTGGCCCAGAGAAAACGCCTGCGCTTCTGGATCATGTTTAGATCTGGCTTCTTTTTTGACCTATAGAGTTTTAGCCGGCAACGGCGAATGGCACGGTGGATTGTGTTCATTGACAATGTTTTCTGGAAGTATTCCTGAGCCCATGTTGTGATTTCCATTACAGTAGCATTCCTGTATGTGATGCAGTGCCGTCTAAGGGCCCGAAGATCACGGGCATCCAGTATGGTTTTCCGGCCTTGACCCTTACACACAGAGATTGTTCCAGATTCTCTGAATCTTTGGATGATATTATGCACTGTAGATGATGATAACTTCAAACTCTTTTCTCTGAGAAACTCCTTTCTGATATTGCTCCACTATTTTTGGCTGCAGCATTGGGGGAATTGGTGATCCTCTGCCCATCTTGACTTCTGAGAAACACTGCCACTCTGAGAGGCTCTTTTTATACCCAATCATGTTGCCAATTGACCTAATAAGTTGCAAATCGGTCCTCCAGCTGTTCCTTATATGTACATTTAGCTTTTCCGGCCTCTTATTGCTACCTGTCCCAACTTTTTTGGAATGTGTAGCTCTCATGAAATCCAAAATGAGCCAATATTTGGCATGACATTTCAAAATGTCTCACTTTCAACATTTGATATGTTATCTATATTCTATTGTGAATAAAATATAAGTTTATGAGATTTGTAAAATATTGCATTCCTTTTTTATTCACAATTTGTACAGTGTCCCAACATTTTTGGAATCGGGTTTGTATGTCAACATGAAAAATTTACATCAAGCACATCCAGGTAAACAAAAATGATTAGTTGTTTTTGTCATTTTGTCATTTTAATTTATTTGCTTTAAGTTTTTTAGGTAGGCCTACAGTACATTAGATCTATTTAACAGCATTCAAGTAAGAAACAATACAGAAACTGATTAATATAAAACTAAAACACTGTAAGATCTTCATCTAAATTAAATTGATTTATAATAAAGCTATAGGTTATTCAGTCAAGAGCACTGAGTGATTTTCTCTTTATCTTTTGCTGTTTGACAGACAGCAGCAGGTTTACTGTATTAGGCTGCTGTCCCTTTAAGACCTAATGCATCCAATTGACACACAGCTGATTTATTTCCCAAATGTTTACAGTCACTAAAGACATAACTGACTGTATTTCCATGAATACTTACCAAGACAGGCATTTCGACATAACTGTGTGAGTATTTGACCGTTGGTGGGCTACACTGTCAGAAAAAAAGGTACATTACTGTCACTGTGGTGGTACCCTAAGGTACAAAACCGAAAAGGTACTAATATGTACCTTTAAGGTATTAATACGCACTTTTAAAGTACTGATATGTACCTTTTAAGGTACTAATATGCACCATTTAGAGGTGAGTAAGGTACAAAGATGTACCTTTTCACTTTTTGTACCTTAGGGTACCGTCCCAGTGACAGCACTTTTTTTCTGAGAGTGTATAAGAGAACTGAATTCGCGATGGTGCGCTGTCCGTAAGGCTGCCCCCTGTGCATGTTCTTTGTGTGTGTTTCAGACAGCAGCCAACGCAAGTCCTGCAATGAGTTGTTTTCCACAGCTTATTGTGCTTAATTAGCCTAGAAATCTAGACGCATCCTAGCGGCAGAAAATCTAATTTGCTGTGAGTGTAGTCTAGCAACTCTTGGTAGACCTGCGAGCTGGAAAAACCAAACTCTGGTCAGGCCAATCACATCGTGTATAGAGTCGGTGGGTGGGCTTAACATAATGACGGCAGAGTTGCCGAGGTTCCGCGTGCTACTTAAAAACAAAGAAGCTGGTAAACAGCGGTCTTTCCAATCGGCTTTGGCCGTGACTCTGGGAGACTTGTTGTTAAGCTTTTCTTTGAGAAAAGAACAAAGAACGGCACTGAAGTCATTCCTAAGAAAGGAAGATGTGTTTTGCCGACCGGATACGACGAAAGTTTAATCTATTAACAAGCTCAGCTTCATCTTCTTCGTTGCTCTGGTTGGTTGTAGCGCTATCCTATTGCATGAAGAGGGAATCTGAAAGACAACCGTTTATCCCGCCCCTCGGATTGAGCCCTGCCAAGTGGGTGTGTTCCCAGACCCAACATCTTGATGTGGGTCTGACTTGTCAGGCTAGTGCTTAATAACTCTTGTTAACATCAAGCAAGTCACACTTAAGTAACAGTCACATGCATAGTCTATTCTCTACTATATGCGTCGACCCAAAACGTAGACTTTTTGCAACGTTTTGAAGTAGCTTATTAAAATCATTCAGATATCGCATGCCGTTGCAAAATGCATATATTTAGTGTGCAGATATCCATCCATCCATCCATCCATCCATCCATCCGTCCATCCATCATCTATCTATCTATGCTACTTAAAAACAAAGAAGCTGGCAAACAGCGGTCTTTCGATTCGCATTTTTTTTTATCACAAATCCATCCATTCTGTGATGCGCATTCGTGACATCACGTAATATGCAATTATGTTGAAAAAGTCACGGTTCAAAAAGGTAGGGCAGGGGCGAAAAACTCACATCTCATCATCTCCTCGAAGTTCAAAATCGTCCGACATTGTTATTTTACCTTTTAACTCCCTTTTTCAAGTGTGACCTTTTCAACGTAATTGCGTCTTACGTGACGTCACGAACACGCATCACAGAACAGAGCAAGGCGAGCATTTGTGCTTATAAAACTTAAGCTTTTTGGTTTTTTAAAATGACTGATCATTTCGCTTGATTCATCATCCCTTATTCATCGTCTGGTATCGTTTAAAGCCCTCTGAAGCTGCACTGAAACTGTCATTTGGACCTTGAACCGTTTGGTGTCCATTGAAGTCCATTATATGGAGAAAAATCCTGGAATGTTTTCATCAAAAACCTTCATTTCTGTTCGACTGAAGAAAGAAAGACATGGACATCTTGGACGACATGGGGGTGAGTAAATTATCAGCAAAAGTTTATTTGAAAGTCAACTAATCCTTTAACTACTATGTACTCACATCAAAAAAATAAGTACAGTGTACTTATTGTGTTCATATTGTATTACTGAAAAACACTCGTGCTGCTATTGAGGTGGGATACAGGTAAGGTTGGGACACATTTAGTGGTAGGTTTACGGTAATTCTATATTTAATTACAGCTGTAATTACATGCAGGTATTTTATAAATGTAAGTGCAATATAAAACACGTATGTACACAATAAGTGCACTGTATCAAATCAGTCATTCAAATGTTAATAGTAGTTAAAAACACCTAAAGTGGGACCAAAATTTTTATTATACAGTACATTTATTTTTGTAGAAATGTTACATGTAAACAATTTTTTTACATATTCTATTATTTCTTCCCCTAAAACCACACATTCTTACATTTCTCTTCCACGACAGGCAACAGTGAATTTTCAGTTTACATGTAACACATTTCTAAATTTCTTCTGCTGTTGCTGTTTTAGGGGTTGTGAGGTTCCTTCATGTTCAAAAATGGGAGTGATCATGCTGGGAAAACTCAATATATCCTACTACATGCTTCCAGACTTGATTGGTTGATTGTTAAGATTGTGATTCCATTTCAATGGCAAGCCATTTGCCAATTTATCAGACATTACAAACATTTCATGGATTTATGGAATATACATGCATGTCATTTTGCATGTGGTTTTGATCATTCATTTCTGTGCAAATTGTAGACAATTGAACTTACTCTTTTGCACTGCGTGCCAAAACACATGCAATTTGCTTAAATTGATAAAAAAAAAAAAATATGTTTTTTGATGTGAACAGGAAATGATCTGTTCAGAGATCTGAACTTATTGTTTTGAGAAGGGAAAAAAATCTAATTTGAGAATTGAGCCAAAGCGATTGAGTAATTAATAACTGTAATTATTCATGCATTGGTGCATGCTGAGAAGAAGGTGACCCATTCATACTGAAGCAGAAAACCATTCATAATGTAACTCACCTCCTATGCTTGTTGTTTTAACATAATAAATAAGAGAATAGAGTAATAGATAAACTTGTATTCCTGAAAGTTGTAAATTGGTTGAACTTATGAATAAATAAAAAACGTAAAAATAAATAAATAAAAGCTTTAATAATTAAGCGTTTTCAGCATTACTTCCTGAAAAAATAAACATTTCACAGTGTATTTCAGTTCTAATTAAATTTAGTTACATCAACTTTAAAGTCACCATGAAATCAATATTGATAATTCTTGTTTTAATTATATATGATTTATCCACTCAAAATGTTTTTCAAATCATGTGCCCTAATAATGTTTAATCAAAATAACTCTCCCTCTTGCAGCGTCATCTCTTCTCTTCTCTGACGATGTGTTTGGTGCTGTAGGGGTGGGACAACCTGTCACTCACATGACATCACAGCAATAGCAAATCACAACAATCCAATCATATCCCAATGGAAAAAATCAAGTCCCGTCCTATTTTTTCTTATTCAAGAAGCAGTTTCTCTTGGATATACGTCACTATACGGAAGAAAAGACTACTGCAACTTCCATTTCATGTCTATTTTAAAACCTTAAACCAACTGATAATATCATTTACAACTAGTATGCAGTTCCAGAACCTAAATGGCTCAAGTGTGTCTTGCTGAGAGATAACTGGAAGGTGGATGATCCTGCCGGATCTACTGTATGAAACTTGAGCTCTGAAATCAAACCACTTTGGAAGTGAAAGAGCATTGTCTTTCTGGAGAAAAACTCTTTTTGTGTCTATAAACTGAAAACCACGAAAATTCCAAAAGTATTTGAAGGTGCTGCTGTTTTTTCTCTCATAATTAAAAATACACAGTGTTTGGCCATCTGTGCATGCATAAAAATGCCTGTGAGTACACTAATTTACTGCGCCGGGTGTTTTATGATCTAACTTCTTTAATGGGCTGTGTATATGTCTGTGTCAAACAACAGGCTGCTCATCCTACAATCAATTTTAACAGTAGAGAACTATCTCCAGGTTGTTTTTTGTTGTTGTTGTTGTTGTTGTTGTTTACCTTTGAAACCAATACAACATAATGAGGCCTGCCAATAATATCTACTGGTGACATTATGCACTGTCTGAGAACCAATAGCAGTGCAGAGATCAGAGCTATATGAGGTAATCAGCTGCCTTTCATGATTAGGGTAGGTTATGACCTTATATTGCTATCATAAATAACACCATGACAGCCACAATATAAATTATGTATGAGTAATTAAATAGTACTGATTATTACTGATAAGAAAGTGCCTATGAGGGGGGCCTAATTTAATTGAATTAGATTTCATTGAGTGGTGATGCATTGTGTGTATACACTCACCTAAAGGATTATTAGGAACACCATACTAATACTGTGTTTGACCCCCTTTCGCCTTCAGAACTGCCTTAATACTACGTGGCATTGATTCAACAAGGTGCTGAAAGCATTCTTTAGAAATGTTGGCCCATATTGATAGGATAGCATCTTGCAGTTGATGGAGATTTGTGGGATGCACATCCAGGACACGGAGCTCCTGTTCCACCACATCCCAAAGATGCTCTATTGGGTTGAGATCTGGTGACTGTGGGGGCCATTTTAGTACAGTGAACTCATTGTCATGTTCAAGAAACCAATTTGAAATGATTTGAGCTTTGTGACATGGTGCATTATCCTGCTGGAAGCAGCCATCAGAGAATGGGTACATGGTGGTCATAAAGGGATGGACATGGTCAGGAACAATGCTCAGGTAGGCCGTGGCATTTAAACGATTCCCAGTTGGCACTAAGGGGCCTAAAGTGTGCCAAGAAAACATCCCCCACACCATTACACCACCACCACCAGCCTGCACAGTGGTAACAAGGCATGATGGATCCATGTTCTCATTCTGTTTATGCCAAATTCTGACTCTACCATCTGAATGTCTCAACAGAAATCGAGACTCATCAGACCAGGCAACAGTCTTCAACTGTCCAATTTTGCTGAGCTTGTGCAAATTGTAGCCTCTTTTTCCTATTTGTAGTGGAGATGAGTGGTACCCGGTGGGGTCTTCTGCTGTTGTAGCCCATCCGCCTCAAGGTTGTGTGTGTTGTGGCTTCACAAATGCTTTTCTGCATACCTCGGTTGTAACGAGTGGTTATTTCAGTCAAAGTTGCTCTTCTATCAGCTTGAATCAGTCGGCCCATTCTCCTCTGACCTCTAGCATCAACAAGGTATTTTCGCCCACAGGACTGCCACATACTGGATGTTTTTCCCTTTTCACACCATTCTTTGTAAACCCTAGAAATGGTTGTGAGTGAAAATCCCAGTAACTGAGCAGATTGTGAAATACTCAGACCGGCCCGTCTGGCACCAACAACCATGCCACGCTCAAAATTGCTTAAATCACCTTTCTTTCCCATTCTGACATTCAGTTTGGAGTTCAGGAGATTGTCATGACCAGGACCACACCCCTAAATGCATTGAAGAAACTGCCATGTGATTGGTTGATTAGATAATTGCATTAATGAGAAATTGAACAGGTGTTCCTAATAATCCTCTAGGTGAGTGTGTATATATATATATATATATATATATATATATATATATATATATATATATATATATATATATATATATATATATATATATATATATATATATATGCTGACAAAGACAAAAAGCTGTTATTTTTATGAAATAAAGAAGCCAGCTAATTTTTTGCAAATTATTTTTTCACACTCTGAAAGAAAATAGATGTTGCACTGAACTGGAAAACACACTGACACTTGAAGGATATTTTGCTAAAATGATCATTAATAATTCTTTCCAAGTGAATTTTTATAAGTAATAAAAAAGCAACCTTTTATTTAAAAGCTTTGATCCAAATGCTTTTAGTGATTAAAAAAATTAAAAAAAATAATAATAATTCAAATTAAGACAGAAAGGAAATTACACATAAAATCTTTTGAATGTCTCGGCAAAAGACTCTCAGATCTCAGATTGAGAAATTCATTGAAGTTTGCTTTCCTATTTTTAAATGTCAGTGCTTGACAAAGTTAAACACTAATGAATCATTCATTTTAAATCAATTATAATATCTTTGTTATTATATTCACCTGTGCACTCTATACCGAGTTTAAAACTAAGTGGATCTGAAAGAGACACAGTCACCCTTTATGCTCTTCAGTACACTTATGGCTTATGACAGGTGTTATTAAAATACTGACACCTCAAATTACCCTTCATGACACAGTCCAGTACACATGTGCACATACAGTTCAGCACTCAAAAATGAAGTGCCTTGCTTTGAAGCATACGAGCCATGCCTTGCAACTTCTTACGCTTTTAAAATGGTTATGCTGCAAGATCTATGATGTAACTAATACCATAGACATTTTGTATCTTTAGTCAGAGAATTTGCATGCATGAATTTTAACCTTATGCACCAGCTTCCTTTATGAATAAACAGAATTTCAGTATGAACCATAGACCAGCAAATGTTTTGACACCACTGTAATATATATATATATATATATATATATATATATATATATATATATATATATATATATATATATATATATATATATATATATAATTAATACAGGGCCACAGCATTTTATTTCTGTTCTAATTACATGGCTAACAGTTTTTAAACTAAAGGGATAAATGTATGTCTATTAGCAGTTATGAGTTAATCTTTATGTTCACTTTTTGTATATATCAGCTCTGTTTTTGTGTATAAACACATTTGTTTGTGTGTGTGTGTGTGTGTGTGTGTGTGTGTGTGTGTGTGTGTGTGTGTGTGTGTGTGTGTGTGTGTGTGCGCGCACATGTGTGTGTATGCATGTGCAGATATGTGTTTCAATAAGAGAGCAAGACAAATTGAGAAAGATATGGAAAAATATAAAACAAATGAAAGTCTGTGTATATGAAACAACCACAGACAGAGTGTGTTCTTAAATGTATGTATGTTTATACGTGTGTGTGTGTGTGTGTGTGTGTGTGTGTGTGTGTCAGTCCATCCATTCATGTTTGTATCATTATCATCAGTAATCGGGAGGCTTTAGTGAAAGATTTTGGGTTTGGGTTTTATGCTAAAGGACAGACAATGATTAAAGGTTGCAAAAACATTATTAATGTATTTAGAGCAGCATACACAATTGTTTATCATCCAGTCTTGAGACATCTGAGAAGATTTCTGCAGTCCGGGTGTTGCTTCAGCACCATGGACAGCGCCGTTTTATTGTAAATCTATGTTCATCGTATGGTCAAGCAAAGGAAAAGCCTTTTGCGCATGCGCGATTAATTAATACGAATTTTATCATTCATTTAAAAAATAATCAACGTTAATAATAAAAAAGATTGAGTAAATATGTGTACAATACAATATTTTATTAGGCGGAACATTATATAGGGACTTTTCTTTTTCCACAACTTACATCTGTGAGCATTGTCACTGAACACTAAATCAATCAAAGCTACTTATTATCCGGAATGTAGAACACACCATAATGTAAATATGTATTTTATAAATTAGATAGATGTCTAGCAAAAAGTTTTAAGACGTCTCCATTGGCTGATATATGATTTTTTTCCTTTTTTCTCATTAATAATCACTGTATAGCAGGTGGCCTACATTTGGCATATTTTCAGTATGTTCAGCATCCAAACGACACATCATTGACAGCACAAAACAGGAATCTTCCATTCGTGCAAAAATGCTTTGGGGCCATAAAGCACTTCCGCAGCTCCACACCACACACCTCACTGGACGGAAGCCGAATCATTAAGGCTATACAAACACAAAATAAAGCACTGATAAATACACCTAGTTCGGGATTCGAAGTTCGTCTTCGTCTTAAATATCTTCTCATTTATATAGTGGTCCAGATAATTGTCAGTTGCGAATTGTTTCCCATCGATAAAATCCAAGAACAATCGCGACTGAAAATTCGCTGCGGCCAAAAAAGGCGGGAACTCCCATATGCAGTTTTGCCTTGTTTCAGTTTTGTTCAAAGAACTGATACTCATTTTTCCTCGGTCTCCTGAAAATATCACTCGCATGAACACGTTTGCGAGTCAGTTATAGAGGAAAGACTAAAAATCCAGAGAACGTGGAGTATTTCCATCCGCCCATTAGATTCCCTCGTTCCAACTTGAGATAGACTCGATCCTCGCGCTCGACCATCAGTAGAACTCCGTTACTCGCCGCCTCCCGCGTGACATCCTGATCCCCAGCAAAGGCAGATATGACCGGGTACTCGTTCTGCATCAGGTTAACCTGAATAACAGAACACAGCGCACTTAAGTCCTTTGAAAGCAGAGAATCGGCTTTCCACGAGGGTTCATGAATAACGCATAGTATGAGAGGTGACTGCAATAGTAATTTGTGCAAATGATTATGCCGCTCTGCTCACCTGTATGGTTTGTCTGTTGTACACCTTGACCACATGAAAGCTGAAACTGTATATTCCTCTGCGTGGCGCGGTAAACACACTCGCTTTTAGGTCGAAGTGATTGCCAATGTTTACTAAGACCTGAAACAAAAGCAACATGACGCGTTACAAATCCACTAGCAAATGGAAATGTGTTAATCTCCATCACATTTACTGTAGCCTACTTTTAGCTCTGCAATTTTACACGGACACATGCGGATCTTCCGAGCGCAGTGTGGCAAGCTCTTTTAACATTTATTCGTTACAACCAACTAGTAAATGTGTGTGTGTGTGTATATATATATATATATATATATATATATATATATATATATATATATATATATATATATATATATATATATATATAAACATATTCAATAATGACTTAATAATGACTTAGACAATAATGGCTAATATATATATATATATATATATATATATATATATATATATATATATATATATATATATATATATATATATATATATATATATATATAAACATATTCAATAATGACTTAATGACTTAGACAATAATGGCTAATATATATATATATATATATATATATATATATATATATATATATATATTCCAATGGTAAGAAATAACATTTCATTGTTTCTGGCAACATCCATTGAATTCTATGATGATCTGTGGTCCAGATACCAATTGATTTTTAACTATGTATTACAATTGTTGCTGGTCGATATTTCAGTTTTACAAGTATTCATTTAGGCTACTTGTTACTATTACTTATTATTTGGTTATTTGTAAGTAGTCAGCTGTATCAGTCTGACATGTATCAGTTTCAGTTGTACCAGTTTTATTTTTTTATTATTTTTTATTATTATTATTATTATTATTATTTATTAGATAGCATTTATTTATAAGACACTAGTATCTATCATAATGGCCACAAATACATTTATTCTCACTACACTTGTTTACATGTTAATACAGCTTGCCATAAGCGCATTCCAAACCTGCCAACACGTTGGGTCAGTTGTAATTACTACAGGTCTATTTTAATAACTGCGGGTAAATTATTGTTAATCTAAATAGTTCGCTTGTTGTTAACCTTTGGGGTTAAGTTTAACATGTTTGACAGTATGGCCGTTTTTAATTTTTTTTATTATTATTTGTTGAAAGGTTGGCGACTATTAGCCATTGTACACATTATGTCTGAGCAACATTGCATACATTTAACTAAATAATATTTACACAGGGGGGAAAAGAGAGATTTACAAAGGAGAATTACGCCAATGAATTGGTTAAAAATGTGTATTCGTCCGATATAATAGAAACGTCACTTCGTGAAGTTTCTGGCTGAAACTCCCGAGCACAGCCCTACAGTTCCTGTGATTACAAAGTCACCAACGGGACACCTGACCTGGTCAAAATAGATGGTCGTGGATGTGTTGCTCATCTCCGAAGGTTCGTGGTTTGTCCCTCTGACGGCCGAAAAAGCCACTTTGGCGCTGCCGGAGCGCACAGATATCCCAAGCGAAGAGGTGACTCCTCCGTCAGAAGAGGGGTTGGAGTCGCACACCACCAGACACTTTCCCTCCAGAACGATGGGCTCCGTGTCATTCTGGCCAAGACAGAGCCCTATGCCACATCCCAGGAGAAAGGCGAGAGCCAGCATGGCAAAGGGTCCGGGACAGGCTGCTGGCACCATGATCGGAACAAGAATCCTGTGCAAACTGATCTAACCAGCAGCCCCTTGGAGGTTTGATGTGGCTCTATCACCTGCTTCAGACTAACCTCTCTCTCTCTTTCTCTCTCACTTACTCTCTCTCTCTGTAACTCACCGTCACACACACTCCTTTTCTTCTCGTCTATGCGCATCAGTTTGAGGTGCTCAAGAGTATTTGCACAATGTTTCCTGAATGATAAAAAAACGAAAAATCAGAACAAACATATTTTTTCAAAGCAATACTAATACACGAATAATAATTTATCAGTAAATAGCTAAACAGCAAATAGGCTATCAATACCAGGCTTGACGACATTAAATTGCGCAACGATACGCAACATCTAATCTCGACTAAAAATGCAAGGTCAAACAGCGTTTAGCTCACTTAACACATATTAACACAATTTCAAAAAGTTTTTCAGTTAGATTTTTTCCCCTGTAGTATATATCACTTCTATAATCATCACATACATTTACGATGAAATAAATCAATAAAAACAACACCACCATGCAATTTAATATCTGTTTCTATATGTTTTCTTTAGACTCCTTTCTACTTCATTCTGTCATTATGTTACCTGTTAAATCCATAGTTGGGTGTAATCTGTGTGCCTGCTCCTTCAGCTGTCTTGAGAAGGAGTGAAGCGCGCACCCAATAAGAGTGGAGAAAAGCAATTGCTCCTTCATCCTTTTTTAGAGGGCGCTTCACGCCCATCCCTTCTTTTCAAGTACAGTAATAATTCTGGAGCGGACGTTTCAGAACATAAAACTCAGGCATCACCAGATAATTGCATTTAAGTGTTTGTTTGCGATATATCACTGCCAGATTTTTGCATCTCTGTATTATTTTACATAGTCATAAAAATAGCAAATAGAATAAAATAAAAGTTTTGATACGGGATTAGTAGACCTGTTTTGAATTTGATGCTGATATTATATAGCTTAATTTCAGGAAATAAATTGACATGCACGGTAGAAATATCAGCATCCAGGTGGAATGTCTTGAAAGTCAGACAAAAATCGTGTGCTCCACCCTGTGGAGAAGAAGTGATATGATTCTCAGCCTGACATCAACCCTATGAGTCGGATCATCTCTATGTTTGTGGGGTTTAACATTGTAAATAAACTAGGGCTGTCAAACGATTATTCATGATTAATCGCATCCCAAAAAGGTTTGTGCTTACATAATATATGAGTGTGTACTGTGTATAATTATTATGTATATACAAATACACACATGCATGTATATATTTATGCATATATATATATATATATATATATATAAATACAGTATGAAAATATTTCTTAAATATATACATGTATGTGTATGTATTCAAATATACATAATAATTACACAGTATACACACACATGTAAACACAAACTTTTATTTTGGATGCGATTAATCACGATCGCCTGACAGCCCCTTTAAAATTTTTTGCAAAAAACAAATAATAATTAGTATAAAAAATTAAACAAATTTAAATGTAAAAGTTTAATTGTTGCCTTAAATTTCTAAGTAAAATCAAAGTGGTACCAAAGCTACAACCTGTGCGTTTGCACTTCTTCAATAACTTTGAATTGCATTACCGATGAAGACAATTGAAAACTGAAACTCTTAAAATCAAACAGAAATGATATTAAACAGATAAATGATGGGATACAAAGCTGTTAAAGCATGTGGTTTCATGCATATGCCCAATCGTCATTCTAAAAAAACACAAAAAAACAAACTTGTGATGAGCTCTCGGTTCTGTGGTTTCTATCTTTAAAAAAGCTTTTCAGCGAAACTCTGGAGTTGCTGTAGAGTGTATAAAGTGTAGTGTTGGGTTTGACAGGTCTACTCAGTATGTTATATCCACTGAACCAATTCTTAACCTCCCTAATTAATACTTTCCCTCACTCTTCAAAGTTGCTAATTGGAAATATTATGTAAGACGATCATGGCTGACGACTTCTAAAGAATGAAATGGGGATACTGCTTTAATTCATAATGGAATGACTCAACATCTTTATATCTGAAGTATATAATAGGCACTTCACAATAGTTTTTTGACTTTTAGGATACTTGGGAAACGTTTAATAATCAATGCGATCCCAACAATATTTTATCAACAATTCTGGCATATAAATAGCCAGAACAATGGTTTTAAAATACAATCCAAGTAAACTTTACTTGCAACACCAGCTTAGTGCTGGTGAACTACCGAGAGATCATGCATGTTCACAGATAGTCAACATCATCCTCACTCCAACATCAGACTCTCCGTGCACCTTTTTTGACAAGTATCACACTGTGGGTGGAGAGTGACAGACTCTGTGGAGGTTGACGTTGAGTATCCGAGAGCAGTGGCTGACCTAGGGCCTGGAGAAGGGCGAGTAAAAGAAAGAAAACATCAAATGTCAAGCTGGGTGGGCACTGGACCTGTATCATGGGGCCAAGAGCTGTTCATGCCCACAGAGAAGAGCTCTCCCCAACCACATGAAACGGTGAATTATTGTGAATGTTATATGACTATTTAATCTGACAGGCAGTAGACCACCATCAATCTTGAGAGCGCCTAGACTGCCATATACAAACATTCCCTTAGCTAGTTCCTATCTATCTATCTATCTATCTATCTATCTATCTATCTATCTATCTATCTATCTATCTATCTATCTATCTATCTATCTATCTATCTATCTATCTATCTATCTATCTATCTATCTATCTATCTATCTATCTATCTATCTATCTATCTATATACATATTAAAGATTTTATTTGTTTGTTTGTTTAAAGCAAAGTTCAACCTGTATATTTCACATCCATTAATTAATAGAAATTTGATTTAGTAAATTCTGTTGTATAGATTAAGCCAAGGGTTTTTTCAAACTTTCGTGTAATGTCAAGAACATATGATGATTTTATATCACCTTCCCAACATATAAAGAAGGGATGCACCCATATGAACATTTTGGCTGATATCGATAACCGATAATTCTTTATATTTGAAAGTTGATAACCGATATATTGGCCGATAAATATAAATATACATTTTAATATAATTTTTGAGAGCCTGATTACAAAAACAAAAGTCTCACCATTAAAAGACATGTCCCAAGCACACAATTTAATGTTTTAATTATAATTTTATGTTGCCTGTATTTTTACTTTTTGAAGTGATTTCCATCGCATTTCAAGCAACTCAAAACCTTCATGGTGAACAGTGCTTTATCAGCCAAGTTTTCTTATCGGCCGATACCGATATGGTGGCCGATGTATTGTGCATCCCTAAAATAAGGTAACGTTAGCTGTAAACATCCAAAGCAGCTTTATGAATTAGCAAAAGCTCCTCAAAAGGCACAAAACAAATAAAACTATATTATAAAAGTCCTTTTTTTGTGTTGCAAGGAATGAGAAAATTAACATTTAGAAATTAATTTAAAAAATCCACAAGATATACGTATTTTTTAAACTTTCAATTTGTGTACGTATCATAAGCACCTTCACCAGTGTTTCAGATGTTCACGGGTCCTGGTTTGAAAAGCTCTCGAATAGGCTTTCATATCTACATTTCCGCTCCTGGCCTGTTGGAGGCAGTATTTATCCAGATTGTCAAGTCACCTGTTAGTAGAAAAAAAACATTGTAGCAACAACGCAGAAACTTTTTGTTTTTCTCCGGGATGACATGTTTTAATTCTACGCTGAACTGTTTAATATACACCCATTAAAATATACCAGACTCTGTGAGATGAGGAAGTGCCCGGGGTGTAGTGCGATTAAAACGGTTGGCACCTGCGCGACCAAGAGTTGTGCTGGTTACCTTGACAGCGAGATGCCGGAAGAGCGAGACTGAACGGATAACAAGTCGAGAGGCACTTAAACACGTTTCAGAAGAGATACAAATTATGTCTTCGCAGTCCGTGAAGACTCAGAAGCAAGATGCTGAGAAACACTCAACTATTAAATCAAAATCCTTGTCCAGGTTGATTGTTACTTTTCTTGGTTATTTCGCATCATTCCATGTTTTAGTGCCTCTGCTAGGTCGTTTCACTGTGTTTGTGTTTCATTTTCTCAACAGACAACCAAAAACGACTGTACAACACCCATCATTCCACAGAATGACATCCAAACGCACAATAAAGACTTGTAAAAACTCCTTAGAAAGGCAAGTTTTGCGAGTGATACATTTTTGGTACATGTATGGTATTTTTTTAGCTTCACCGTGACTCTCTTGCTCGGCTCACTAGAAATTAGTTGTTTGTTTGAAGTCTGAAATCTATCTATCTATCTATCTATCTATCTATCTATCTATCTATCTATCTATCTATCTATCTATCTATCTATCTATCTATCTATCTATCTATCTATCATCTATCTATCTATCATTTGTCTGTGTCTGTCATTCTATCTATCATCTGTCTGTCTGTCTGTTTGTATATAATTTGTCTGTCTGTCTGTCTGTCTGTCTGTCTGTCTGTCTGTCTGTCTGTCTATCTATCTATCTATCTATCTATCTATCTATCTATCTATCTATCTATCTATCTATCTATCTATCTATCTATCTGTCTGTCATTTGTCTGTCTGTCTGTCTGTCTGTCTGTCTGTCTGTCTGTCTGTGTCTGTCTGTCAGTCAGTCATTCTATCTATCATTTGTTATCTTAAAATAGGATGCCACCAGAGATCATTCTCAGGATTCTCTCATACTTGGATGCTGGGTCTCTTTTCTGCATTAGTTTTGTCAACAAACTCCTCCATGAACTGTCAAACAGCAAGTGAGTGATTTCGTTTTTCTTCCGACCATTTATTTTATTTATTTTTTAACTTTTCATTGTCTCTCTCAAAGCGGAAAAATCAAAATAATTTTCTTCTCATTTTGATGTCCCTGCAGTTCTATGTGGTATCAGCTTTATATTCGTGAACATACCAAAAAGAAGAAAGCCAACCAAGAAGATCATATGATACGTGATCTTGGCCTGCTAGATGTACAGGAGAGGCCAAAGGGATACTGGAGAAACACTTTCTTCAAAGAAATTGCCAGCCTGAATGTGAACAAGTGGAGAAAAAAACTTAAACGCATCGACCCTTATTCAGGACTGCCACGTCATACAGAGGAAATCCTGAGGTCAGAGATTATCGCATTTTGTTTGTTTAGTTTATGTGAGTATTCACAAATGTGACTAATAAAGTCTGTTATAAATGGATGATCTTAAAATCCCTTTTACACTTTATCCTTTTGATCATTGAATGAATATATGAATTATATTTTAAAATGTAATTTATTCCTGTGATGCAAAGCTAAATTTTGAGCACCACTACTCCAGTCTTCAGTGTCACATAATCCTTCAGAAATCATTCTAATGTGATGATTTGCTGCTCAAGAAACATTTATGATTATTATCAATGTTGAAAGCAGTGTATATAGCCATTTGCTAAAATCATTTAAGTTCATTTTTTTCTCATTAATGTACACACATCACCCCATATTGACAGAAAAACACAGAATTGTTGACATTTTTACAGATTCATTAAAAAAGAAAAACTGAAATATCACAATATGTCCTAAGTATTCAGACCCTTTGCTGTGACACTCATATATTTAACTCAGGTGCCGTCCATTTCTTCTGATCATCCTTGAGATGGTTCTACACCTTCATTTGAGTCCAGCTGTGTTTGATTATACCGATTGGACTTGATTAGGAAAGCCACACACCTGTATATATAAGACCGTTCAGCTCACAGTACATGTCAGAGCAAATGAGAATCATGAGGTCAAAGGAACTGCCTGAAGAGCTCAGAGACAGAATTGTGGCAAGGCACAGATCTGGCAAAGGTTACAAAAAATTTTCAGACGGAAGCCTCTCCTCAGTGCAAGACACATTAAAAACACCTGAAGGACTCCAGGATGGTGAGAAATAAGATTCTCTGGTCTGATGAGACCAAGATAGAACTTTTTGGCCTTAATTCTAAGCGGTATGTGTGGAGAAAACTAGGCACTGCTCATCATCTGTCCAATACAGTCCCAACAGTGAAGCATGGTGGTGGCAGCATCATGCTGTGGGGGTGTTTTTCAGCTGCAGGGACAGGACGACTGGTTGCAATTGAGGGAAAGATGAATGCGGCCAAGTACAGGGATATCCTGGACAAAAACCTTCTCCCGAGTGCTCAAGACCTCAGACTGGGCCGAAGGTTCACCTTCCAACAAGACAATGACCCTAAGCACACAGCTAAAATAACGAAGGAGTGGCTTCACAACAACTCCGTGACTGTTCTTGAATGGCCCAGCCAGAGCCCTGACTTAAACCCAATTGAGTATCTCTGGAGAGACCTGAAAATGGCTGTCCACCAACGTTTACCATCCAACCTGACAGAACTGGAGAGGATCTGCAAGGAGGAATGGCAGAGGATCCCCAAATCCAGATGTGAAAAACTTTCCCAAAAAGACTCATGGCTGTATTAGCTCAAAAGGGTGCTTCAACTAAATACTGAGCAAAGGGTCTGGATACTTAGGACCATGTGATATTTCAGTTTTCTTTTTTAATAAATCTGCAAAAATGTCAACAATTCTGTGTTTTTCTGTCAATATGGGGTGCTGTGTGTACATTAATGAGAAAAAAAAAGAACTTAAATGAAGTTTCTCCATTTCTAGTTGTTTTGACTTCTTTCTTTCAACTGCCTTTCTGTATATCCCTACATTTAGTAATATGCAGCAAGACTTTGTAGTCAAAATAACGTCTTTGTTGTGACCTGATCTGTTGAAGATGGCATATTCCCCATCAAATATATGTCAAGGTGTGTTTTTCCCTCC
This sequence comes from Paracanthobrama guichenoti, assembly GCA_018749465.1. Classification (NCBI taxonomy): domain Eukaryota; kingdom Metazoa; phylum Chordata; class Actinopteri; order Cypriniformes; family Gobionidae; genus Paracanthobrama; species Paracanthobrama guichenoti. Next base: position 32,357,490 of record CM031966.1, read on the forward strand.
TGCAGTGTCTGGGCTTATTAAAGGTGAGTGTGAGAGTCAGCGTCTTAGATTTGCTCTGTGCTCCTGGGCGATGGGATACGGAAACACGCTTGATGATCTGCAGGCCGCGGCGTGCTGTTGTCTTAACCTCTGATTAGAGCTGCCGGGCCACTCAATTTTTCGACTCAAAGAGCGTGTGGCATACAGGGGGAATGAAAATAATTGTGGTCCTCTCTGAAGGCTGGGTGAATTGTAAAAATAAATTGCTTGGCCCCTACCTCTTGCCCAGACAAATCCCCATAGGTTCCTCAGTTACAAAGACACTGGAGGATGAGATTTACTTCGGTAATAATCATCTCCACTGACTTTCAGACACAAACAACAGCTATTAATCTCTCTGGGACTTTGCTTGTATCTTGTTTTAGAGCATTAATTGATATCATATGGTGCCAGTGCCCACACATGATGCATCATATTAAGTATTTCCCTAACCTAATGCCCTGCTTCTTTCAGACTTAATCTCATTTGTTGCTTGTATCTTGCCAAACAAATATTTCCCCACTCTTAATCAACTTAATTAGGTTAATGACGGTAATTTAAATAAATAAATAAATAATCTTTTTTTTTCCCCAATTTGTCTTAGTTTTCATATTTCAACATCACAGTTTTCATTCTCAAGTAAATGTATGTTGTTTCACGGATAATCAGGATACTTTTTTACAGGAAAACTAGATGCAGATTAATTATTATCATCATCATCATCATCATCATTTTTAAGCAGACTTCTGTTTTATGATACTTTGGCTTTTTACCTTTTACCTTTTTAAATGTATTTTTATTTTCATCCTTAAAATTAGTAAAATTTACTTAAAATGTTACTTTTTAACCTTTATATATTTACATTTTAAATTGTAACCATTGGCAACATTTTATTCACTAAACTGTATTAGATTTTTACTTTATACTGGCTTAACAAATGTAATTAATAATAAACTATTCAAAATGTATTATCATGCAAATGAGCTTCTGCTACCCGCCCCCCTTCCAGGAGAGGGGCGGATCCTTTACATGAGCTTCGGATACTCCGTCAACAACAAAACAGAGGTAAATCTCACTCAGCCTAAATGTCAGAAATAACCAGCTGTGTAGTGCAGACTTACATGTTTGAACTGGAGTCGGACACAGATGGAGAGAAAAGGTTTCAACTTTTAGTCGTCTGCACCTGGACATTTCTGAATGGTTAGCGGATACTAGTGTTGTAGTCAAGACCTCCTAATCTGAGACCGAGTCGAGACCAAGACCAATGTGTGTTGAGACATTTGAGGGGTTGAGAGAGACCAAGACAAGACCAAGACTTTGAGGGGTTGAGAGAGACCAAGACGAGACCAAGACTTTGAGGGGTTGAGACCAAGACGAGACCAAGGCAGAGCTAGACCGAGTCAAGACCAGGCTAGCACTCCTTAAATTCAGAAATATCCACATTACTGCCTGAGAAATGACTTATTTTTAATCAATAAATATCATCAGAATAATACACTATATATAGAGCTGTTATACCAATCCAATGAAATCATTAACAACAAAATTGATCTTTGCACTGGTGGTGTAGAGAAGAAGATTCATCTGAATTCGTAAATTACAAATGCATAAATAATGTTGAGAATAATGTTTTATTTATTTTTTTATTTAATGTTTGTATAAAAGCAATATAATGTTAGCAGTCATGCTCAAATTTGTGAAAACAGCTCTCTTGCTCTTGTGATATTGCTTAATTATCACGTTATAATATAAAAATCCAGATCTCATACAAATACTTTTTGAAACAATATCTATTAATTCTGGAGTCATTTTTGGCACAATCCTTCATTTCTGAACCTGCATAATAAATATAATAGAAATAAGTTATTGATTGCATCTGAAGCAGTAAGTTTCACACCCAATTACATTAATGATGTTAATAATTAAATCAGACAATGTACCAGCAATTTAGTAATATCCCAGCAGTCTTGAAACAACCAAGTACAAATGTGGTCGAGACCGAGACAAGACCAAGACCTTCAAAACATGGTCTTAAGACCGCTCTCGAGTACTCTAGTTGATACATATGTAACGTTAGTTGTTGCAGAGTTACGTTGATTCAACTCATCGACTAGCATGTACCGTCATGTTAAACTATAAATTGTTGTAAAGGTGGTTTCGGATAAAACTAACGACATAGCTCTAGTCTTTGTGAATACAGTAAGAGACTATGGTAACTTTAGCCATATTAGCTGTATAACATTCTAGAAAGCTCATTCAAGAAAATTTCCAAACATTCACAGATTATGAAGTGCCATCCTTGCTTGTTCTGGATATGAAGTTAGAGCATGAAGCGTTGGTTATAACCCATCCTTCAGAAAGCGTTGTACTGACCCTTGTTGGTGAAGCAGTCATGCGTAAAGTGATTTGTGCAAATATGTTACATTTTACCGACATTCTTCAGCATTTCCTTTAAAAACAAAATTCATCCACAGTGTCTTCAGTGGCTCGGATGCCAGGAGTCTATGGAGACTCGTATGTTCATTGGTACATCCAACAACAGAACATTTGTAATGTTTTTGGCGCAGACATTGCACTCTAGCTAGCTGATACAGCGAGTAAACTGAAATGGCGGACTCTGTGCTTCTCACTCAGGGGTGTGTCTATGCTAAAAAGGGCAGATCCTCAACAGTCATGGGCGGGGTTTCCCTACTCTTATGTAGGAGTGGGGGAAATATGAAACGGTGTATTATGAGAGGTTGATAATGGTTGATGGGGATTATAAAAACAAGTATTATAAAGGATTTTTACCATTATAGGCTGGTTGTTTACACACTGTGGACATACATCTGTGTTCAAAGGGAATTTTGCATAATATGTCCCCTTTAATGACATATTTTAAGTGTCACTTTTTAACAGGGCAATACAGATCTGAATTTTGTCAAAGGTTTAATGGATATAGCGAACTGTAGTCATTTGGGAACAAGATCGCAATCTTTTAACATTTAATCGTGAAACTCTAATCTCAAAACAATTTTAAAATTATACTTTTTTTTGTAGTAAAGATAAGTGTATCTTCAAGGGATGTTCTTTTTTTTTTTTTTTTTTACAGGAAATCAAGACAACCAGATGAAACGTTATTTTTGTCAGCTTAGACCTTTCTTTTATGATACGTTTTATGTATCGAGTTTTTATCTTGTATAATTTCCCACTTCTACTACTTCAAAAAAAGGCATTGCCCTTAAATACTCTGAGAACAGAGGTGTCAGATGGGGTTTGTGTCATGTGTGTCTGGCAGGAGTCTGTGCATTACATGGGAGATCACAGTGACTGATGGGAGAGGACGGCGGAGCACCTTTGAGCAGTCTCATGCCTCTTTCAGCAGTACGGCTGTTTTTGTGTTCTGGGGCACTGTCAGTTGGCCTCCTTTCAACCAGCTCACCTCGCTTGAGCTTCGTGGAGTGTCGCGGGTGCCCCTCGATTGCCCTGCTCCTTGCAGGTGTGGTAGATGCCAAAAATACAAAGATACACCTTTTTTTTTTCAACCTTTTTTTCAACCCTTCCATCTTGTGTCTTTCAGGCCGGGCTGGAAATCGGTTATGTCCAAAATAAAGCTTCAAGGAGAACACAGTGAGTTGTGTGTTGCAGACAAGATTGTCAAGATGCTATATGTTGGACAGGGCATCACTTTGGGATTCTGGCAGGTATTTTCCAATTGTACAGTGTGGAATAAACATACATTTTGTTCAGTGGCTGCCAAGCAAATCTTCTGTTGCACTTAATGTTTTGAAATTTTGGATGATCTCTTTATAATACTTTTAATCTACAATAATGCATTAATTAAAAAGGATAGATTAAATGACTTAAGGTTGTGTTTCCACTAGGGATGCAACAATACAGTTAGTCCACGGTTCAATACATACCTCGGTTGTGAATAAAGTTCTTTCTTCTGTTGGACATAGAAGAATGTTGGAAACTAACCAGTTGCTGGTCCCCATTGTAAGAAATAATAATATGGAAGTCAATGGCTACCATCAACTGTCTGGTATTCAACTGTCTGTGTTCAACAGAAGAAATGAATACAGGTTTGGAACAACATTAGAGTGTAAATGCCATAATTTTAGAGGAGAACTGTCCCTTTAAGGACAGCGGCAGCATGTTCACTAGGCTGTGCTGCTGTCAATATAAGACGTGCACGCATCTAATATACAGACACACGCCGATTTTACTTTCACCTTAGACATAACCGACTGTGTTTGTTAACCTTGTGTGTATTTGACAGTATTAGCGCAGTAAGACTACTTAGTCCAGTAATCATGTGTTTGACAGGCTTTTAGTGCGCGCGCTCAGCCCATGTTAAAACAGTGCCTAAGCACGCAAATGAAATGTTTAACTGGCAATGCTTCAAAACACATGCAAATAATGAACTTTCATGATTGTGAATAACTATAGTGTTCCGTGAGTATGACTCTCTGACACCAGCATTGCAAGCGTGGCTAAACACCCCCTAACTTTAATGCATAGTGATTGGATATTTGCTCATATCAGCTCGTAGACTCACAGGCACACTCAAACAGAGCCGAAATAAAGTGAGAGAAATAAAAATAATTAATTAAGTGCAAAACCGAAAAAAACAAAAACAAAACGCAATTCACAAGCGCGTATTGAACAGTGAATGCCGTACCGAACGGTTCAATATTATATTGAGAATTGTGGCATCCCTAGTTTCCACAAAAATAAAAAGCAGCACAGCTGTTTTCACCATTGATAAGAACTGTTTCTTAAACATCAAATCAGCATATTAGAATGATTTTTGAAGGATCATGTGACACTGAAGACTGGAGTAACAATGCTGAAAATTCAGCTTTGAATCACAGAAATAAATATACACTTAGTGCAAATTGCAATAGATGCTATTTACACCAAGTACAAATAGCGATATGTTATTTACACTGTTTAAATAGCAATAGATTCTATTTACACTGAAAGACAAGACCAATGGCAGCATTTCTTAGCGATCTGCTATTTAAACTAGTTAGATGATATTTATACTTATAAATAGTGGCAGATACTATTTGCACCTCAGTGTTGTTGTAAAATAAATAGTATGCATAATAACAGAGTGTAAATGATTATACATGTTAAAATGATTAAATTAATGCTGCCTTATCGGTACAATAAATTAAGCCCTCCCTAAACCTACCCCTAACCGATAAGCACACGTTAAACACTTTATTTCCACCTTTCGAATATTTTCTTCTTTTTTATTGAGAATAAATGGCTTTCCGATCTGATATGTGATGGGAAAAGGGATTAGAGCGAGTTCAGCAAAAGGTGGATTCGAACCGCAGGTCGATTTGCATCAAAACTTTCTGCTGCACGCTTTACACCTATAGAGACAGGGCGACACGCGTCATAAGCTGAAAACCACGCCCACCGGGGTGGGGGAAACAAACCAACCGTCTCCATTGACTTTGTATTGCGTGAAGCGGCCTCCTTGTCTTTCCTGACTTATAACAAAAAACAGAACAATGTCTAAAAGCTGATATGTGACAAGGTGTACAACAAACAAGCTAAAAAACACAGAACCAAAAACCCAGAAGTTTTTAATAAGCTGTTGACCCAAAAAACGAGCGTTTAAGGACACAAAAGTGGATACAGGCAATTGAGACAGAGAACTACGCACACTAGAGGGGAACGTAATCAGCGACAGGAAATATGATATATAAAACTGACATTTGGATATTTGACAAAATGTTTCCTGCACACGTACGCATACTGAGTGTCAGGATCCCAAAATTGACCCATTCTTCCTGCTGAAGCTTCACGTCTTATTGCATGTATCCACTTTTGTCTCCTTAAACGCTCGTTTTTTTGGGTCGACAGCTTATAAAAACTTAGTTCTGTGTGTTTTAGCTTGTTTGCTGTACACCTTGTCACATAACAGCTTTTTGACATTGTTCTGTTTTTTGTTTTAAGTCAGGAAAGACAAGGAGGCCGCTTCACGCAATACAAAGTCAATGCAGAGCGTTAGATTGTTTCCCCCCTGGTGTGCAGTGCACAAATCAGTGTCTTCCGTCCTTTTGTCTGGCCCAACCAGATGTCAGTGGGTGGCATTAATGCAAATATTTGCCAACAAGGCGGGCTATTTGCTCTTAGTGCGTTTCAGGCAACATAATTGTAATAATATTTGCACTTAGTGCGTTTCAGGCAATAAAATTGTAATAATATTTCACAATATTACTGTTTTTATTGTATTTTTGATCAAACAAATGCAGCCTTTTTTGAGCATAATAGACTTCTTTCAAAAACATTAAAAAATCTTACAATGCCAAACCTGTATGTAATTATTATTAGTAGTAGTAGTAATAATAGTAGTATTAATAACAATATTTCGTTGATAATGCAACAACTCTGTGCTTCTTATACAGGACCAATGTGGAATTGCATTTGTCATCGTGAACTTGCACTATCACAAACTTGTGGAAAGAAGTCTTCATGCGTCCATCAGGTATTCCTTTATTTCCTCATTTGCAAAACCTTTTATTTGCATTGTCCCCTTTTAATGGCATTGCCAAACCAAATACTTAAATTCTTCACAAAATGTGGTGTGTATTTCAATTTGATAAATCCCTGTGGTCAATTTTTCTTGTCTCTCTCTTTTTTTATCACAGATGTGTCTGTGTAAGTCGGAACCTAAATGTCAGTCATGTATCACCGTCAGTATAGTTTGGTGGTGTAATAACTCCATCTTCTGGTGAATTTGGGCACTGTGTACAGCCCTGACTCATCAGTTCTTATACTGTCTCTATTACTTTCATACGGTCACTACAGTCCTACAGTGCAAAAAGGTAAATTGACACACGTTATAGTTAATCTCTTTCTTTTCCTTCCTTATCCCTCTTTCATACCGCTAGTCCATGTACAGCAACTGGAGTCAGTGCTTTGTTTGATGATGTGGACCCGGAGTATGGTCTCCATGGATACACTGCTTACATTGAACTGCACAATACAGCGAGAGTCGTCATGTCTGACCGCTTTTCCCAGCTGTTTTGCCGGAGAGGTAAATTGTGCACTCTATAATAATAAAAAAAATCTACATCCAACTGATGATAAAAAAATAAATGATAACCTTATAAGCACATGATTGAGCAGTTGGCCAATTTTACACTGAGGTGCCTTGGGAGTTGATGTAGATGCTCGACAGTAGATGGCACTAGATTCTCAAAAATATATCAATGTTGTCCTGCTCTAAGCAAAATTCAGACATTAACCTCCAGTAGTTTCAACATGTATTGGCATATTGTATGCCACTGTCCTAAATTTGATGCTCAAATAGTATTATTTAGAAATATTTCATAAAATATTTAAATATATGTATTAAACAAATATATTTTCACATTAATTTTCTTACAGTGTATATCACGTCATCCTAATAAGTCATTCATTGTTATGTATTCATCCTAAGAGGTATTCAGAGAGTTGAAATACTTTAAAAGCATCAAAGAATCCTGAAAAAGAGCAGCACAACTGTTTTCAACATTGATAATAATAATAAATGTTTATTGAGCACCAAATCGGCATATAAGAATGATTTCTGAAGGATCATGTGACACTGAAGTCTGGAAACATTCAGCTTTGCATCACAGGAATAAATTACATTAAAGATAATACACCGATCAGGCATAACATTATGACCAATGAAGTGAATAATACAAGGTGAAGTGAATAATACTGATTTTGAGCAAGTGAACATTTTGTCCTCAAAGTTGATGTGTTAGAAGCAGAAAAAATGGGCAAGGGTAAGGATTTGAGCAAGGGTCAAATTGTGATGGCTAGATGACTGGGTCAGAGCATCTCCAAACCTGCAGCTCTTGAGCGGCCAAGGCTCATTAATGTACGTGGGGAGCGAACAGATCAAACAGATGAGCTACTGTAGCTCAAATTGCTCAAGAAGTTAATGTTGGTTCTGATAGAAAGGTGCCAGAAAACACAGTGCATCACAGTTTATTGTGTATGGGGCTGCATAGCCACAGACCAGTCAGGGTGCCCATGCTGACCCCTGTCCACAGCCGAAAGCGCCAACAGTGGGCATGTGAGCATCAGAACTGGACCACAGAGCAATGGAAGAAGGTGGCCTGGTCTGATGAAACATGTTTTCTTTCACATCACGTGGATGGCCGGGTGTGTGTGCGTTGCATACCTGGGGCATACATGGCACCAGGATGCACTATGGGAAGAAGGCAAGCCGGTGGAGGAAGTGTGATGCTTTGGGCAATGTTCTGCTGGGAAACCTTGGGTCCTGCCATCCATGTGCATGTTACTTTAACACATACCACCTACCTAAGCATTGTTGCAGATCATGTACACCCTTTCATGGAAACGGTATTCCCTGGTGGCTGTGGCTTCTTTCAGCAGGATAATGCACCTGCCACAAAGCAAAAATGGTTCAGGAATGGTTTGAGGAGCACAACAACAAGTTTGAGGTGTTGACTTGGCCTCCAAATTCCCCAGATCTCAATCCAATCGAGCATCTGTGGGATGTGCCGAACAAACAAGTCTGATCCATGGAGCACCTTGCAACTTACAGGACTTAAAGGATCTGCTGCTAACATCTTAGTGCCAGTTACCACAGCACACCTTCAGGGGTCTAGTGGAGTCCATGCCTCGATGGGTCAGGGCTGTTTTGGCAGCAAAAGGGGGACCAACGCAATATTAGGAAGGTGATCATAATGTTACCCTTGATTGGTTTATATTTTAAAATATATTTCTAAAATAAATATAAATTGCAATCATTTCCACAATATTACTGTTTTTACTGTATCTATTGATAAAATAAATGCAGCCTTTGTGAGAATAAGAGATTTTTTCATAAACCTTAAAAAACATTAACCTCAAACTTCTGAATGATAAGTTTATATTATTCAAAATGAAGACAAAAGGTATTTGGATACTTTCTGATTGACTTCATACAGCCACTAACAATCAGTTTTTGGTTAAAATGATTTGAAATAAAAATACACAAAAATTGGTTTTAATATGTGTTATCTAATGCGGAGACATTGATACAAGTGTACAATTTAGTGTCCATAAATTAAGAATTAAATGTCTTAATTATTTTTGTGGTCACTGTGTATGTTATCTTTAATAGACAACCATAAATGTTCCATAGTGCATAAAACCTCCTTTTTACTCTCCAGATCAGATTTCTGATGGTTATCTTCCACTGGAATTGATCAGTGAGAATAAAAGATCCATAAATACTCATCTGGTTGGAGGTATCAGCTTGCCTTGGAGGACTGAAGCTTTACATGGAACTATCAAGGTATAGTATCACCACACTTTTTTATTTTTTATTAACAGTACCTTACTTCAAAACTTATGTAAGGACTTATTTTTTATGGTCTAATTGGTGTCTCCAGGACTGTTGCATGATCAATCTCATTGTATGGGATGAAGCCAAGCAGCCTTTTTGGTGTGTCAGTGCTCCCGTTGTTATGACAAAAGAAAATCAGGGCACGGTATCGTACGATTGTGATGGCGAGAGATTCTCCATCCTATACCAAGACTCAGAGGGGAGGGTGGAGATGAGGCTGAAGCAGATGGACTATAAGGAACAGTATTTCGTGTTTAATCTAGTGATTTACATTTCTGTCGCCAAAGTGAATAAGCACTTTGGGAGAGATTATTGAAGACTTCACGTGCCATTTCTGTTTGCATGAAGACCGTTTTACTATATTTGACTTAAGAACAAGCCAGGCAGCTGCAAATTAGTCAGAAACTTGGAATTAAACTCCCGTCACTCCTGCTTAGCTTTTCAGGTTAATTGTTTTGACTGAATGTTTCTATACACTTTAATATCACCTAACATTTTAATCCACAATATAACGTATCATTACATTTTAAGGTTATAAAACTCAGCCTGTCACAAAGAGAGGGATTTTCATGTCAAGTCAGATAAAATCTAAATAATAGAAAAAAAGTCGCATGGAATCAAGAGCTAGAGAATAAAAACGGACCTTTAAGCTGGATTTAAAAGTGCCAGTGAAGGAGGAGGAGGATCTGATGTGAGCAGAGCTGAGAAATCTTCCTTACAGCATGAGTGGGACAGAAGGAAGTTGATTGCATGACCTGAGGGCAGAGTATTATGGAAGCTGGTTTTTGCCACAGAATAAAAATAAAAATAAAAAAGGTAATTGTGACTTTTTATCTCAGTCCTTTTTTGGGGGGAGGTGGGTTCAGAATAGGGAGGTTAAAAGTCAGAATTATGAGCTGGCTTTTTTTCCTCAGAACTGCGAGATAAAAATCGCTGAAATCTATAAAATCTCAAAAAATTTTCCTCACAACTGCAAGTTTATATCTCACGCTTCAGAATTTTTTTTTTCTCGAAATTTGGACTTTATAACTCGCAATTGTGTTTATATCTTGCAATTCTGGGGAAAAAAGCCAGAATTGGGATGTTAGAAGTTAGAATCGCGAGAAATAATCTTGCAGTTGCGAGGAAAAAAAGTCAGAATTGTGAGCTGGCTTTTTTTCTCAGAATTGTGAAAAATAGCAATGTATTGTTTTTACCGAAACAAACCAAAAATTTTTTTTTTTTGACTTATAAAGAGTTTGTATCACACAATTCAGAATTGTGAGATATAAACTAAGTAGTTGTGAGAAAAAGAGATATGAACTCATACTTGTGTTATAAATCTCACAATTATTTCTTTACAATTTTAGCAATTATTAATAGTTTATTTCTTGCAGTTCTCTCAATTGTGAGTTTAATTCTTGAAAATGGGACTTTTTAATCCCACAATTCTCACTTTTTTTCTCAGAATTGCAAGATATCAACCCTTTATAATCTCAACTATTAAAAATTAATAAATTAATAAAAATTAAAATAATAAATAATGATAACATCATACTTTCAATGCTTAAGTTGGCACTTCTGGATGTGGAGTACAATGTGTGTTTATGTATATGTTTGTGAGCGTAGTTTGTATATATGTGTGTATATGTATGTATTCATTTATATTGATTTGTTTGTTTGTTCATTTGTTTCCTTTTGTATTATGCATTTCTTGTTTTTCGTAAGCTTATTTGTCTGGTATTTGCATTTCCATGGTCTATATTTGTTTTTGCTTTAGTTTTTTTGTGTGTATTTATCTGTGTTTGCTTAACAAAAGCGGGAGAAAACTCAACTTTTTTTCTAGCAATTCTGACTCTTTTCTTGCAATTGTGAGTTTATATCTCACAATTCAGACTTTATAACTTGCATTTGCGAGTTTATAGAGAGAAAAGGTGTCCGAGTTATAAAGTCCGAATTGCAAGACATAAACTCACAATTGTGAGAAAAAAAGTCCGAAACTAATAGGTGTGAGTTATAAAATATAAACTCGCAATTCTGACTTTTTTTTCACAATTGTGTTTATATCTCGCAATTCTGACTTTCTAACTCGCAATTGTGAGATAAACTCGCAATTGCAAGTTATAAACTCCGAAAGGCGAGATATAAACACAAATCTGAGAAAGTCATAATTGTGAGATAAAAAGTCACAATTACTTTTTTTATTGTTAACTTATTTGTAAAATATAAACTCGCAATTCATACTTTTTTCTTAAAATTGTGAGTTTATATCTAATAATTCTGACTTTCTCACAATTGTGAAATATATAAACTCGAGTTAAAAAGTCAGAATGGCGAGATCAAAATTCATAATTGCTAGATGAAAAGTTGCAATGACTTTTTATTGTTTAATCCGTGGTGGAAACTTTCATAGAGTATGGATAAGGAGGTTTACAAATATATTGTGGAGAAAGACAATTCTAGGCATTTTTTATCCTCCTGGGACCCAGAATAAAAGTTTTTTTTGAAACGAAAAAAAAAAAAAAAAACATTTTAGAAAAATTATATTTTATTCATATGTTATGATATGTCTCTGCAGTTGACACCAAAATAAAATGACATGAAATTGCATGTGTAGGCAAAAACAATGGGATTTATTTTTAATTCACCAATCAACGTTTAGGTTTTTAAACAAAGTTTTCACCAAACTTTGTTTAAGGATGATTCTGAACTATGTTATGAAAGATATAATGGAATGATTTGATATACCATGTTACTTTATGCAGTATGTGGGTAAAATGGCCATACTTGGATTTTCCCATTCAATGCAATGTCTCTATACACTGTATCTAATTTGCATATTAATGTGTTCTTGCTGCAACGCAATGAAAATAGAAGTGTAATAATGGGAGTAATAATTGGCAACATTTTCGTAATAATATCTAATATTTTATAGGAACATTGATATGTAATTTCTTTCCCCATTCACTTGTTGTGAACGTGCTTTAGTGGACATTTATGAAATCAATGCCCTGTTTTGTAACAGAAAGTCATATTTTGATTAGAATCCCCATAACATTTTCCTGAGATGTTGATTTATAAGAAACATTTTGAAAGATTTAAATTATAATTACAAAATATTATCATATTTCCATAAGAGTGCTAAACATTAATGTCTGTCATTTTAAAGACCAAGAAGTTGTTGTACTGGTGAAACCTCAAAACATTGTATCTCTGCAAAGCCCCGAATGTGCTCTTTACAGCACATCCAGACCTGTGACATTTATGATTTCAGAGAAATTCACTAAAATATAATGTCCACTACAGTGGACAAAAGTCTGTTCCTTGGTCCCAGGAGATTATAACTAAAAGCAAAATCTTTAAATACATTTTTGACTCTATTGGTAATATCTAATTGGATTCTAATAGAGGATATGTGATATCTTATTTTTGATTCTCTGTATAAATCTCACTGGCATGTTCTGAACCATCTGGAGATGAGATTGAGACAGGCGTGCATACATATAATTACAGTAATCTAGCCGGGATTGTTTCCAAGTCCCTGAAAGAAACTTTAATTTAGCAGCTGATCTGAGCTGAAAGGCCCTTAATGATGAAAACTAATGTGCTTGTCCAAATTCATTGATGATCAAAAATGACACATTGGTGGATAACTGCTTGCAGAAACTAATGAGGGAAGCCGGAGAGCCTAAAATAACAAATGTAGTTATTCATGGTAAAAAGCAAAACACATGAACAATTTTCACATGAAGGTTTCTTAAATTAAGTGTATATGGAGTTACTGTCCTCACCTAGTCATAAGTGTATGTATCTTGCAAAAAAATGTTGTATTGACATTGTGAATTCGTTTTTTTTTTATAGTGATGTTGATCAGTGTTGTTCGTTGTTTTGTAGTCATTAATTTACAATCATGTCAAAACCAAAGGCACTGAATCCATTTAATCTTCATTAAAAAAAAGGCACATTTTGTTCCCATTACACTAAATTGAATGGTTTGCATAATGGATACGGATAGTTATGTTCAGTTTTGCATTAGTCTACTGGCAGAATGTTTCTTATCGTGGAACATAACAGAATTATTGTACGCCGGGCGGTTGATTTCACTATATTATTCATAGGCAATAGACATTTCTCTTCCCTAGAGGTAGATTATCTTCTTTTGTCATGGCGTCAAGTTACACTTTAAATCTTCGCTGCATTGTTTATGCAAATGTTATAGTCCATAACATTTCTGTTGAAGTGCTTGACTTGAAGATGTATCATGCCATAACACCGAGGACAGTAAGTGCACGTAATGGAATTTTAGTGTGACTCCGTGAACAATATTTTGACTTCATAAAATGAAAACATGCTGTGACTTATATAGCTTAGCAATGTTCATTTGGCAGCAAAAGTCCCTGGAAATGATTGTATACTGCATAATGTTGCTATTGTGCAGTCTCAGCATTCCTAGCATAAGACAATTGCATTCGAGTGATATATATAATCATGACATAGCTCTTTATTGCTGGCATTCTGACACAATTCCAGAGACAGAATAAAGTTTTGCTTAGGTCAGTAATCAGAGGTGCCGATATTATATGGTTGGCAGAAGAGACTGATGTTAAAAACTGGATAGTGGCGTAATAAGATTGCCTAGTGCTGTATTTTTTTCCTCAGAGGTCAAGCTAACCTTGAAAACTACTTTTTTTTTTTTCTCAACATATTCCGTGTCGTGACTCTGATCCAAATCCATTCCCTCTAGGCTCGAATGAATTGGCTTCTTGTCATGACTGAGGCTGTATTAAAGGTTTGCCTGAAGGTTAATACCCCTTATGTTGCCCCAATATTTCAGTGGTTTATTATACCGCAGTAGATGAAAACAGTGCAATGCAACTATTATAAGGCTGACCTGAGGCACATTTTAGTGTAGTAAAAACACTTTATTTATCTGTTATAGTTTTTAAAAGTCATAAAACACCTGCTAGATCTGTTAATCCATAAATGAGGCACAAGTAATAATGAAAAGGCAAGTGGATGCTATACTATAGAAATGCCCTATAACACAATATGAAATAGCAATGGAGTGTATTTGATTTAGAGAGACTAGGATGGGTAATATTGAGTAAATTATTCTCGTGGTTGCTGAAATGCTGGATATTCCTGAAGTGAAATACAGGGAAATGTTTTTTTTTCCTGCTTATTTTCTATTTAGAGATCAGGTTTTCTGCAGGTCTTAAAAAAATTGGATCAGAAAGTCTTAAATTCAATATCATGGCATTAAATTAGGGCCCTATGATTTCTGTGATGCAGAAAATGTGGACAGAATTGCAGAATCCATTCATAAAAATGGAATGTACTGTATAATGATATAAAATAATTATACACTCTAAAAAATGCTGGGTTAAAAACAACCAAAGTTGGCTTGAAAATGGACAAACCCTGCGATTGTGTTGTTTTAACTCAGTGATTGGGTTGTTTTAAGCAAACATTTAACCCAACCGCTGGGTTAAAACAACCCAATCACTGGGTTTGTCCATTTTCAACCCAACTTGGGTTGTTTTTAACCCAGCATTTTTAGAGTGTATAAATTATATATAAATCAAAAGTAGGCCAGTACATTTAAAGGTTTAGTTCACCCAAAAATGACAATTCTGTCATCATTTACTCACCCTAATGTCGTTTTCAAACCCGTAATACTTTCCTTTTGGAATAAACCACTTGATTCATATGGATTAGTTTTTTACGATCGCTTTATGAATTTTTTGTGTCAAAGTGGTAGTTGCTTAGACTGCAAAAAAAATTATTCTTCCTCCTGGATTTTTGTTTTCCAGTACAAATTCAAAACATCCTTAAATAAAAATGTACTTGACATGCAAAATTAAGAAATCAAGTCTTGTTTTCTGAGAAATTCAACTGAGTTTATGCTTAAAACAAGAAAAAATATCTGTCATTGAAAATGTCTTATTTTGGAATTAAGTTGATTTTTATGAACCCACTGGCAGATATTTGATCTTGTTTTAATCATAAAATCACTGTCACAAGATTTCTTATCTCAAACTTTAAGCTATTGTTTTTGTCAAATTAATTAAAAAAGTTATGGAGATCTGTTGGAAATTGTATTCTAAAACTTTGAAGTTACACTAATACACTCATCATGTGCTTAGGCATTTACATTTAGAGAACATATTGATGTGTTATGTTCCCTTCAATTTATTCCTTACGTTTTCTTTAATTGGTCTTAAAAAGGTCTTAAATTTACCACCATAAAACCTGCCAAAACCATGAGAGATGCTCTTAAAGTTAAGCATTGCACAACTGAATTATAAATAATTTAGAAGTCCCATTAAATACAGTACTACTTTTATCAGTACTGCAGTATATACGAAATATTCTTACTATTTGATCAACCAAATTTGAAGACATTTTTAGACAAAACTGGTTTCAAAATTAGATTTTAGTACCAAGATTATAACCATTAACTGGTTATGCATCTTTCCAGTAGATGGCAGACTAGTGAAACGAATTCTCATTTCATAGACATTGAACCACATCCATATTAATTAACAAATAAAAATGTGAAATACTGGTCAGATGAGACTAGAAGACTAATTTCTGATGACCCTTCTGTGGACTTGTAAAAGAGGTGCAAAGATGTATGATTATAAAATTGTCTGAGATGCAAAACTAACAATGTATAAATTATTGAAATGTGATCAGAAAGCCGTTTTTAACATTTACAGATAAAATGACACTTCCTATTGTGTGCATAAAATCAGTTAGGAGGCAGGTTACTAAGTGAACTTTATGTGATCTTTGGAATGAAAACCGCTGCCGTTTTTAGCATTTATTGGTGTCTCAATTGACTGACCAGCTGAGACCTGGATGAAATCAGCCTTTTAAACAAATTATTTTATTTCAGTGGCCCAGAAAAAGACAAAATAAATAAATGGTTATGCTTGAATGAATTAGCGCTGCCTTTTTAGCCCACACAGTGTGATTTTAATCACATCATTTTATTAACATGCAGCTGAAAACTCCCAGTGGCATTTTGCAGCAACTTGGCGGTGTTCTCGCCCCCCTGATTAACATTTAACTCCGATCTGGCGGGACCTTGTTGCTACAATTAATTCTCTGTCATCCCAAACCGGGGTCACATGCTAACGAGGCCGCAGCCTTCACTGTGTGACACAGCTCTGCACTGCCATTTCAGGTAAGGGACATCTTTATACTGCTCATTTAATAACTTAACACATTAATACTGAAGTATATCTAAAATAACTCAGTTATGGCACGCAAGCCCCTCAATGCATTGCAATCTATAGTTTTGACCAGACTTTGGACCTTGATCTAGAGTGCGCTCGTGTTTAGTTAGGCCTGTACACTAGCAAGACAATGGGAACGGGTTTGTTTTTGAAACTCTGTACTGACTACATTGTAGAGCTGCATGATAAATGATTAAAAGATTGAGGTCCCGATTCAAACAGCACACAACCTTATTTAATGACACAGATTCGGCTATTGTCTATTAAACCTTTGATAAGTACAATCACAACGGAACTGTGGCAACAAGTGACTGTTAAAAAAATATATTTGTCATTAAATCATTCAGTGACAGAGATTCGTTCAACAACACAGATTCATTCAGTAATGAAATAAGTGAAGCCTTTATAAGTGAGTCATTGAATCATTCATTCAAACTGATTACTAAATATCAATTCAAATTAATTAAAGATTTTTAATTAAATGTAATCAAATAAATATTGTTTAGTTGTCTATTCACAGAATCGTGGGAGAATTATGATCTGTTTTAAACAACAAAAAAAATAGTGATTCTCAATTTATCCATAATCATGCAGCTATACATTGTAATAGGCTTATAATGGTTGGTATGAATCCTAATTGATCTCTTTTTTTTTTTCTTCTAACAGGACAGCCGCTAATTAAGGCTCATTATAACAAGAATGTTTCATCTTATAGCATCTATGTTGGGCTCATCATGTTACGTCATTACAGTATGTACGATTTCATTGTAGCTGTTATTTATATAGCTGGGATTTAGCCTTTCAAGTATACTGCTGGTCAAAAAGTGTTTTATTTATTTTATTTTATGTTTTTAAGGAGACTCTTGTGCTATCCAAGGTTGCGTTTCTGTGGTCAAAAAATACTATAAAAACAGTTACACTGAGAAATATTATTACAAATTAAAATAATATTTTTCTATTTCAATATAGTTTAAAATATAATTTATTTCTATGATGGCAAAGCTGAATTTCAGCAGCCATCAATCCAGTCTCCTTCAGAAATCTTTCTAATATGCTGATTTGGTGCTCAAGAAACATTTCTTATTATCAATGTTGAAAACAGTTGTGCTGCTTAATATTTTTGTGGAAACCATGATACTTTTTTCAGAAGTTAGTTTTTCAGGTTGATTGCTTGCTCGCTCGCTCGCTCGGGTTGGGTTTAAAGAATTTACTACAAAATGGGTTTGTCCACAGTTGGGTTTGTCCATATTTGACCCAAACATTTGAGCTGGTTGATTGATTTATTTGGTTGGTTGGTTGGTTGATTGGATGATTGATATTGGTTGATTGGATGATTGATATATTGGTTGATTGAATGATTGATATACTTTGTTGGTTGATTGAATGATTGATATATTGGTTGATTGATTGACTGACTGACTGATTGATTGATTGATTGTGATTTATTGATTGATTATTTCACTTGTATGTGGCTGACAAATTTATTTTGCTCTGCTTTGTAACACACCTTGATTGCAGTCTGTCATGATGGTTGCTTCATGTAATTTGAAAGCCATTGCATTCATATGCCAAATCAGAAAAACAACAACAACAAAAACATCACTGACTTTGTTCCAGAAGCATTTAATGTGAACTCCCATTTCTGTCTAATCCAGTTTACAATCATATTTAGGCATTGATTTTATGTTTGTTTCTTAAGTTCATTTGGCCTCACGTTGTTGTTTAGTGGAGTTCTCATAAATAAGCTGAAGGTTTGCTCCGGGCAAATTGTGAAAATCCAGTAAGTTTGCTGACTGAAAAGACTTCACGCTTACTGCTCCACTCAGGCCTGGAGATGCAGATATGTAGTCGGTGTAATGTGCATTATATGGATTGCAATAGCGAGACCCCTTGTCAAGTCGAGTCAGTTTTATTTAAATAGAGCTCTTCACAATACATATTGTTCCAAAGCAGCTTTACAGAAAATAAAGCCTTCATACCCCAAGCCAAAGGCGACTATGGGGAAAAGAAATTCATGCAGGATGCATTCTTGCATTCAAAAATGGATAGATGAGTGCAAATGAATCAGACAACAATGTAATAAGGATTAATATACTCAGGGCCAGATTTACAGACATTTACTTCGCCAGTGCAAACCCTTTTTTTTAAAGACATGCAGTGATAAATTGGTGATGAAAAGGTATGGACATGGCATTTGTGGGGGTTTCCCTTTCAAACGCAAAATGAATGGGGAGAGAGTATTTAAAATAAATCATGCAACGTGATTTACTAAGGTTTACGGCCAATTTACTTGTGGCATTATTTAATGCTGAAAAATCACCCATTTTGCATTTGCACATTGTTAGTAGATCACATGCAGGACTTTCCAATCCCTCTGGCGCTTTTATGGGATTGCGGTCTCACGCTAATTTGCCCAGTAATCACACTGTCAACTGTAACATCACTAAATTTAACAAAATATTCATGGTATGGATTTATATAGATTTTATATATGTACATTCTCTATTTAAATTAATTGATTGATTAGTTGATTAATTGATTTTATTTGATTGTTTGTTTAATTGGGGTTGATTGCAAAAATGTATTGATATTGGTTGGTTGAATGAATGATTGATATATTGGATGGCTAATTGGATGATTGATTGATATATTAGTTGATTGAATGATTGATATATTGGTTGGTTGATTGGATGATTGATTGATATATTGGTCGGTTGATTGGATGATTGATATTTTGGTTGGTTGGTTGATTTGATTGGTTGATTGGATGGTTGATATATTGGTTGATATAGATGATTGATATATTTGTTGATTGGATGATTGATATTTTGGTTGGTTGATTTGATTATTGCTATATTTCTTAGTTGATTGAATGGTTGGTTGGTTGGTTGGTTGGTTGGATATATTGGTTGATTTGATTGATATATTGGTTGATTGGCTGATTGATTGATATACTGGTTGATTGGATGATTGATATATTGGTTGGTTGGATGATTGATTGATATATTGGTTAATTGGATGATTGATATATTGGTTAATTGGATGATTGATATATTGGTTGATTGGATGATTGATTGATATATTGGTTAATTGGATGATTGATATATTGGTTGATTGGATGATTGATATATTGGTTGATTTAGATGATTGATATATTTTTTGATTGGATGATTGATATTTTGGTTGGTTGATTTGATTATTGATATATTTGTTGATTGATTGAATGGTTGGTTGGTTGATTGATTTGATTGCTTGATATAATGGTTGATTGGATGATTGATTATTGGTTGATTGGATGATTGATATATTGGTTGATTAGATGATTGATATATTTGTTGATTTGGATGATTAATATTTTGATTGGTTGATTTGATTATTGATATTGGTTGGTTGATTGAATGAATGATTGATATATTGGTTGGTTGATTGGATGATTGATTTGATTGATATATTGGTTGATTGGAATATTGGTTGATTGATTGGATGATTGATTGATATATTGGTTTATTGAATGATTTATATATTGGTTGGTTGGTTAATAAATACATATAAAAATGGCACAAACAAACTATGAGAACTCCTGTGTAAATGGCAGATATTCAGTAGGTAGAAGATCTTTTATTTTGACTTAATATTTTGGAGAGTGGACAAGAATATGATTTGCTCTGTAGATTGTTAGTTTTTCATTTTTGTTTTGAAGAAGGCTTCACCCGAGAGCAACAAGTTTATAGAACAATTGTTGTGTTGGTTCTTTTTCCTGTTGTTTTGGTACAAAGGTTTGAGCCTACGGCAAGTGCTCATTGATCTGTGTGAGTGCAGGGACACACAGCATATCCTGGATTCCAGCTACTCTAGAGATTGTGCCCTTGTTATGTGTGAGCTTGTGTTGCCGTAGATCTTTTTGTCCCTCTGCTGCCAATGAGGAATTTAATGGAAGTGTTGGTGGGCACGTCAGATTTATTGATGCTGTGGTCAGCTGGAACGCTCAGAAATGCTCCTCTTGTATCTTTATTTGCTTCAAACTCCCGTTAGCAGTCGTTCATTATTCAGAGCCATGCATTGATGGCTAGCTTTGTGGTTTGGTGGCCTACTATGAACACACTATTCCCTCTGCTCACATGGTGTGTTTACTAGTGTTATGAGTGAGCTTTTATGGCTCAGAGCTGATTTGTGTGCATTAGCTGTGCCAGTGTGTTATGGAAAATGTCCCAGCACTACTGTTTTATGGGTCAGATTCCTTTGCTATGCCAAGCCCGAGAGACATCATCACCCATTGAATAAACAAATCATGTTCATATAATAATTCCTCTTTTAGTACAGCTGATGTGGAGAGGTTTGATGCTCAAATAAGCAGTGTTTATGGTTGAAGCATATGTGAACAGTCTGCTCAGTATATCTGCTCTGTTTATTCCAAGTGTGATGGTTATGATGTTCACTGAACAAATTGAGGAGAAAATGGTTTTAGTGAGGGCCATTTATTCGCCAGGTTCTTATAGTATAATATGTAGAAGCCTGACAGATCTGTGACCAAACAAGTGACGGTTGTTGTCATGACGATGGTCCTTCATACTGCATCATGTGATCAGATCATTTACAGTGGAGGATAC
Source organism: Paracanthobrama guichenoti (assembly GCA_018749465.1). Taxonomy (NCBI): domain Eukaryota; kingdom Metazoa; phylum Chordata; class Actinopteri; order Cypriniformes; family Gobionidae; genus Paracanthobrama; species Paracanthobrama guichenoti. Next base: position 32,378,693 of record CM031966.1, read on the forward strand.
TCCTCAACAGTGGTGAAGGAAGCAGAGAAGAATCCATAGAAACCATAGTTAATACTTAAATATTCATCAGCATAGAAGTAGTAGTATTTATAGGAATCTATTATTATTCATTATGAATTAAATTATGTAGTAATAATAATAATAATTTGTTGCAAGCACCACTATGCTCTGGTACTGTCATGATAGACTAGAGGACACAGAGGTTAGTACGCAGTAACAGGTTTTATTGAAGTCAGGACACGAAACAGTGAACAGGTGTAAACACAGGAAATGGTGAGAGGCTTAACTGGAGTGGTGAACACGGAGAATATCTTAAAGAACCTTGGAATCTTGGAATCGCGGGGAACTTGGAAGTAGAGTTTCTTGGAAGCTTTGGATTGCGAAGAGTAGCGAAGCAGTCTGTGTAGCGTGAGCTGAGACCAGACACTGAGTGTGGGGTGAGGGCTGGTGATAAAGGGCTTCAGTGATGGGAAACAGGTGCGGGTGCTCAGTATTCAGGTGATTGGGAACAAGTGGGCGGAGCGTGGGAGTCTGGTGCAGAGGGCGTGGCTGAGTCCGTGACAGGTACCAATTTCCTGTAAAAAAAAAATTGTCTTGCTGTACATACATTTATTTATGTATTTATTTATAAAAATAGATTTACTTATTCTTAATAATAATTAACAATAATAAAGTTGCTAAAATTACTATAATTTCTTCTACTACTATTATTATGGTTGTTGTTGTTGTTGCTGTTATTATTATTATTATTATTATTATCATAGTAGATTTAATTTCCATCTGATACATTTCAGAATATTCAACAATTTACCAAAGCAAGAAAAATAGATTTTGAGCATGCTGTCACATTTCATCCAAACAAACCTAATTTATCATTCTCAGCTCCTGCAGAGCAGCGCTCATCTCTCGCTAATGGTTTTCCTACCATTACAGATTGTAATAATCGTCAACACATTTTGATTTATGCTATTTTTTTCCCCATGAAAAGCATGAAAATGCAGCATCGGCTGATATGCCTCGATTAGGTTGGGAGATTGAGGAAGTTGTCCATTTACTGAGACCATTTTGCTGTTCACATTGTTTCCAACTTTGCTGTTTCCAACAATAGATGTTATTAGATCTCTGGTAAGGGAGTCTGTTTCCTAGATAAATATAAAAGATCAGTTTCAGCGCAGAATATGGGAATGTTGTGGTACTTGTGGGATGTTATTTTTTATATTGGATCACCCCGTTCATAATGAGGAGACATCTCGGCTATGATGGTGATTGATTCTATCACAGACCCTCAGCCCTGTCTCCACGCTGGATGATCAGTGAGGTTTTATATTAGTATGATGAACGACTTGAAGTTATGCACCTTGAGAGGTAATGTTCTTTTAACCTCGCTCAAGAGTTGTGCTGAACAGATAACAGCCACCATATACCATGATTTAACGACTGTCACTACCAATGTGGGTAACATTTTAATAAGGAAAGAAGGTCACAACAAAATCCAGTTTGAAAATACTTTGTGTGAAATATCTCCAATACTTTATTTTCTAATTATTAATAAAAAAATATATATATTAAAGGCACACTGTGTAAGCTTCGCCGCTAGATGTCTCTTATTCAAAACAATAACAAATGCGTAGCTTGATGACACAGTTAATGACCGTGGGATCATGGGAGTTGTTGTCTTCACCTCTACAGCCGATGGAAAGCATTCCGACGGGACTCAGGCAGAAATAATTTTTTAATGGATGAGCTACTGTATTAACTCTTTCCCTGCCAATTGCCAGCCACCGCCAGCCGAGAGCCTGGCACACAGACGGCTGCTGCCGCCACTCCTTTCGTTTTGTTTTTTATGTTTATTATGTTCTTAAATGAGCTTGAAGTTACCTTTGATCACTTACATTCACTTTATTTTATTTTATTCTAATGAAACATGTAAGGGATGTAGAATATACACTCTAAAAATGCTGGGTTTAAAACAACCCAAGTTGGGTTGAAAATGGACTAACCCAGCAATTGGGTTGTTTTAACCTTGTGAATGGGTTGTTTTAACCCAGCGATTGGGTTAAATGTTTGCTTAAGACAACCCAATCGCTGGGTTAAAACAACCCAATTACTGGGTTAGTCCATTTTCAACCCAACTTGGGTTGTTTTAAACCCAGCATTTTTTAGTGTAGTTATGCAGAATAAGGCATTAATATGTCCTTTATAAGTACTAATAATATCCTAGCAATATGCATGCTAATAAGCAACTAGTTAATAGTGAGTATTGGAATTAAAATTAACTCAATTAAAGCGTTACCCAATTATTAGTTTTCTGTCAATAAAGGTATCCCAGCAGTTGCTCACCTGTAATAAAACATAATATATTAAAGCGTCTTTGTAAAGGCAGAAATCAATGGTAGCGCGGATATGTTGTCATTGACAGGCAACGCAATGACACCGGACGTTACACTGGTTAAAATGGCTGATTTCTCTGGATTTAAACATTGGAAACATTTGGGATAGTGTAAGTACACAAGTCAATTTCAGTTATACTATGCTTTCTCTGGACTTTAGCAAGTTGTGGAGTGCAAGTTGATTGTGAGGTCTAAATTTGCTTTGCATTATAATGATTTATGTACCATTTATTACAAAAACCATAAAAGCTAAAGCTAAAAGCATTTTACTGGAACAAGCACAAAGCGATTTAGCTAAACAATTTAGGAAATGCATTTTGGTAGGCTTACATTAAAAAGGTAGTCAGGGATCTTTATGTAAAGAAGTGATCAACTTCTCTCAGGCCATTTTTGCTGGTCTACAATTGTAAAGAATTCTTTAATCATTGAATGTTACATTTCGTATTTGGTGGCATTGAGCTATAGGTACCTAGAATATAGAAACAATGACCCAGCATATCTGTATCCTGAGGGAGACGATTCCTCAATGGCCTTGACTGTGAATCTCCTGGACACGTCATCAGTTTTGTAAGCCACCTTGTGTGGCTAAATAGAAACCATATCTCATTAGCCAATGTTACTTGAGACATGCAGGACAATATTCATCAATGCCATGGTCCTTTCTGCTAACTCGGCATTTCAGAAGTTACTGTAAACCTATCTCACCTGCTCCAGTGTCATAAACAATCGGATTCGCCGGTCGAAAGGGTCTGTGTAGCTTAGCCAGGGATAGCTGTTTGTAATTGTAGCAGGTATGCTATGCTATCCATTTCTTACTATGGTGCATTAACATTGTAGCTTGTTGTATTGTACAACAGGTGATCATTTTATGGGTATACACTACTGTTTAAAAGTTTGGGGTTGATAAGATTTTTTTAAGAACTCTCTTAAGCCACTTTTCCACTGTGTGGTACGACTCGGCACGTTTAGGCTCGCTTTACTTTGACTCGGTTTCCACTGCAGTTTATTACCGCTTCAAAGTGTGTGGGATTAAAGACTGATCATTATAGTTGCGCCACCACCTTGTCTACTGACCACGACACAGCTATTTATTTTTTCAAGTTGTGTGCGACGGGCGTTTAAAGCAAGTAATTTAAAAAAGTTGTGTGAACAAATTGTAGGAATTGAGGGCGCATCAGACACAAATTAATCTTCCAGATGATTCGTTCAAACATGATTCCACACAAAACCCAACTCAACACTTCAGACCCTCAAAAATCAACCATCTATCACCGGGAAAGACCAGGCGCCGGTCAGTCTGCATCAGGCTGACAAAACCCCCAGCTAATTACTTTATTGCCTTGCAAACTTTGACAAACACAAAGATAACGCAGAAGTTTTTTGACTCCCAAGAAAAAGAGTCAAACCAGATCGCCATTGTCTCAACAACCTTTAGATGAACTCTGAGTGACACAGTTAAATCCATAGGAAAAACCCACAGAAACTGTTGTCACGTATACACTCACCTAAAGGATTATTAGGAACACCTGTTCAATTTCTCATGGTCAGGTGTATGATTTAGCCATGGTCATGGTCATGGTCCTGGTCAAGACAATCTCCTGAACTCCAAACTGAATGTCAGAATGGGAAAGAAAGGTGATTTAAGCAATTTTGAGCGTGGCATGGTTGTTGGTGCCAGACGGGCCAGTCTGAGTATTTCACAATCATTGCAGCAAAGCATTTGTGAAGCCACAACACGCACAACCTTGAGGTGGATGGGCTACAACAGCAGAAGACCCCACCGGGTACCACTCATCTCCACTACAAATAGGAAAAAGAGGCTACAATTTGCACAAACTCACCAAAATTGGACAGTTGAAGACTGGAAAAATGTTGCTTGGTCTGATGAGTCTCGATTTCTGTTGAGACATTCAGATGGTAGAGTCAGAATTTGGCGTAAACAGAATGAGAACATGGATCCATCATGCCTTGTTACCACTGTGCAGGCTGGTGGTGGTGTAATGGTGTGAGGGATGTTTTCTTGGCACACTTTAGGCCCCTTAGTGCCAATTGGGCATCGTTTAAATGCCACAGCCTACCTGAGCATTGTTTCTGACCATGTCCATCCCTTTATGGCCACCATGTACCCATTCTCTGATGGCTACTTCCAGCAGGATAATGCACCATGTCACAAAGCTCGAATCATTTCAAATTGGTTTCTTGAACATGACAATGAGTTCACTGTACTAAAATGGCCCCCACAGTCACCAGATCTCAACCCAATAGAGCATCTTTGGGATGTGGTGGAACGGGAGCTTCGTGCCCTGGATGTGCATCCCACAAATCTCCATCAACTGCAAGATGCTGTCCTATCAATATGGGCCAACATTTCTAAAGAATGCTTTCAGCATCTTGTTGAATCAATGCCACGTAGAATTAAGCCAGTTCTGAAGGCGAAAGGGAGTCAAACACAGTATTAGTATGGTGTTCCTAATAATCCTTTAGGTGAGTGTAAACTGCATCAAATCCCAAAATGATGATTGTCGGACTTCCATTCAAACAGCCTTCCATTTGCTTAATTCTTTATCATGTCCATAACCAATACACGTGGCCATTATGCATATACATCACTCCTAATTCATGTAATTGTATAAGTATTGAACGAGTGATTGAAAGTGTACCTTTCTGTTTGTTTATAATCCAGAAGATGGCTTTGAATGAAATCTTTGTAGAATGTATCATGTTTGTATAATAAGAAATCAGGTCTAAATTTACACTTCTAATTTTCTAATTTTAATTTTTCTCTCAACGTTTCTCCAGCGAGTGCGTTTTAACTTCAAACAACACCCACAAGACTTTCCATCCAGCCGCCAACACACCATGTGATTGGCTTCCCAAGACGTCGATCAAAAGTACAGGACTTAAAGGATCTGCAGTAACATCTTGGTGCCAGAAGCACAGCACAAATTCAGGGGTCTAGTGGAGTCCATGCCTCGACGAGTCAGGGCTGTTTTGGCAGAAAAATATTAGGCAGGTCATAATGTTATGCCTGATTGGTGTATATTGTGAATCAAAGTTGTAGCTTTTTTTTTTTTAATCAGCCACTGAATAGATTACCAGTTAAAATGCACTCTTATTTGTCAGTCATTTTCAGTGAGAGTTGGTGATTTTTAGTGACATAAATCAATGTTGCAATGTTGTGAAATTAGATATAGATACATTTTTGGTGAATTGTTCGGCTCACTAGTCACTAGTTTGGGTGCTTTTATTGCGTTTGTAATGATAATACACAAGTGCCCTATATACACAACCTAGAGAACGTTCCAGATGTCCTCTGAGAAGCAACAACAAATAACAACCTTCTAACAAAACTCCTGAGGATAACAGTCCAGATGCTTCTTTAAGCCACGGATAAGTGTGTAAACAAACAATATTTTAACATACAACCATATTTAGAGATATTGTGGAGGACTTTAGATCCTGAATACAACCTGCAACTAGATGATGTTTTGTCTCCAGAATTAATTAAGGGTTATAGCAAATCATTAAATTTCCTTGACAGCACTATAAACTGTGAAGGTGTGAAATCTTCACATTGAAGGCATGGATAAAAGACAAAAATGTGTTGTGCGCATGATAAAGAGAGAGAACATGAGTATGACTAAAATATTCAAGACAGCCTTCCAGCCAATGCAAATGAGTTCAAAACAGTTTCATGGCCCCTTTAGAAGCACATGAAAGATGCTGGAGGAAAATGGTGAAGAACAAATTACTCTACTGTCATAGTGATCCTGATTCAAACACAATTTTAATGTACTAAACATAATGTTCTTGCTTGAGTAAGGGAAGATCTTTGTTTAAAAATAAATCACAGATCTCTATTTGCCAAAATTCGCACCTGTTTGGGGTGAATACTTGTAAAGTGAGACACTTTGAAGGGATTCTTTATTTTATTTTTTTTGGTGTATACTGTACTGTGAAAGTCCCCTTGTGAAATAGAAGCACTACTAGAGTACTTTTTATGTAAATAATACTTTGAAGGATATACATAAAAGCTAATTAAATGTAATATTGTCGGACACTTAATTGCATAATTAATTTCAATTAAATGAATTAGGTGTCTTTAACTACTCTGTACTAACATTTAAATTAATCATTTGATATATTGAACTTGTTGTGTACATACGTTATATTAAAAATAAATAAATAAAAATAAACATACATCTATTACAACATTGACCTTCCTTTAACACACCCTTAAACCTACCAATACCACTAAACCTGTCCTTAACCTTTCCCGTATCCCACCTCAATAGCATCAAAAGTATTTTTCAATACAATATGAACACAATAAGTACATTGTACGTATTTTTGGTTGTAAGTACATAGGTAAGGACACCTAAGTGTAACCAAATGTATTATAGTTTAACCTTGAGGCAATTAGAGTACAATTAAGGCAATTACATCTTTATATGTAAATTTATAATTGCTTCTGAAATATGGTTAAAGTGTACAGCCGAATGTAAACTAAAATACACTTTAAATGTCATTTCTATTGAAACTTGAATGTCATGTTTTTAAATATGTTTGTAATTACATATTTGTAATGATTCTGTTGTAATTCAGTAAATTTAAAATTAAAATTATCATGTGCTTTTGTATGTCACATCAAAACGAAAAGATTAAATTATTTAAAAATGTACTTTAAAATAAAACTATTTTGACATTACTAAAGCAAATAATAATTTGCTTATTATATTATCTATATTATACAGTTTTTTTTAAGATTTGAAGTACACTACATGTGCACATTTAATTCAGTTAAGTACACTTTTTTTATTTATTTTTTTCACATCGGTCATGGGAGTCCAGTGTTGTTTTGGACCCTTTTGACTTTAATTATATGGAACAGCTGAAACTAGTACTGTATGTACTTAAGTATGTATTCAGACACCTCATCTGTTTGCTAACTCCTGGAAGTGTAGAATATGACACAGGGGCTTTCACACTGGGCACATTTGCCAGGTCCAGGTTCCTAGCCCGATAGTTCCCTGTGCCCTCCTTAAGGTGTTGGTCTGGTTTCACACTCCCTTGATTCTATCGAACCCTGGTGCACTTGGGTTGATCATACATAATCACAAACATGCATAGCGCATGATAGGAAACAGAATGTGGGTCAACATATTGTATTTTTTATTAATCTGGTGCTATTAAGCGCAGCAGAGTGAATGACACTTGGGTTTAATGTATGTGCGTCAAATGAAGGCGGCTATCTGCTGCTTGCAAATGGACACTTTTGAGGAGACAGTGGGTTGTGAGCATAGACTGTAAAAAAATATAGACGTAGTGTCGGTGACGTCACCCGTAGGTTTCTGAAGAGCATTTTTGAAGCCTAAAATGGGCGGAGCCGGTCATCGCCATCTTGGCATTACTCCCGGATAACTGAAAATGGGCAAAGAGGTGGGACGTGGGTGGAGCTGAGGTGCCTGGTTGATGAAACCACACCCACCTAGCTCGATCATAGTGGCAATCCACCTGTCACTCAAGTGGCCACACCCTTAATTATGCAGCACTTTAAGGCTTAATATAATTTAAACGGATGAGTTATAAAAAAAATTCACCCCCTCACAGTTAAAAATTAACTGTACAGACCAAAACCACTTTTTGTACCAGGCTGTAAAAAAAAAAAAAGCCTTTTTCTGCTGTAAAGTTGGACATTTTAACAGGGAGAAAAATACAGATTTGACTCCCTTTCGGAGCCTGTCGATGAATTGCGGCTTAAGTCACTTCTGTGTTGGCTTCAAGAGAGACCGCGGGATGTTGTCGCTTGGTTGCGAGCCATTCATTTGCCGCTCTGATTGCACGATGACACTAAACTCTCACTCTTGTACCCAAGGTAAATCATCACCACTGTCGTCCCCTTCATGTGTGATGATGTCAATGGTTAAAACGACACAATCTCACAGCAATTTGTACGTATTTTACAAGGTGGCTAAATCATACAAACTTGTAGTGAGGTTGTATGAATTAGTCACCTCGTAAAATACATATGAATTGCTGTAAGATCGGGTTGGTTAAAATGCATGCGCAGGTTACTTTACTTCCTGAGCAAGTGCATACATCTGAATTGCTTTCACATTCATTCATATTCATGCACATTCATTCATGCAAATCGTGCCACAGTTCCAGTGCAACTGAACTGAGTTTGGTGCAGGTGTGCTCCCGGGTTCGCATGACAGTTTTCACACTACCAATTTTGAACTAAACTGCCAGTGTGAAAGCAACCAGAGACTCATACATGGTAATGCTAATTTTGTTTATTTATGAGGGGAAAGATGCACAGTTTCATTATATTTTCAGGCTTTCTCCATAAACTTCACTGCCAAATTTAAAGCGTTTGTGGCAACGACATTGAGGTTAGACCAAAGTCGGCTCATGGAAGTGTCAGGGAGATGGGCGTCATCGGCGCTCTGTGACAAGAGCACTGTAGCGAAACAATCAGCAGTCGTGTCACCACAGCTCACACTGTGGAACCTGCTTCTCAAAATGCTCCCAGTGTGCTGTCAGCTTCCTCAATCCTCACCAACAATACTTCAGTGCGGTCTCCCAAACAAGCTGTTCTGAAATACACATGGGTAATGCTAGCCCTTGTCAACGTTCGGTACTACTGACAAGAAATACTTATCGTATTTCACAAAATGGCACCACACAAGGCAAATTACAACCAACCTAACCCTTCCCTGTGCAATAATCTAGCATGTTTTGTTTGGCTCCATTAGCTTGGTTTCCATCCAAAGATGCAAATTTAACTTGTGCACAAACCAACTAACTTGTTTCCATCCCATGTGTTCAAGAGAACAAACATCGTCACTTCCTAGGAAATTGGCGAAAAAAATATCTGTAATGGAAGTTGCGGCAATTGGGGAAGCCACTGTGGCTTTTTTTTTTTTTTTTTTTTTTTGGCAGAATTTATGCACTTCTTGGCATCTCCATCCAGCATTTTTTTAATGTGATATCCCAAAAAATTGCATAAAACAGGTGGATGGAAACATAGCTCTAAATGATTACACTTATATGCACATGATTTTCTAAATAAAAAGACCATATTCTGCTTTATTCTGGAAAATGTTCAAATTGTGAATAAAAACAGAATGCAATGATGTGGAAGTTTCAAATTTCAATATTTTATTCAGAATACAACATAGATGACATATCAAATGTTTAAACTGAGAAAATGTATCATTTTAAGGGAAAAATAAGTTGATTTTAAATTTCATGGCATCAACACATCTCAAAAAAGTTGGGACAAGGCCATGTTTCCCACTGTGTGGCATCCCCTCTTCTTTTTATAACAGTCTGCAAACGTCTGGGGACTGAGGAGACAAGTTGCTCAAGTTTAGGAATAGGAATGTTGTCCCATTCTTGTCTAATACAGGCTTCTAGTTGCTCAACTGTCTTAGGTCTTCTTTGTCGCATCTTCCTCTTTATGATGCTCCAAATGTTTTCTATGGGTGAAAGATCTGGACTGCAGGCTGGCCATTTCAGTACCCGGATCCTCCTTCTACGCAGCCATGATGTTGTAATTGATGCAGTATGTGGTCTGGCATTGTCATGTTGGAAAATGCAAGGTCTTCCCTGAATGAGACGACGTCTGGATGGGAGCATATGTTGTTCTAGAACTTGGATATACCTTTCAGCATTGATGGTGCCTTTCCAGATGTGTAAGCTGCCCATGCCACACGCACTCATGCAACCCCATACCATCAGAGATGCAGGCTTCTGAACTGAGCGCTGATAACAACTTGGGTTGTCCTTGTCCTCTTTAGTTCGGATAACATGGCGTCCCAGTTTTTCAAAAAGAACTTAAAATCTTGATTCGTCTGTCCCTTAACGCTGGGTTCTCTTGGAAGCTGAACAAGGTTATCTTTCCCTCACAACCAAAAACACACTTCTTTGATGACATTGTTAAAAAATCCTTCTCGACTTGTGTTACCCGATGATGCTCTCGCTCCTGCTGTGGTTGGTGTGTGCTCGCTTTTTTTTCCACAAATACACCAGCATGCAATGGAAAGTCTTTATTTCTAAAGAAACACAATAATAACAAAAGAGCTCAGAAAAAGGAAATAAATGACTTCAAGGCCAAATAGCTAATAGCTAACACTCCCTTGCTATATGTAAACAGGAGAAAAGCAATGTTTTCAACAAAAGTGGCATCCTTCCCAAATAGAAATAAAAAAGAGACATACAAGTGTGCTCACAAATAAAGTTCCAAAGGTTTTTGCATGCAAAAACCATTACACACAATGTGAACACGGATACACATGCTGGGGCAGGAGGAAAGAGTATAGTTAGCTGACTTTCCATCTCAGCTAAATCCCCATGTGGTCCAAAGTAAAACAAGAGAGACAACAAAAGCACGAAAACACTGCACAGCTAAAGTACATCAACTGTTTCATCCACAGATGTAACACACAACAGATAACCTACATTTATTTGCCCTGGGACATAATAATTATCATTCATTACCTTAGTATTAGCAGTTGCAAAGTGTAGGTCACAATTGTAAATTGTAGGTCTTGATATTCTTGCAATGTTAATATTAAAGGGATAGTTTACCCATGATTTACTCACCCCCAAGCCTTTTCTAAGTGTATTTGACATTCCTCTTTCAGACGAATATAATCAGAGATATATTAAAAAATGTGCATCCATCCATCATAAACATACTCCACACGACCACACGGGAGGTTAATAAAGGCCTTCTGAAGCGAATCAATGGGTTTGTGTAAGACAAATATCCATATTTAAAACTTTAAGTAAAATATCTAGCTTCCACAAGACTTATGCATGTATTCAACTTATGCAGAAAGTGTAACTTCTCTCGCAGTTCAAAACGCTTCGTCCAACATCATGCGTCGCTCCGGTTCGTAACTTTTCCCATAAGTTGAATACGGAAAGCGGTCTGGCGGAACCTAGATATTTTACTTCATAATGTGTTCAAAATTTATTTTTTTATTAGACAAATGCCTCACTTCACTTCAGAAGGACTTTATTAAGCCCCGGGAGCCTTGTGGAGTACTTTTATAATGGATGGATACCCGTTTTTGGGCATTTACTGCCATTATAAAGCTTGGATTAGCCAGGACATTTTGTTTTATATTACTCAGATTGTATTCGTCTGAAAGAAAAATCTCATATACACTTAGGATGGCTTGAGGGTGAGAACATTTTTAGGTGAACTATCCCTTTAATGTTAATCAATGTCAAAGGGTTAGTTCACGCAAAAATGAAAATTCTTTTTTCTAATTCTAATTCTATTTTTTTTTCACCCTCATATTGTTTCAAACTCGTTTGACATTTCTTCTGCAAAACACAAAAGAAGATATTTTGAAGAATGTTGACAACATTGGACATTCTATTGTATGGAAAGAAAAAGACATTTCATCCATCAAAATATATGCTCTGAATAAGATATTACAGTCAATGTTATTTAAAATGATTTAATAAATTGAGTCTTAATCTGTTCTTCAGATTAATGCATTACATGCTTACATATTTATAAACCCAAATTGGCGCACACTGCAGTTTTATGTAAAGAAATTAATATATAAGGATGCATTAAATTTATCCAAAGTGACAGTACAAAGACATTTATAATGTTACAAAAGATTTCAAGCAAATGCTGTTTTTTGAATTTTCTGTTCATCAACAAATCCTGAAAAAGTTAACATGGTTAACACAAAAATATTAAACAGCACAACTGTTTTCAACATTGATAATATTAAATGATTATTGAGCAGCAAATCATCATATTAGAATGATTTCTGAAGGATCATGTGGCACTGAAGACTGGAGTAATGATGCTGAAAATTCAGCTTTGACCTCACAGAAATATTTAATACAGTTATATACATTTTTTACTATATTTTTGATCAAATAAATGCAGCCTTGGTGATCAAATAAGACTTCCAACACATTCAAAAATCTTCCCAACTCCAAACGTTTAAACAGTAGTGCAGATTTTTGCTTTTAATCACCTTTACCAGTGTTTTGGAGTTTAATACCAAAATCTCAATGAAAGTCATTGTGATTATCATTTAATGATTCAGTCCTTTTAAATCTGAGCAGAGGGAGACAATCCTCTTGTCAGCCTCTGCTTTTATGTTGCCATGGTTTGACAACATCCGTATGTCTCCGGGGCTGTGTAGCGTGCAGACGGCATGTCTGTCTGGTTTGGTTTTGACAGGGATCATCTCCACGTCAGATTAACGTGGAATCTTTTCATGATATCAAAGCTAAATCATTTTTTGGACTTGTATGGTTTTTACGCTGCTTTTCATTCTCTTGACAGCGAAATGTAACTTTAAAAGGAAAATAACAATGCAGGTATGTTTCTCCTGAGTTGCACTATGTTAGTAGTGCTTATATTTGTATTGGACGTGTCGATGCAGTCCTGCGCCACACGCAGAGATAGCGAGCGCTCCAGCACATTAGGGAATTGATCATACAGCTGCTACTTCGGAAAGTGTTTGCAAAAAAAGCCCCAAAGGAGCCCATTCAGCTTATTCCTGTATAATTACCTCAGATGGCTAATGGAAATCGATGGCATGTCTGTCGCATCAGCTTGATATGCTGTGCTTTGTAATGAAAGTTCACATACCTGTCCAAGGCTGAGCAGGAGGCCTGTTGGTTGAACCCTCTGACATGCCAAGTCAACACTTTTGGCAGTAACACAGTAATGGGGGGAAAGGCCCAGCTAGACAGGGATGCTTTCCTACTTAATTAGCCAAAATGTGACATGCCGTTTTTGCACTCTTAGTGCTGAAGTTTATCTTGCCATAAAACATGCTGGGCTTTTATGAGAGGAGGTGATTTTAGTGGCGTCAGACAGAGTAGATGTTAGAGCAAATTAGCTGTTAAACCATTCCAAAACTCAAAGCAGGATACAAGATTTAAGCAGGGAGCAGATGACTTAAGTGTACAAAGGCAGTTGTAAAAGATTTTATGTGAATCATTTTGTTTTATCGTTTAAATAACATCTGCTCAATAGATTCTTTGGTCAAATTTAGTCAATATTCTCTCTTAAAGGGGTCATGAACTGCATAAAATTATTGCATCGTGTTTTTCAACACTTATAATGTTAGTATGATTTTTTTTTTAAATAAAACATTTTCATAAAGACATTTTAGCTCTCTGATTTGAATGCTCTGTTTGAAGGGGCGTGTCTGCTGTGAGACTTCAGTGTAAACACCCACTGCTGTGATTGGCTAACATCTTTGCATATGAAATAGCTAAGTATTACATGTGGAACTCTATTGAAAACTTGCATGTTTTTACTATTACAGCACTCAAGGTTAATTAATCATGAAAAGTGTTGATTATAGCGTTATATTTAGATCTATAGCATTACATTTAGATTGTGGAATGAAAGGTTGCAGTGATGACATTGTAGCCGATCACAGATGCATGAATGCAGTGATCTTGTCATTGCAACTCGACTGACAGCAACTCGACTAACAGTACAAACACAATGTAAATAAGAGATTTATTGATTATAACGGGAGTTTTGGCGAGAGTCCAGAACTCAGTTACTGATAAACTTGGGAAAGTGTGTCCAAACTTTTGACTGGTACTTTACTATAATATACACAAAGAATATCGGCCGATATATCGATATGAGACTTTTTTTATTCACTAATATCGGTATCGGTATCTGCGCCCAAAAACCCATATCAGTCGGGCTCTAAATTTTACCATTATCTTTTGAAGGACTGTCAATGAGAAAAGATGCTTTTTGCCCCTGGTCACAACTGGCTAACCGGATCATGCTAGTCAAACCTTTATGTCTTGGCTGGAACTTTAGCATTAAAAAAATGCACTACCAATTTGCACTGATCTGGAACATCTAATACTTAAACATAGGAGCTGAGAAATAATGTTGTTAATTTACCCGAGATCAAGAATTAGGCGCTTCACTCAATCTGAGCTCAAGAAAAGTGTATTTCCGTGACCTAGTGGCTGAGCATGCCAGTCCTATAAACTGACAAAGGCCACTTTGCTGCCAAATCAAAACTGACAGCGTCTAATGAAGACAGAGAGAATTCATAGTTTCAATTTCACAGTCAGCAACATTCAGTGACCAGGGCAGAACAGCATGTAAGTGGCAGCTCACACTGCTATTAGAATAAGTAAGGTCAAATCTTTCAATGAGTAATTAATTTCACCAGCTGTTACTCCACGGGGGGAACATAAAAGTATGTGTGCCTGTGAACTTTATTGTTTTTAAGGAAAAGTGGTTTTAATAAGGAATACATGTTTGCTGTGTGTATGTGTGTGAACACATTTGTAAAGACTAAACAGCCTACATTAAGAGTTTGCATTTGCGTGCACTAGCTATTAAGTCTCTGCTGTTGTTGATCTGTTTTGTTCTTTATTCAAGGGAAGAGCTTAAATAATCCTGTCCTGTAACCCCAATGCAGTTACAATTGCTCGGTTGAACAATCTGTCTTATTTTACTACTGAAATGAAAGCAGCATAGCCATTGATATTTTCCCTTTAAACTGTAAAAAATAATTCATAGTCAAATATTTTGATATGTAAACCAATAGCATTTTTGGTAAAATAGAAAGTCATAATTTGAAATATGTCGCAATTGTAAGTAATAAAACATTATTTATATATATATATATATATATATATATATATATATATATATATATATATATATACTCACCTAAAGGATTATTAGGAACACCATACTAATACTGTGTTTGACCCCTTTACGCCTTCAGAACTGCCTTAATTCTACGTGGCATTGATTCAACAAGGTGCTGAAAGCATTCTTTAGAAATGTTGGCCCATATTGATAGGATAGCATCTTGCAGTTGATGGAGATTTGTGGGATGCACATCCAGGGCACGAAGCTCCCGTTCCACCACTTCCCAAAGATGCTCTATTGGGTTGAGATCTGGTGACTGTGGGGGCCATTTTAGTACAGTGAACTCATTGTCATGTTCAAGAAACCAATCTGAAATGATTCGAGCTTTGTGACATGGTACATTATCTTGCTGGAAGTAGCCATCAGAGAATGGGTACATGGTGGTCATAAAGGGATGGACATGGTCAGAAACAATGCTCAGGTAGGCCGTGGCATTTAAACGATGCCCAATTGGCACTAAGGGGCCTAAAGTGTGCCAAGAAAACATCCCACACACCATTACACCACCACCACCAGCCTGTACAGTGGTAACAAGGCATGATTGATCCATGTTCTCATTCTGTTTATGCCAAATTCTGACTCTACCATCTGAATGTCTCAACAGAAATCGAGACTCATCAGACCAGGCAACATTTTTCCAGTATTCAACTGTCCAATTTTGGTGAGCTTGTGCAAATTGTAGCTGCTTTTTCCTATTTGTAGTGGAGATGAGTGGTACCCGGTGGGGTCTTCTGCTGTTGTAGCCCATCCACCTCAAGTTTGTGCGTGTTGTGGCTTCACAAATGCTTTGCTGCATACCTTGGTTGTAACGAGTGGTTATTACAGTCAAAGTTTCTCTTCTATCAGCTTGAATCAGTCGGCCCATTCTCCTCTGACCTCTAGCATTTTCGCCCACAGGACTGCCGCATACTGGATGTTTTTCCCTTTTCACACCATTCTTTGTAAACCCTAGAAATGGTTGTGCATGAA
Source organism: Paracanthobrama guichenoti (assembly GCA_018749465.1). NCBI lineage: Eukaryota > Metazoa > Chordata > Actinopteri > Cypriniformes > Gobionidae > Paracanthobrama > Paracanthobrama guichenoti. The sequence continues at coordinate 32,394,749 of CM031966.1, forward strand.
AATCCCAGTAACTGAGCAGATTGTGAAATATTCAGACCGGCCCGTCTGGCACCAGCAACCATGCCACGCTCAAAATTGCTTAAATCACCTTTCTTTCCCATTCTGACATTCAGTTTGGAGTTCAGGAGATTGTCTTGACCAGGACCACAGCCCTAAATGCATTGAAGCCACTGCCATGTGATTGGTTGATTAGATAATTGCATTAATGAGAATTTAACAGGTGTTCCTAATAATCCTTTAGGTGAGTGTATATATATATATATAAATTTATAATTTAATTTCTTACATTTATTCTGGAATAAGAGACAACTAAAACAAACAAAAATATATTTAAATGTCTTTTTAATACTTAATTAATAACTAATACTGTTTTGTACTGCATCTTAGTTAAATTATCACAAAAAAAAAAAAAAATGCGGCATAAAATATTATGGCCTGTTCTTTTCTCAATTCAGGAAGGAACATCTGGCCTCAACCTCTGAGTAGCATTCTATTCTACCATTTTTTCGTGTTGTTTGATAAGATCAGAGCTGTTGCAGACATGGCTTGTCCTCATTTAGAGGTCTATAAATGGTTTCCTCCTTCCCATAGTCAGTTCTGATTGCTCCCAACCCATTTTAAAGTCTCTCTGTGTCTGCAATCAAGTCCCATTTATCATGTACATTTCCAGAACTTTTGCTTTCTCTATAATTTTTAATACCTGTTGCCATTTATTTTTCCTGTGCTGTCTTGTTATTTGCTTGCCATAGTCATTGAGTCACTGATGCATGTATTGTGTCCACCATGTTGATGAAGGCCTTATGGCATTTGCTTGCATATGATAGGCCACTGGCTTTATTATTATGAGCATTTACTGGTCGTTTGTTTCTTTGGTCTTTTAGCTGAATTGCTTCGGCAGATGGCTGTGAATTACCATACACATCTCAGGGCCTGTTTGGATTCCATTTCCTGCTTGTTTGGAGTTTGTTGTTCTGACAACCCTATTCCATATGAATTTTCACTGCCGTTTTATTCCGTGCATCATGAACCATGTTATGTTAAGCCAAGGTGAACATGAATGATGTGAGAGGAAATTAAGTTGTTGTAGTTGTTTAGCCATTACCAGCTGTTTTCTCAAAGCGTGCAATTGTTTTGTTTGCCTCATTGAAATATTTGGATCAGAGACCATAGGCGGAGGGTGAATCAACTCCAGGGTAAGGCTAGATGAGATTTCTCCTTAAAAACACATTTAAATAGAATGTCATGAAATAGTTTCAAGGTACGTCACCTAGCAACAGTGTACACATCCCAGCATAAATTCTTACAATAAATGATTCTGTCATGACTGTCGTGGTAGTTAGTAAATCACATGATGCAGAATATCCAACAATAACTTCTTTATTAAACACAGAGAATATACGCAGGAGAATACACAGAATAATAACACTAACTACTTAAATCAAAGACTAAAACCGACAATGAACTGAGCAGAACAGGGTGTATTAATACGCTGCGAAACAAAATGATAGACAGCCGAACATAATTAGTCATCAAGGAGACTAACTAGGACAACATTAAGACTAAACTGATCTGAAGCACAATAAACAAAACACATAGGAACGAAAAGACAACTAAACAAACCATTGCTGACAGTACACTCTCCTCCCGGAAGGCATGACCTCATGCGTAAATGACAGTACAATAGAGGAGGGTGAGAGGGGGTGAATACGGGGACTAACAGGAGGAGTTGGTAAGGTGGCCCTCCATGGTGGAGGAGACAAGGAGGAGTCCTGATGGCTCTCTAGGACAGAGCCTTGGGATTGATAGAGGCAGAGCTGGGCAAGATGGAGATCACAGCGAAGCCATAGGGTCGACATCGCAGGTCAAAGGCCATGCCGCCGGCTCAAGGACTGACAGAATGTGGTGACGCCGGAGGGAGTGAGGACCAAGGAATAACCGGAGGGAAGGAATATCCTAGTGGCGCCAAAGGGGTTGAAGGCTGAGGCGCAGCCTGAAGCTCGGAAGTATGTGGCAATACCAGGGTGACAATGGACCAAGGGGAAGCTGAAGGGACAAGGGAGCCTAGCTGAGAGCCGAGGGGCTTATAGGCTGAGGTGGACTGGAGTCCTGCAGTGAAGCCAGGTGATCCATCTCGCAGAGTTTAGCTTGTAGAAAGGAGACCCAAATAGTAGCCGAGAAGCTGGAGGGAGACAGTGGCAAAGGTGAAGCTGAGGGGCTGCACAACACCAGCTGGCCAGGTGAGTCCTGTCTTGAGGATGGGGATAATGGGGTGGCCAAGTGACTAGGGGGGACAGGGATGTCAAGAAGGTTACCTGAATTGCTTTCAGGGGCAGGAACTAGTTCCGACCAAAAGTCAATAAGCCAGTGGCCCTCAGCTGGCTCTTGAGAGGATTGACTTCCATGTGCAGACTCCACGATGGACTAACTACTCAAATCAAAGGCGAGAACCAACAATGAACTGAACAGAACAGAACAGGGAGATAAATACACGGGGAAACATAATGATATACAGCTGAACGTAATCAGTAACCAAGGTGACTAACTAGGACATAATCAAGACAAAACTACTAAACAAAACATATTCCTGACGTTTTTGTTATTAAAGCAGCTATGTTTACAAGCCACTATAATTTGAACAGAAAAGCAAGCATACTGTATGTGTGATTGGCATATAGCAGCCAATTTGAATAATAAATAGCCATTGACCTACCTGATGCAGCAAAACAAAAATTGTATCACAAAGTTGAGCTATAATTAATTAAGCTGACTGCAAGGCTTGTGTCCAGTCATTCATTGTGCTTGTGCACAATTAATCTCTTATTTAGCCTACATAATGTCTACAATTTGTTTGCTATAAGTATATAAATAACTTTATTATTATTATTATTATTATTATTATTATACATTTTATTTATAGGTGCCTTACATGGCACTCAAGGCCACCTTACAAACACAATAAAACAATCAACATTAAACAACAAATAATCATTATTACAGCCTGGACAGACTGGACACAAGCCTAAAAGTAATCACATAAAAGCCTGCCTAAAAAGATCACTGTTTTGCACATCCTGCGGCAACATGTTCCTTAAATAAGGAGCTGCATGACTAAAGGCTCGGGACCCCATAGAAGTAGTGCGAGTTAGAAGAAGAACAATAATGAGTGCAGGAGATTATCTTAAAGTACTATTAGGAGTGTATATATGAAGAAGGTCAGATAAGTATGAAGGGGCAAGATTATTGAGTGTCTTATAAGTAAGAAGAAGGATTTTAAACTCAATAATATACTCAAGATATGGTGGGTACTCAAGAACTGGTAGCCAATGCAAGTGTTGTAATATGGGAGTAATGTGTTCAGCTAGAGGAGTTCTGCAGATAATTCAAGCAGTTGAATTCTGTACTATCTGGAGTTTGTAGAGAAACTTTGAAGGCAAGCCATAAAAAAGAGCGTTACAGTAATCAGTACAGGAAGTGACTGAAGCGTGAACAAGAATCGCACATGAGCGCAAATTTGATCTAACAGCTGGGGGGGACAACAAACATAACATTTCTCAAGGGTAATTTTCGAAGGGGACACAAATAATACAGCCAAAGTTGTACTTTCGTTAATTGTATTAATTGTTAATTGTAGTAGGTGATTTACAAAAATCAAAAATATCGGACTTGCATCAGTTATCATAATTTTTTGTCATTGCTAATTTATTAATAACTCTGCATCATCTGTTTTAAAGAGAAAAGAATCACTTCATCCAATGTTTAAAGTGAATAAAATAGCCTTAACAGCTACTTACTGGAGTTCAACAACTACTGAAGAACTGTGTTCTCTCCCACCGGACCTTGTGAGTGTCTAGGTGAGGTGCGCGGTGGACCAAGAGACTGTGGGGCAAGAGAGTGGGGACTCAAAATGTTTCTAAACTTAAAACACATTTTTGCCCCATTTGCGTTTGTATTGTTTTACTACTTACACAGTTATTTTAAGTGTATATAATTATATTATTTACAATACACAATGATGTTTTTAAGGATATTTTTAGGGGGGGACAACCCTCAGATGGGGCCTGAAGCCCCCCGACCCCACCGCGATTTACGCCTATGGAATCGCAGTGCTCTTTACTAAGAGAGCCGGATGAAGTCGATTAAAATTACGTATGTGGAAATATGCAGAGTGAATGTTTTCTCTTATAACGAGAAGATTTGTGAGCGTGCAGAACTCAGCACTGGACTAAAACTCATTTTAAGTGAACATTTTTGAGTGAACTTTTTGATATGTGAACAGATATGTAAAGGTTGTACATCACTGAAAACTTTTTTTTTTCGTACTTCTGATTAAAAAAAGCAAATGTATATGCGTTAATTCAGAGTGATGACTGGCTGCAGTAGCTGGACAGTACAAATGTACATCAGCAGTTTCTGAGCATTATTCATGAGAATTAACTCTTTTAATCCAATCACTGTGCTGTATTATGCATGAGATTGCATTACAGCGGAGAATTCAATTGTCACGAAAGACTGGGTCTGCGCTGTTTTTTTTTCCTCTGTTTGTTCAGCTCTTCGTTTGGACACGTGCACAAACAGCACAAACGTGTTGTTGGTGGCTTGACAAATGCGCATCAACAGGACATTCGCTCGGTAGGATCGAAGAAGAAAAGTATCAACCATTGCAACACAGTTCAGAAGAAACAATGCACAAACTTAGCACAAACGCTTGTCAAGTTCGCCGTCTTTTGTAGTGTTTTCCTCCTGTTTCAAGCGTGTTGTTTTTGAACCGGTCTTTCCGCACTCTTTGATGACTGCACACTGTGCACAGTCCTGTGCATATTGCCACCTAATGGACTCTTCTGTCTTTCTTGTGCATGCGCTGTTGTACATGCACCGTCTGCAAACCCTCCAAGTACACTCGCAAACAGTGTTGCGGAATTGGACTACTTTAACATTGTTGGCGCGTGCTGTTTTTCTTGTCCTCGGGTTGAAGCAAAGTCCCTTTAAGACAAGTCATTTCACTCGGCGGCCATCTTTGAAACGCCTCTTGGGCATGCTTGTGCAGCTCTTTGAATGGGGAAACATCAAATTCTCCAAAACTTTTCGCAAAGCATTTTTCAGCCTGGACAAAGCTAATGAGCATGCGCAATCATAAACGCGTCTAAGAACACTGCCTGTTTCTATAGCAACCGGAGCTTCTAACAGCTGTAGTGATTTAATGACTTTACTAATCAACAATTGGCTCTTTCATTTAGAAGGCGGGGCTTATTCGCCATATTGGGCATTGCACTTTCTCCCATTCATAAGTAATCAGAGTGCACTCTTCCTACATATAAAATCTTTGGTTGAAGTGATCCCTGAAAATTCAAAGAAGAATGGACAAAAAAGTAAATGAAAATACATCAAGGTGCCCTCAACTTTTTTTGTGATGTTTTCCTCTGTGGTCATATTTTAATATTCATTTGTCAAAGTTGTAGGTTGTAAGCATGTGTTTTATTGGCGTTTTATTGTTGTATCATGACACTCCGCTAAACATGTCTGATTGGCCATTGCGTTTAAGAACTCAACAGATATGTTTGTGATTGGCTTCTTTGCTCAACACTGCACAGAAAGCTTTTCCCTCTAAAAGCAATCAGAAGCAGCAGCAGTCAGTGGGTTGAGTCCGTGGCCACTCTCCGTTTAGAGAGAGTTCTTTAAACTGTTGGTCTCTTTCAAAATGCTGGTCACACATTAGTACACAAAAGATTAATGATTTTGGTTGTTTACACAATTGGTCAAAACTGCAGACAGGTAAACAACCATATCTGTTGTGCAGTCAAGAAGAAAGATGTGTTCGCTCATTGTGAGTTGAGTGTTCAAAGGCATATCCATCAGATCATGAATCACAAGGATGTTGCCACTTTCAGCCCATGTGTAAGTAATGCGGCAGTGCATTTGATCTATGATAATGACTGCATGCTTGATTATGTTTTGCTTATCAAGGATTCAACACAACCTTAGAGGTCATAACTTCCAAGTCTGCAAAATCGAACACACCTCAAAGCTTTAGCTTCCCTGGCTAAACCCAGTAGTGAATCGTCTCAGAGAAATAAAGCTGTAGTTCAGCAGAGCAATCTGTGATGCATTTATTATTTGTATACAGAGTTTATGGGATATTAATATTTTACTACCACTATGGACACGAATACTCAAGTAGGACTTGTTTTGCAGTATTGTTTTATGTTTGCCATAATGCAATTGCCCAGTGCTAGTGAGCAAGTTAAAATTTATGTTCTCACTAGCTTAAAAATGTTTCTGAAATTATTTTTAATAATTGGGCAACTGAACATAGGGTGCAAAGGTGAGGTGAGTCATGCAATATCCGAACCATTAGATTCCATTTCTCTTAAAGTAGGTCTGTGGGCAGAAAAGATCCTGGGCAGAGGTCTTCTCGTTTAGTTAGTTAATATGCTATCTGTATTTTTTTAAGGTGCACTCAGTATTTATTTTATTTTATTTTTCTGTTGCGCCATGATTAAATTATTCCATGAAAAAAAGTGTGAAATAACAGGAGGGTTATAAATAAAGCGATTAGTACCTATTTGGATGCTGTGATATGGCCAGTTAGTATATACATATTTTTAAAATTTCATTGCTTTATGTCTGAAACAATTAATGTGGGAGGGAATATTGAATGCATATTTAAGATGCTTTCCTGCAATCATAAAATGTCTCTCTCTCTCTCTCTCTCTCTCTCTCTCTCTCTCTCTCTCTCTCTCTCTCTCTCTCTCTCTCTCTCTCTCTCTCTCTCTCTCTCTCTCTCTCTCTCTCTCTCTCTCTCTCTCTCTCTCTCTCTCTCTCTCTCTCTCTCTCTCTCTCTCTCTCTCTCTCCACTAGAAGCCGCTTATTAGCTTGAGTATAAATGAATATTAATCCAAAACAATTCTGCTGATAAATTTGCCCTTCAATTTTCCTATAATAAAGACTTTTATTATTCTTAAAAATGCATTTAAGTCTTAATTTGATTTGTTTTGTTTATTATATAATACAATAAATAATAAAAAAAGAATACATCTCTGTGGATTTCACTATGAATTGATGTAGTAAAGGTCTTAAATAACATACTGGAAGGCAGGAAATATGTGTGGTCTCTTTCTGTTTTTCTTTAGAACTTGGCACAAACCCCTCATGAGGTTTATTTTGATAGAAGGATAACATCATATTGTTTGTTTCCTTTGCATGAACTGATGGCGAAGTGCATGCAGCTAATGTTGTACAAGAATCCTGCAGAGTTCCCAGTGTTTTCACGTGTGACGGAGTTACTGTTGAACAGTATTATTTCCATGATCTCAAAATCCCACAGCAGAAAATTGCTTCAGTCAGGTGGCGTATACTGTAGCATCCAAAATGACTATATCTGTTCCTGCTAGATAGACAAACACAGTGACGTTGACTGGAGTGTATATGTTAGCAGCACATTCATCCTCGGGTTATGAGGTCAAAAGACCCCTGACTGGGGGGGGGTCTTAGCTACCAAGTTATTTCCAAAATGTTCTTTTGATAAAAGGAAATTTAAACTATGGAAAACTGCAATCTAAATGAGTTTATTTTAACTACAAAAACAGTTACATGCGGTTTGCCTGTAAATATACACTCACCTAAAGGACTATTAGGAACACCTGTTCAATTTCTCATTATTGCAATTATCTAATCAACCAATCACATGGGAGTTGCTTCAATGCATTTAGGGGTGCGGTCCTGGTCAAGACAATCTCCTGAACTCCAAACTGAATGTCAGAATGGGAAAGAAAGGTGATTTAAGCAATTTTGAGCATGGTTGTTGGTGCCAGATGGGCCGGTCTGTCGGTATTTCACAATCTGCTCAGTTACTGGGATTTTCACGCACAACCATTTCTAGGGTTTACAAAGAATGGTGTGAAAAGGGAAAAACATCCAGTATGCGGCAGTCCTGTGGGCGAAAATGCCTTGTTGATGCTAGAGGTCAGAGGAGAATGGGCTGACTGATTCAAGCTGATAGAAGAGCAACTTTGACTGAAATAACCACTCGTTACAACCGAGGTATGCAGCAAAGCATTTGTGAAGCCACAACACACACAACCTTGAGGCGGATGGGCTACAACAGCAGAAGACCCCACCGGGTACCACTCATCTCCACTACAAATAGGAAAAAGAGGCTACAGTTTGCATGAGCTCACCAAAATTGGACAGCTGAAGACTGGAAAAATGTTGCCTGGTCTGATGAGTCTCGATTTCTGTTGAGACATTCAGATGGTAGAGTCAGAGTTTGGTGTAAACAGAATGAGAACATGGATCCATCATGCCTTGTTCCACTGTGCAGGCTGGTGGTGGTGGTGTAATGGTGTGGGGGATGTTTTCTTGGCACACTTTAGGCCCCTTAGCGCCAATTGGGCATCGTTTAAATGCCACGGCCTACCTGAGCATTGTTTCTGACCATGTCCATCCCTTTATGACCACCATGTACCCATTCTTTGATGGCTACTTCCAGCAGGATAATGCACCATGTCACAAAGCTTGAATCATTTCAAATTGGTTTCTTGAACATGACAATGAGTTCACTGTACTAAAATGGCCCCCACAGTCACCAGATCTCAACCCAATAGAGCATCTTTGGGATGTGGTGGAACTGGAGCTTCGTGCCCTGGACGTGCATCCCACAAATCTCCATCAACTGCAAGATGCTACCCTATCAATATGGGCCAACATTTCTAAAGAATGCTTTCAGCACCTTGTTGAATCATTGCCACGTAGAATTAAGGCAGTTCTGAAGGCGAAAGGGGGTCAAACACAGTATTAGTATGGTGTTCCTAATAATCTTTTAGGTGAGTGTATATAATGTGAATATTCATGTACTACTATACAAAATATCAATCAGTCAAAAACAAACATGGATGACATTTTGCCATCAAACCAAGGGCAAACTATGATGGTTATGCCAAAAAGCCTTTGAGGATTTAGTAGGTAATAAATCATTCATAGTGAAAGGCATGCCCTTTTATTGCCCCAACATGAAAACAGAGGTCTTGCTCTGAAAGTATGTAAATGGTGTGATTCTCCTTGTATATAGCATCAATTCGTCTTGGGAAGGACCGATACAAGTCCTGCACAGTGGCCAGAGGGATTTTTAGCATTCCTCTTCCAGTGGTCAGGTCTCTTATCCTTCAAAATACCCCAAAGTGGCTCAACAATATTTAAATCTGTTGACTGTGCAGGCCATGGGGGCCATGGGAGATGTTCAAGTCTTGCTGTGTGTATTGGTGCATTATGCTGATGCACGGCACCCCTTTCAGGGTACAATGTTTGAACCATTAGGTGCCCATGGTCCTCGAGAATGGTTCAGTAGTCCTTGGCAGTAACGCGCCCATCAAGTACAGTAGGGAATGCCATTATACTACACTGATCCACCCCCGTGCTTCACTCTGGGTTCACAGCAGTCTGGGTGTGAAGCTTCTCTGAGGCTCCCACATATGTGGGAAAGACAGTGAAGGTCGACTCATCAGAGAACAATACATGTTTCACAGTGTCCACAGCCCAATATTTGCACTGTTGGCACCATTGAAACCAACATTTGGCTAGTAAAGCATATGATTTTGTCAAACTTGTGTGCTCCGTCAGCCTATAGGTGATTCCTCTGATGGGTGTGCAAATGTGATACCTGAAGTTAACCTCTTAAACTCTGCGGACCCTGTACATTTCCGGAATGAAATCATCAAGTATATACTTTACATTTTAAATATCTGTGGAGGAGCTCTGACCTCATGTGTGGTACCATTTGAAAGCCTCTAATTTGAAAGTCTCTACTTTCTGGAGATATGCATCACTTTGGCATTTGTTTTACACAAGTAACTTATTTACTCTAAATTACTCTGGTACCATTTCCGCCTGGGTTTGGTCTACCCAAATTGAAAAGCTTCCCATTCCCACATACAGTGGTCTACAAACAAAATGTTGGTGTCATTTTACAGGAAACCCTTTGAAGTTACATAACCCACTGCTAAAAGTGATAAACATGTAAGCATATGTTGTCTGAGCTGTAATAATCCCCCCAAAAAAGAGGCGGTTTTTGATTTTTTTTTGGTTATAAATTAATTTTTGAAAGTGTATAACTCAGGCCTTGTGTGCTCTAGCACCCTGCAGACAGTTTTGGTTGTTTCCACTAGATTCCAGAAAATACTGGAAAAAAGGTCTGGATCATGTATGCAAAGTGAAGATAGTTGGTCAGTAGGGGTAATGTGACAGATAGTTTGGGATGTGAACCTTGGTTAGGACGTAGAGTTCCTGATCCCTGTGAATAAAGTGACGTAACAACTCGAGGTAAACCTTCTGAATCTGGGCTTCTGCAAGGCTGGCCCGAGTGACTACGCCGATGGATTAACCTTTTCTGAGGACTTAAAATGTACACTCTCCCTTCTGACGTGGACAAATAGAAGGTATGCGCTGTGTTTTTAACGATTAATAAAGAATTGTGTGTTATACTGCCATTCTGTTGTGCTCTTCTCTGCCTCCTGTCCAGTTTGGTTATTACTGTAGTAATGGGTCACAGACACTCGTCCATTCTCCATTCTAAGAGGCCAAGCATAATTTTTTTTCTTTCTAGCATTCTCATGATCACAACTAATTTTCTTGTGATCTTGACATAACAAAAGTTACAGACTGAAGTACGGTTATCTTCTCCTGTTCGAGTCTGAGCATCAGCAGCATGAGTCACATTGGAGTGACCTAGTGGACCAACAGTCACCCTGATTTACATAAAAGTCGAACTGCAACATTTGGAAAAGCGCATCATTAATTTTGCAGTTTTGTGCAATATATTTATAAATGCCTTCTTAAATTTTTAATTCACGCAATACTTTTGACGGAAAATGTATCCCATAGAGAGCACAGCAAATTTATTTATTATTATTTTATTTATTTCTTTTTTACATATGATTTTCTTTTTACGTATCTGAGTTTCAGCCCAGATCGCATTTTTTTTTTTTTTGGTAGGACATGAACCATCCATGGTGGTTGTCATGATCCCAGCCTGTGTTCCCATCTTGTGTGAGGACTTTTGCTATTTCCTGTCTTGTGCCATGTTTTGTAGTTCTTTGTAGTTTTTCGTGATGATTAGTTTTCCCCAGGTGTTGCCTGTTAGCCACTCCCACTTGTTATCTTGTTAATCTTGTTTCCCTTTGTGTATGTATACCCCCCAGTGCTTCAGTTGCTGTTTGTCGGTCGTTGTTCCTCTATGTATGTTCCTGTCGTTGCGTTTCTACCTGTTTTTGAATACGCTTGTTCTTGGATTTACTTTTGATGTTGGTTTGTTATTAAATCCGTTATGTTGCATTTGTATTCTCATCTCTCCTCATCCCTGCTCACACGTAACAGAACAACTGACCAACAACAACCAAAGCACTGGGATATATATACACAAAGGGAAATGAGGTTAACAAGATAACAAGGGGGAGTAGCTAATAGGGAACACCTGGGGAAAACTAATCATCACGAAAAACTACAAAACATGGCACAAGACAGGAAATAACAAAAGTCCTCACACAAGACGGGAACACAGGCTGGGATCATGACAGTGGTGCTGGTGTGTCGTTCACTTTGAGTATAGATCAGGTGTATGCTGCGTTTCTAGAAGACTAGCATTCCGAGCAGAAGTTTGCTGCGACATAAAAACACAACAAAAAAATGGTAAAATGTGAGACTATAGACATTTCCTTAATTGTACAGTAGCTGTTACACAGACTGAAGATCAAGACAGACTGACAGAAGGCAGGATTAAAAGTTTAAACATGGTCTTTATAAACAAAAGATGGACTGGTGTAACTGTGTCAAATGCAAATACAAGCATAGACGCCATTAACAACCGACAACTGAAGGAAAAACAGAGCAATTTAAATACTGGCTAAATGAGGGAACAAATGAAAAACATCAGTGATGGTTAAATGAATGTCCATGACATCAAATGAGAAGCGGGAAATAACTGAAACAAAGGAACACAGGAACTACCAAATACAAACTTAAAGTCCATGAAAACAGAACTAAAAACAAACACAACTGAATATCTGTGTCAGTAGCCTAATAATTTGATAGGAATACAATGTAATACAAACCTTAATTTATTTCAGGAAGTTTTCCCTCAGAACAAAACACAAAATGACCGTTGACAAATGTATCCAGTTTTAACCGGTTTGGCACAGACAACCCAACTTTGGGTTACATTTACCCAGTGCTGGGTAGGTATGTGAGGGGGTCATTGGTATTGACAGTAAAAATGTAAGGCCGTAACCATGTCTTGAACATTGTGTGCATTTTGTTTTGCGATTTCACCGGAAAGAATAGAGTCTCTGCAACGGCATTAAGCGATAAGACTGACGTGCTTGTTTGTGTGAAGACGAAGCCAAAAGAGAACGTAAACCCCGCCTACTTTGATTGGCCATCTCAATCATTTTGACATTGATGAGTGCCGTTAGACCTGAGGCAGACCAGACTAAAAACTAAACTTTTAAACCTTTTTGTCATCCTAACATACAGAGTGCTGCGTAATGAAGTGAAACAGAGCAGTGTAAAAATTTCTACGGAGCCCCGCACATGACATGCAAGAAAAAAAAGTAAATCATTAAATCATTTTACTTTTTCGTTCCCTCGATTTATAAATCGTGTGCACGTTTTACTAATTCGTTCCCTCAAATTGCTAAATCGTTCACATGATTTACTATTTAGTTCCCTCGATTTATAAATCGTGCGCATGATTTAGCAAATCGAGGGTACGAATTTGTAAAATGTGCGCACAATTTAGCAATTTAAGGGAACAAATTAGTAAAACGTGCACGTGATTTAGCCTTCTAGTTTTTACTGCATGTCATGTGCGGGGCTCCGTAATTTTCAAATATTGGGGGGGACAATTTGGCCATTACTAATTATTAGGGGGGACTTGTCCCCCTCAATGTCTGTGGTGGTTACAGCCCTGTAAAAATGACCCAGCAGCTGAGTTACAGAAAATCTATCCAGCACCTGGGTAAAAATATTAATAATAACCCAATACAATTACTTAATAGGCTGATCCCAGGATTTGGGTTAAAAAAAAAAAAAAAACAGCATTTTATATTGAATATAATATTTGAATATAATTATAAATAATAATTATTGTTATTATACAATACTACTAGTTTCCTACTTTATGGTAACAATAGGTTCCATTTACCTACAGGTTACATTAGTTAATGCATTAACTAACAATGAGCAAAACATTTGTTACAGTACCCATCCTGATTTACATGAAACTCGAACTGCAACATTTGAAAAAGCAAGCGCAGAACGGGGAAATGAGTGAAGGATAATAAAAATACAACTGTTCACTGCTAGTTCATGTTAACTCAGAAGTTGTTGTTTTATGTCTGATCTTGTCTATGACACTACAAGTCATGTAATGAATGATTTGGGTTAGTTATCCTCTATTGAAAAGCATGTTTTACAAACTACTCCACGAGAAAGCTTTCCTGTAGATCAAACAATAAGAGCGTGGCGTTAGCAATGCCAAGGTCATGGGTTCGATTCCCAGGGAAAGCAAGAACTGACAAAAATGTAAAAATGTGTACTTTGAATGCAATGTAAGTCGCTTTAGATAAAAGCGTCTGATAAATGTAAATTCACTATTATGCCATGGCATGATAAACTTACCAAACTTCCGGTAATGAGCCTTTTAGTCCGACTGTGTTTCTTAATCACTGTAATCTCTCTTTGATTTCACTGTGCCAGTCATTAAATGACTCAGCGTTACTCTCTCTGACACATCATTAGCCACTTAATTTGTTTGTCCCTGTCAAAGTCCTGACACAGCATCCTCAGCCACACAAGACTTCATTGAAACTGCATTGTTTGGAACATATACAAACTGTGTCCACTGTAATTTGACGTTTAACTACCACATATAATAAAGCACCATCCATTCAGACAACCTGCCCAGATGTCATCTGCTCAGAATGATTGTTTTGTTTACATTTGGGCATTCATTTGTGCCTTTGGCCAGTGTGTTTTATAGAGATCAGCTTTTATAGAGACAAATATCGACTACATTTTGTTTTGGTGAGGACCCTTCTTCACACACTCTAAGCTGCGACAGACTTGTGCAATTCATTTTAATATTCAATCCATTAAAGTTCTTTTATTAGGCCACCTAAAAATAGAAACAAACAAAGATGGTCCAGTGAAGCGTTAGACCTCTCATATAATTTGGCCTATTCTGAGCGCAGTGTGAATTAAATGAGGTGTCTGGGCTTTTCATTCTGTTTGCCACATTGATTCAATTAAGACGTGGGGGGATAATGAAGAAGTCACTTCAGGGTTGGATGATTCTGCCCTTTAGTTTTTAATTTGGAAGTTTTATATTTTGATTCTTGTCTCTTTTCATTAGGAATGGGGCAGCAGAGGAAAGATTCAGTATGTTACACATCTGTTTTGTTTTTGTGGTGTAGCTGGTCTCTGTAATGGAGTTTCAACACCACTCTTGTGTTTCATCTCCAGTGTTTGTCATGCATCTGTTCCAGTCTGATGCACACTAATGCCTAATTTGAGAATGTTACTGTAAGTTTGTGAGTTTGTATTGTTGCATTTTAAGGGGTACTCAAGCACAAGGGTCAAACAAAGGTAGTCATTTTTGTATACAGGCATCTGAAACATTCTGATGTTCATTATCCTTCTCATTTTATGGTTCTGTGACTTGGTTAAATAGACTTAACGACGGGGCTTCTGCTATTCGGAAATGAAAGGTTGAGGGAGCTAATTAGCTTCCATTTACGACAGCTGATGCAGATGTTCTGCTTTCCCCACATAAGGTTGTTGTGCGATTTATTTTTCAGTAGAAGGTCAGCAGAAAAAAATTTAGTATAGTTTCACAAAAATGATTTAATGTCAGGTAGTATTTAGTGTAAATACAGTAACATTTGATATAATTGAATTTAATCATGAATTTTCTTTTTAAAATCTAGGTTGGTGTTATTTCAGAAATATTCCATTGTTCATTGTTCATTCATGCTTTAAAGGGTTAGTTCATCCAAAAATAAATTTCTGTCATTTAATTGCTCACCCTCATGTCAAACCTGTAAGACCTTCGTTCATCTTCGGAGCACAAATTAAGAAATTTTTGATGTAATCCAAGAGCTTTCTGACCCCCCGCCCCATAGACAGCAACACAACGACCACTTTCAAGTCCCAGAAAAGTAGTAAAGAGATCATTAAAATAGTTCATGTGACTACAGTGGTTCAACCTTAATATTATGAAGCGACAAGAGCACTTTTCATATTCAAAAAACCCCCCAAAAATAATGACTTTATTTAACAGTGTCTTCTCTTTCATGTCACTCTCTATTCACACTATTCACACAGTGCAGCACTTCTGAGTTCTTTGGCAGAATGCCGGCTCACTATTGGCTGAGCACCACATGCATGCATTGTGATGCTTACGTGAATCGTGTAGGAGGGTGTCAAGGAGGAGAAGAGATTGTTGAATAAAGTTGTTATTTACACAGAAAAAAGTATTCTTGTCGCTTCATAACATTAAGGTTGAACCACTGTAATCATATGGATTATTTTAACAATGTCTTTACCTTTCTGGGCCTTTAAAGTGGTCATTGTGTTGCTGTCTATGTCTAAGTAAATATCTTAATTTGTGCTCCGAAGGTGAACTTACAGGATTGGGAACGACATGAGGGTGAGTAATTAATAGGTTTGTTCGACTTGATGCAGCAATGCGCAGACCGACTGGCAGCTGACTTGAAGCAGTGCATGCCGGTTAGAAATGTTGCAGCGCTGATGCCACGTGACTGTGACGTTTGTCAACAAAGTGCCACGAGAGCGATTCGAGAGCAGCCGGCTGGTGCATTTTGTGCAGCTTCTCCAGAGCGACTGCACAAGCTCTGATGACGACACAGCTGTTCCACGATTGGTCGGATTCACCGCATGACAGCGATCCTGTGCGCTTCGTGTTTATTCTAAAACCTTTGCGCCACTAATGCTCACAAATCAGTTTTTATAAAGGTAAAACGGTATCGATGTCGAACACACATAATGACAGAATTTTAATTTTTGGGTGAACTCACCCTTTAACATTAACAATTCTTTGTGAAACTTAATATTAACCTAGAATCTAGATCTAAGACCTATAGGACCTAATCTAGGTCCTAGATTATTAAATGCTGGTTATTTTTTAGTTTTTGATAGCTAATAACTTAATGATAAAAAATGTAACCTTACTGTAAAGTTTTACAATAAATACTATATACATACACACTACTGATCCCGTTCAGTCGGCCATTTCCGACGCCACGTTGGAGACCAACGAATAGGAATCTTGCTAGAGAAGCCAATCTACTTTGAGTGTAACTAAACAAGCCAATGCACATTGGCATGCAAAGATTGCACCAGCTGCTCTGCCTCACAGCGTATGTACATAATGAGTAGCAGGTGCGATGCAATACTAACCTTTCGCCCAGCGGTTCGTTTGTTCCTCTCTCTAATCTGCAAGCAGTATTTCTAAGAGTCAGTTCTTCAGGGAAGAAGCTTTCTTTTCATTGGTGTTGGTGTGACGGCGCTACAGTGGTGTGTGCCTTCAGTGAGTGCTAAAAGGCTGTTCTTACAGCTGGTGACGGTGCGCTTTTTCAGAGTACTGAAAAGCTGTTATTACAGCTGGTAAGAGCTGTGCCTTCAACAAGAGTGAGAGCACACTACAGGCTGCACATTCCCTGTCAGTGTTGCCGTGAGCACCAAGGAGAGCAGTTCCTTAAAAGAGCTTACACAGGTAGAGCTTGCATCTTTTTAAAGATGACATTCTACCTGTGTGTTTCTGGACGCGGTTGTTTCCTGTCCTCATTGACGGCCATGATCACTGTCCCACATGTCTGGGCGTATGCATGCTGAGATGGTGTTCGTGAGTGGTTCATGTTTTCGCATGAGAACATGACCATGTTGGCACACCGGTCGACTCTTCTTTCTCCAGGAGGCTTCAGTCCCCTGTGCTATTTTTATTAATAATAATAATAAAAATATTACTATTTCTTATTTTCAATGATGAAAACAATTGTGCTGCTTAATATTTTTTTATGGAATTCGAAAAAAAAATGTTTTGTACCATTATAAAAGTCTTTACTGCCACTTTTGATCAATTTTAATGCAATCTTTGCTGTACAAGAATAGTGTATAAAACTTGAATATTGTACATAACTTTTGCTTTCTATATTTTTCTATTCTTTATATATAAATAAATAAAGATACAATATTCTCTCCTATATATAACTCCATATAAATATATATATATATATATATATATATATATATATATATATATATATATATATATATATATATATATATATATATAAATATATATTCTAGCAGAGCATGTTTTTGTGAACAACATATTGATGGTAAATATTTTATTAGATTTTTAATGCATCATTGACCTCCTTTTTTTATGTGACTCTCACTGACAGAAAATGATGGGTAAAAAGATGGCAGAACAGAACCAAGAAAATACATGAGCCAGTCCTCAGCTGGCCTAAAATCGAGGAGCATACATACCAACCATCAGCCTGAGGCACTGAAAACATCCATCCATCCATTCATGGGCGGCAGCTCATCAGTTTGTGTTTCAGAATGGCAGAAGAGGTGGCAAGTCCGGGCAGCTTTTGAATCTGAGTCTGGCTGCAAGTCTCTGAGAGCATTGACACGGGTGGATACAAAGCTTCTGAGGTCAGATATATTCTATTAACCTGGCAGTACCAACTAACGACAGCTCTTATTTACCTGTCAGATCCTTTTTGTGTGGAGGAAACAAACGTATTGTCATGTTCAGTGCTGCTGACAGGGCCACTATGCATTATTCATCTGCTCATGGTAATACAGTCCTGTTTCTCTCTCTCTTACCCTCCCTTTCCTTATTTCAGCTTTTAATCAGACTCAGAAATAAGACCTGTTGAATAGAAATGAACTCTAATGCCTCTTTCTGCATGGCTGTTAAGAGATATAAATTATAACCACTCTGTCAATCCAGTCACTAATTCACCAACACAGAGTCATTTAAATCACAGATTTCCCTCCCTTACGGACAAACTGCACATTATTTAACATGACAATTATGTAATTTAATTTACGCACCCTCATTTCGTTCTAAGTCTGTACTTACTTTATTGTGCTGAACACAGATGATATTCTGTAAGATGTTTGTAACCAAATAGCTAAGCTAACAAATAATATTCTCAGAACTTTGGCTAATGTTTTGGCAAGGTTCTATCAAAGTTATGAACAAACTTTCTTCCGGTAAGGTTAATAGAATGTTATTTTAGAATTAACTGGTCTTTAACATTGTTAGCACAAAAAGTTACTTATACATTATCCATGGGACATTTCATTTCCATTTCATTTCATTTAAGTTGTAGTTAATTAGTGAATTAATGCTTGCATAGTCTCAGCCTCAGACGTCATGCACACAGACTGTTGGCTGAACGTCTGATGCATATGGCACACTTATCTTGAAACACTTCAGGAGTTTTGAAGTTGTCATCTGATTGGTTGAATTCTACAGGATGTCTGCGAGACGTGTGTTGTGCTCTTTAATGGTCCACCTGGAAACCACCTGGACTCCAAACTCCCTCGTGGAAGAAGAACGCTGTCGTTCTGTGACAATGAGCGCTTACCAGGATCAATTAAATGCTGGATTTTCACAAGTATGTGAGTATGTCATGGCTCCATTGTTGCAGTAAACTTGAACAGTCTTCTTGAATTAAAAAATTTGAAATTTGAATAAAAGATGCACATCGGTCTGTTATTGCAGGTACATCGACTTTACATTTTCACACCCCTTAACCTGATGCGGAACAAAATGAACTGTGATTACTTGCGTTACATGTCAGTCATCGGTCCTTGACCAATGAAAGTTGCAAAAGAGTCCAGACCTTCTGCCATCAGTCTGAAGATCTGGCAATGCGAGACTAATGCTTTCATAGCTTAATGGGAATGTTAGCAAATCATATTTTTGTTAACTGGGAGGATGTTTTGGTTACCATTGACTTCCATTGTATGAAAAAAATCCAAGACATTTCTCAAAATATCATATGACATGAGGGTGAGTAACTGATGAAAGAATCATGTTGGGTAAATTATCCCAAAAGGAAAGTGGCAGTCCCAAGTTCCTGCTTCAGGACAAAACTACCCATTAAGTCATTTTGTTGGCACTTTAAAGCATCAGAGTGTATCCTACACAAGTGGCTCTTGCCCTTTAAAGACCTCCTCCTTCCCTGTCCCACAGACCTGGTCAATATTTCTCTGAAGAAAGGACTTTCAAGATGAGCAAAATCAATAATCTCTTTCACACCACATTCATCCTCTTTTTTGCCTTTGCCTCATCAGCAATAGCGAAACTGATCATCGGTCCTCCGCCTGTATCTACTTAGTAACTCCTTGGTTATTAAGATGTTGGTTTGTGAGGGGTGGCATTTATTGTACTGCCTTTATCATATACTGCTAATTTGATGTTAAAGTGAGCTCTAATGCAACTGCAACCCTAGATCCATTAATCTAAACCCTCACTCTCTGTTGAAACCCTTAAACCTTCTGCTTCTCAGATTAAACCATCAGTTTGAACTGTTCCACAGGGACAGTTTATTCATTCCCTGTCAATGTGTTCAATCACTGTACCTGCTGTCATCCGTTCTATTCAATTATCCTCTTTTCATATGCTGTGTGTTTACAGAGACTATATGTCTCCATTCCCAGAATGCTCCACAGGTTTTGCTGAGATCTTTGGACGATGCAAACACTCAGAGGCCATGAAGCTCTCCACAAAAACGCAAACAAAGAGGTGAACGTGTGGTGGGCGTTCTGACGCAATATGGCTGCCGTTGCATCATCCAGGTCGATGCTGCACATTGGTGGTGGTCGAGGAGATTCCCCCCTTCTATATGTAAAGCGCTTTGAGTACACAGAAAAGTGATATATAAATGTAACTAATTATTAGAAGCCATAACTACAGCATTCTGCTGCCAAAAAAACATTTTTCATGCATTGAAGTAAAAGTAGCATGGTTAGTAAAAGTAGCATGGCAATTTTCTCAAATTGAAACATGAGCTTGGAATATGGTCATCATATTATTACATCACATTATTACATCATATTATTACATCAGCTTCTAAAAACATATTGTTCATATTGTTACAAACAGGCTGAAACGAGACCGGACAGTGACTGACTGAATGCATGGGGTTTAAGTGCTGATGGTGATTGCTGGTGATGATGACATGCAGGTGTGTGTGATCAGTATTCTGGTGATGGAGTGCACTGTGATTGGGAGAGGATGGAGCCTGGCGTGCTTGTAACATTACACCCCCTCCACAGCCTGCTCCTGAATAATGGCCGAGGACCCCAACGTCGTGGTGGGCGTCCTCTTCCTTGTGGTGCTGGTCTGTCAGGATGAGAGGCATGGAAACTATCAAGCAGGTTTGGATCAAGAATGTCATTTCTGGGTACCCCTGAGCGTTCTTCGGGACCATAACCATCCCAGTCTACCAGATATTCTAGCAGACCACCACGACGCCGGGAGTCCAGGATCGCCAGGCTCTGTGGAGACAAGAACAGAAGGATGGTGAGGTTTCAGGAGTGACACATGGAACGTGGGATGAATCCGATACTGAGGTGGGAGCCAGAGCTTGTATGTGACTGGGTTGATCTGTTGAATGATGGGGAAGGGGACAATGAACCTGGGACTCAACTTCCGACATGGCTGACGCAGTCTGATGTCCCGTGTTGACAGCCAGACCTTCTGCCCAGGTTGGTATGCTGGAGTCTTGGAGCAGCAAAGGTCTGCTGTCATTCTGTGTCTGCGAAGAGCCTGTTGGAGTTGATGGTGGGCTGAGTCCCAGACCCTCTCACTCTCCCGGAACCAGTAGTCTACTGCAGGGACGTCAGAGGGATCCCCCGACCAGGGGAACAGAGGGGGTTGGTAACCGAGTACGCACTGAAAGGGAGTGAGTCCGGTGGAAGGTTGCCATAGTGAATTCTGGGCGTACCCGGCCCAACCTAGGAACTGGTTCCAGGAGTTCTGGTGGCCATGACAGAAGGTACAGAGGAAGCGGCCGATCTCCTGGATCTTGCATTCCATCTGCCCGTTCGACTGGGGATGGTATCCTGAGGAGAGGCTGCCGGTCACACCTAGGAGGGTGAAGAAAGCTTTCCATACTCTTGAGATGAACTGAGGACCTGTCAGAGACGATGTCTTCAGAATGCCATAATAACGAAATATATACGGTTAAACATCAATTCAGCAGTTTCCATCGCAGTGGGTAAAACTCTCAGAGGAAGCAGACGGCAGGACTTGGAGAATCGATCTACTACCACTAGGACGCAGGTACAATTGTTGGAGACAGGGAGGTTGGTAATGAAATCCACTCCTAGGTGTGAACAGGGACGGTTAGGAACGGGCAGAGGATGAAGCTTGCCGGCGGGAAGAGGACGAGGGCTCTTGGAAATGGCACATTCCTAGCATCCCTGCACATACCTTCTGAAGTCAAATGCCATATTGTGCCACCAGAAGCTCTATTTAAGCAGCGAGAGGGTTTCATTGACCCCGGGGTCGCCAGTGCCCAGAGAAGTGTGAGATGAGTGGAGTGCGCTGGGTCTGAGTGATGTATTGCAAGCCTGGTGGGCAGCCTGGCGGAATGTTGGTGGAGGCATTGGAGGAGGGCAGAGTCTCTTCAGACCAGACGATTGGGCAAGATGGGCTTGGATTCCTCTAGCTTTTCCTCGGGACTGTAAATACGGGAAAAGGCATCCTCCTTGACGTTCTTGGGACCTGGTTGATAGGAAATTGTGAAATTGAACTGAAGAATAATGGCCATCGATTATTACCCATCGCCCATTCTAGGTTCTTGTGGTCCGTTAAGACGAGGAAGGGATGTTGAGCACCCTCTAACCAATGCCTCCACTCTTCAAGGGCTAACTTGATAGCCAGGAGCTCCCTGTTCCCAATGTCGTAGTTGACTTCCGCCAGGCTGAGCTTGCGGGAGAACAAGGCACATGGGTGGAGTCTACTGGGGGTCCCCTTGCTGGGACAAGACCGCTCCCACTCTGGTGGTCGAGGCATCCACCTCCATGACGAAGGGCAAATCCGGATTGGGGTGGACAAGGAGGGCCTCAAAAGCTTCCATGGCAGAGACTTGGGCTTGTGATGTAGGAGAGTTGTGAGGGGGCTGGAGAGGGAGCTGTAACCTCGGATGAACCGGCCATAGAAGTTGGCGAAGCCTAAAAACCTTTGGAGCTCTTTGATGGAAGTGGGAATGGGCCTCCGCCTTCCCCTTGTCCATCCGGATGCCACTGCAGTCGATGTTGTATCCAAGGAACTGCACTGAGGACTGATGGAAGCAACATTTCTCGGCTTTCAGGAACAGATGGAACTTCCTCAGGCGTTTCAGGAGCTCTGCAACGTGGTGGCGATGTTCGGCCAGGCTCTGGGAGTAGATCAGGATGTCATTGATGTGTTCTAGCACGAATCTGTGAAGACACTCCCGGAGCACCTCATGGATGAAGTCCTGGAATACAGAATACGTTGGCCAATCCATATGGCATCACGAGGTACTCATAGTGGCCAGTAGGGGTCACAAAGGCGGTCTTCCATTTGTCCCTCTCATGTATCCGGGTGAGATTGTACATGCTGGTGAGGTATAACTTGGTGAACACAGTGGCACCACAGAGATGTTCCAGCGCAGCGGGGACAAGAGGAAGGGGATATCTGAACTTGACTGCCTAGTTTGGGGCAGAACACGTCGCTGAAGGGGGCGTAGCACGGAGAAACCTCCCAGAGCATTTCTCTACAGGACTTTCGATGGAGGTGGCACAGACAGATATGTCTTGGGAACACTGAGGAACAGGAAGAGCAGAGAAATAATGTGGGGAAACAGCTATCGCCCCACTTCAGGACCTCGCCGGTTTTCCATGAGATAATGGGACCGTCCAACCACGGGTGCCCTAGGATGATGTCAGCAGTGGATTCCTCCAGAACTAGCAGATGTAGATGTTCCACATGCAGCGGTGTTGTTTGCTGAAGTGCTCGCTGGTGAAGGTGAAAATGCAGGTGCAGGAGTTGTGGTGAGAGCTCGTTGAAGTGCATCAACAAGCTCTTGAAAAGGATCCGGAGTGCTCATCTGGTGCTCTGTGGTGTTGGTCCGGTCTTCTGTTACAAACAGGCTGACACGGAGAACAGATGGTAAGTAAACAGAGTCTTTATTGCGCAACCAGAGGTGAGCGGGGCAGGTAAGTGGAAGATGTTAGCAGATGAATGTAGAAGATAGCTGGGTGATACTGTAGTCTAGTCTTGTAGATGCCCTTTGTAACACATATATTTATCTCTGTAAATTATATTTTCTTTTAATATAAATTAAAAGAAATATACTGACAATCACTTTAGGATATTAAATAGCTTATAAAATACAATGCGGTATGACAAGAAAACATGCAAGTTCCACATGCATTGAGATTCTCAGATCAAAACATTTTGAAAAGTTGAAAAGTATAACAGTCACTGTAAGAATCGCCATAGAAGATTGCCTGAAACATGTCATTAGCAGAAATATGTTCATGCTCAGAATTACAGGTAAACTTATGATTCTACCACCAAACTGACAGATCTTAAAGGTGAACTTTGTCATTTTCTGTGCCACTATAGGTACAGAATGAAATTAAGTAATAACTGATTTTCCCTACTTTCCCCAAACAGAGTTTTGCCCCTAAAGTGCCATAGGCATAGATATTGGGTGCTGGGTTCTGGCTCACAGTTGCTGTTATTCATACCAAAGGTATTCAATGGGATTCAGGTCTGGGCTTTGTGCTGGCAAGTCAAGCTCTTCTTCACCGTGTGAATCTTTCTTTGTGGAACCTTTTTGTTCTTAAATATAGAAAAAAAATACCATTAATTTAAAGGGGCTATATGTAGAACAATGTTTCCCAACCTTTTTTTTTTTTTTTTTTTTTGCCTCTGCACAGTTTTGATAAGTAGCAAATCCCACGGCACAAAATATAACAAAATTGCACAAACATGCATTGCTTCAAATGGCGTAGTAATATTATTGGTGTAATTATATTAAAAGTAGTACTCACATTTCATGTGAAACTTGAGCTTAAGTCAAGTAGGAACACAATTAGGTCATATACACCGATCAGGCATAACATTATGACAAGCTTCCTAATATTGTGTTGGTCCCCCTTTTGCTGCCAAAACATCCCTGACCCGTCGAGGCATGGACGCCACTAGACCCCTAAAGGTGTGCTGTGCTTCTGGCACCAAGATGTTAGCAGCAGATCCTTTAAGTCCTGTAAGTTTTGAGGTGGGGCCTCAATGGATTGGACTTGTTTGTTCAGCACATCCCACAGATGCTCGATTGGATTGAGATCTGGGGAATTTGGAGGCCAAGTCAACACCGCAAACTCGTTGTTGTGCTCCTTAAACCAATCTTGAACCATTTTTGCTTTGTGGCAGGGTGCATTATCCTGCAGAAAGAGGCCACAGCCACTAGGGAAAACCATGAAAGGGTGTACATAGTCTGCAACAATGCTTAGTTAGGTGGTATGTGTCGAAGTAACATTCGCATGGATGTCAGGGCCCAAGGTTTCCCAGCAGAACATGCTGACGCTTTCGGCGGTGGACAGGGGTCAACTTGGGCACCCTGAGTGGTCTGCGGCTATGCAGCCCCATATGCAACAAACTGCGATGCACTGTGTATTCTGACACCTTTCTGTCAGAACCAGCATTAATTCTTGAGCAATTTGAACTACAGTAGCTTGTCTGTTTGATCAGGCCTTCGCTCCCCTTGTGCATCAATGAGCCTTTGCCACCCATGACCCTGTCACCGGTTCACCACTGTTCCTCCCTTGGACCACTTGCTGACCACTGCAGACCGGGAACACCCCACAAGAGCTGCAGTTTTGGAGATGCTCTGACCCAGTCATCTAGCCATCACAATTTGGCCCTTGTCAAACTCACTCAAATCCTTCATTTTTCCTGCTTCTAACACATCAACTTTGAGGCCAAAATGTTCACTTGCTGCCTAATATATCCCACCCACTAACAGATGCCGTGATGAAGAGATAATCAGTGTTATTAATTTCACCTGTCAGTGGTCATAATGTTATGCATGATTGGTGTATATATATATATATATATATATATATATATATATATATATATATATATATATATATATATATATATATATATATATATATATATATATCAATAACCGAGGTTATTAGAAATAGGCAGCTTTGTTTGGTAAACAGGCAGTAAAAACTGTGAGTCGTGTTTCCATTTTCACATTGTTAATAAGGCAGGCTCACCCCCTGAGGTTCCTTCTGATGGTGAGATCCCTTATTATAATTGCTTTGTTGTAGCTGTGAAATCTGCTCAGAAATCGTATCACCTCTTTCAGCTGATTTTTATGCTGCATTCCACCATATCAAACCATGCGTAACACTTTCTTTTCTTTTTTTCAACACTTTTTTTTTTCCAAATACTTTTCCCCCACTGCACGCAAAACATAATATCGTATTGAAGAAATTCACATGCAAGCAAAGGGCAGCTCTTCAAAGGAACATGAAAAAGCGATGTTAAAGCTGAATTTGTCTTCCATGCTATGTGGCTGCTCTGAAGATTGCCCCAACCCTTCACATGGCAGTTTAATGGAAAGTGTCACCCTGGGTAACCGCCTCCTCAACACTGCAAAATAAACTAGTACATGCACTGAAGCATGACTGGAAGTGTCATTGTTTGATTGCGGTGATGAAAAATTGCATTCATGATGAAATCACAAAACTAGCAGATAGTAGAAATAAACATCTCTGAAATATTGGATTTTGTTTGTTAGAAATAAGTATCACCTTATTTAAGGTAATATATCACAGAATGCTTATCTAGATTTCTTGGTTGTTTTACAGACTGATTTTTTAACAGTAACATCCTTGAATCTCTTTATATTGAAGTGTCATTTCTATTATTATTCAGTTCACTCTACATGCAAGATCCTCACAGCCTCAGCTTTCCAATTTGATAAGTTTTTGACAAAATTCAAACAATAAATGAGAATAGATAAAATGCATTACATAGCATGTTAGTTAGCTGAAAAAAATCATGGAGGAACATGTTGCTGAAAATTATAGATTTGAATGTTTTTCATCTTCAAATATTCATTAAATATTGAGAATTTTGTGAATAGCGTAACTGGTAGATCACGATTCTGAAAAGTTGCAGGTCGATACCATGTTCAAAACTGAGAGCTGATTCCACACCGAGTCAAGCTCACATTCAGTCAGAAAGGAAAATTCTGTCATCATTTACTCATCCTCGTGTCGTTTCAAACCTGTAGGCTACGACTGACTTTCTTCTGCAGAACACACAAGATTTTTTGAAGAATGTTTCAATGTTTTTTGTCCATATAATGAAAGTCAGTGGGGTCCAAAACAACATTAGACCACATTGACTTAATAGAAGAAAAAATAATGATAATCTCCAAACTTCTGATGTTGTTTAGATTGTTTGCCTGAGTTTAGAAGTATTTATCTTATATCACACATATGAAATAATTCAAAGGCTCACTGAAGTGCCTTGAAACGTGCAGCATTATTCAGTTGATGTCATTTCCACTGAAAAAGGAAGACAGGGCAGGACATATCGAACAGCTCCTCCCCTTTTTTAAAATAGCCAATAGCATTTAGTTTATCACAACTCAGCTAGAACCGTTGAGCTCGGTAAAGCCTCAGTTTCCTCCCAATCTCCTCTGTATCGCTTTAAAATACATCATTCTGTGCAGAATTCAAATGGGTCCAATAAGTTTTCTGGTATGCGCCGACTCGCGCATATGATCCACTCTGTGCTTTTGAGAAAGACACATTGCATTTCCTGATTAATTTCATTAATTTCAACATTTTTAGACTTACAAACTTGTAATCAAGCAAAAAATGTAGACTGTCATTATCAAATCAGCAATTACAAATGAATTGGTTCGTTCTGAGCAACAGCACTGGGATATTTTTTCATTCCGTTTCTAGGGTTACCAGTTACTGGTTAGAAGAAAATAAAATATTGCTTTATTTATTTCAAAACAGAAGTCATTCAAAATGTTATTTGTATATTTTTCATTTTCATTTTCATTTTATCAGTCTAAAGTAAATGGGACTGACAACACTCTGAAATCATGACTTAAGGAATGCAGAGATATTCAAGGACCTGTATTTTCTCATCATATTTCCTCAGATATATTAGATGTAATTAATGTATATATACAATTATTTACAAATGTCATGTTGGTGATTTTTAATTTTTTATTTGTTAGACTATTTAAATTAACATTATTATTAATATTAATATACCGATTGCAAGCGCTATGCACAAAAATACACTGCAGGCTCACTCTCGCTCATATCCAAGGTAAATCATCAACACTATCATCCCGTACATGCATTTTATTGAACTAAATACATTGTAATCGGCTAAAACGCATGCGCAAGTTACTTTACTTCCTGAACAGGTGCATACCCGAGTTTCGTGTTGCTTTCACATTCACACGAATCGCGGCACAGTTTGAGTGCAACCGAAACTCAGACCACCTCTACAGGTACCTTGGTCCGCATTGCAGATTTCACATTATCAATTTTTCATTTCAACCGTGCCCTGTTCCGAACTAAACTGCCAGTGTGAAAATGCCCATAATGATATTTTTAAAATGAGAGAAATCACTACTTATTCAGAATTTTTACAGAATGCAGTTTCACTTTGCAGTTGGGGATAACGATAACGTATTACAATTAACTTGAGTTACGTGATCAGATTACTTTTTTTTCACGTAACTAGTAAAGTAACGCATTACTTTTAAATTTAAAACAAAATAATGAATAATAGAGTTACTTTTTCAAATAAGTAACGCAAGATACTTTATTTTCCCATTTATTGACTGACAGCTCTTCTGACCTCATGTTGAGAGAAATCGGGAGTAAGTGCAGAGGCATTGTGTGTAAACATGATGGGTATTGTAGTTCTAGACTAAATGTGAACATGTATTTACTAATCTCACTTGCACACAAAAAAATATTCAGTATTCCTCAAAATTAATAAAATCAGTGAAATGCAAAATCAGAATACTATGCAAACCTCCAATAATTAATAAAAAAAAAAATTATGCGTTTAATCTCACTTTGTTGACCAACTTGCTGCTGACCATTTTGAGAAAAAGTAAACGCATTACTTTTCTTAAAAAGTAACGCAATCAATTACTGTTTAAGGGAGTAACACAATATTATAATGCATTACTTTTCAAAGTAACTTTCCCCAACACTGGACAGGGAATGCGTCTCCTCAGTATAATCGCCGATGCCAGTCCCAAATATTAAACATGTTTAATAAAATCTTTGTGAGGATGACTAGCAACAGCTGGTTCTTAAATTCTAATACTAGAATATTTAGGGCCAGATTTACTAAATTTAGTGTGCAAGCACAATTCCAAAAAAGCACAGATCGGAGTGGAAATTTCTACGCATGATCTACTTACGGTGCACACATTAAAGACCACAGACACAGCCGGATCATTTCCATAATGACCAACACAATCTATCAAGATTGTGTTTAAGACGTGCTTTTTGGGGCGTTAAATAATGGAGTAAATTGACGAGCACAGACCTTAGTAAATCAGCTGTGGGACGCTGTAGATTCTAAAGAGCTTTTGATTGGACAGAAAATCAGATGGGAAGCTTAAGTGCAGAGCAATGTCATCAAAATCATTTATCCATATTGATGGAAGTGAGAGACTGTAAGTTTTGAATGCTTATATCTTCTAAATGCAAATTTCATCACTGGAGCACACTAGCTTATAGATAACAGGGGACTAGTTTATAGATTACATTCGACACTGTACCCCCACTGTGTCTCCATGTCTCCATCAAAAGAGAATTTCTTTGAGCTTGCTTCTTCATCAATTTGTACCTGATGAGTGAAGACTGCCTTTATTAAACCATCAGACCACTACAAATATCTTATGATGCCGTACGGGCTGTCAAACTCACCCTCCGTATTCCAGGGATTCATAAACGAGGTATTCCGGGATTTCCTCCTCCGGTTTGTCATCGTCTACATTGATGACATCTTAATCTACTCCCAGAATCTGGCCGGTCATCACATGACGCAGGTCCTTCACAAACTTCGGGAATACCATTGTTATCTGAAGCTTGAGAAGTGTGAGTTCCACAGCGACACCATTCACTTCCTCGGATATGTCATCAACGAGCATGGCATCCAGATGGACCAGAGGAAGGTACAAGCCATTAAAGACTGGACTTTCTGGGATTTGCCAACTTCTATAGAAGATTTATTGCCAACTTCAGCTAAATCTGTTCACCAGTCACATAATTGCTTTGCAATGGGCCCAAGTCTCTGTCCTGGAATCTCGATGCCTTCAAGGAATTGAAAGAAGCTTTCTGCACAGCTCCTACCCTCACACATCCCAATCCTGAACTCCCTTCGTCATAGAGGTTGATATATCCATTACAGGGGTAGGTGCTGTTTTGTCCCAGCGGCAGGGTGAGCCTCCAAGTCTAAGTCTAAGAAACTACCTCCATGTCTAGTCTAAGAAACTATCCCTGGTGGAGCGCAACTACGACATGGGCAACCGCGAACTGCTGGCCATTAAACTGACTTTGGAGGAATGGAGAAACTGGCTGGAGGGAGCGAAACATCAGTTTGAGGTAATCACTGACCACAGTGTTGTACATACCAGTTGTTCCATACCTAGCTACTTACCCAACTACCCAACTGTGACGCTTACCTGTTACAGTCCTGCCTTCATCTTCAGGCCCTGGCACACTGGTTGGTTCTCGTGGGCCTCTGCATTGCCATTCGGTGGGCTGCCTGGCGGATGGGCCGTTTTTCTCTGTGCTCCCTATCTAGGCCATCACTATCACTTTCGGTTGCATATTTTTCAAGTGTGGGAGTGGCAGGGATGCTACACACTCACAGCACTTGGGGGGTCACACACACACATGGGAAGTCCAACACATCTGGTGGTTTTGAACTGTATAGAAGTGGATGGATGATGGCTGGAATTGGCAGTCAGGACCTGTGTTTTCAATTGAAATACTTTGTTATACTACTGATCACAATTGTGACTGTTAACAAATGAAGAAAAAAAAAAAAAAATATATATATATATATATATATATATATATATATATATATATATATATATATATATATATATATATATATATGCAGGTGTATAATTCTCAAAATATATTAGTAGTAGACCCTTTATGAATATGTCATAATGTTTAAATTATGATAGTTCTATCTGTTAATTAAGGTGTTTTACTTAATACTTTTTGTAGTAATTTGAGGAAGACATCTTCTTCTAGATGTGCAAGCAGGAAGTAAACTGATGTGGTCATTGGACATTGATATATTTTACATATATTTTTCAAGACAATGTATTTTTTCATTTAAAATTTCTTGCCTTAAAGCCAACAACAACACTTTTAGAGCTTCCAGAAATACACATTCTGTTCGAACAGTTGCTTCCATCTATCCATCACTAACTTCAATACATTAGCGGTTTGAATTTTCTTCCATTCAGGTAATTCTTACGTTGTTTTCGTCCAGAATCTGGTGGTTTGTCTTTGTCTGGCATCTCAGCTGAGACCTGTCAACTATGGGAAACCCAAACAGTAGTTGTGAAATACCAGTGGCATGGCTCTCAGCATCACTGATGCACACAAGCCCTCACAGCACGTTAAGCTGCAAACCATGTGAGGGTCCCTAACCTAACTACATTTCAACCAACCGCTCAAAACAACCACACAGCAGTGCATGAAAAATCACTCAGAAGATTCCAGCAACTGCATAAAACAACTTAACAACTGTGCAGAAAACCATGGCAACACGTCAACATGCAGGAAGCCACCCAAAACATCATGACAACCATGTAGCACAGCGTTAAAAACCACTTAGAACAAGTGACCTTCAGGTTAGTCCTATGTTCATAATGAAAAGTCCATTTGAATGTCCGCTGCGATATCTTGTCTTTTTAACAGTTAATGGGTGCTAGTCAAAGCATTTGTCAGTTGTGTCTTGCTCCGTATTCACAAGTTTCAGTCCTTTCAATATAAAAGTCTTTGCTGCTGACTGACTCGCTTATATAATATATTTTGCTTTTTCCTGCCTCTACAGACTGACTATAGCACAAGCCGGTAGTTTTAGAGTGTGCCCTATGAAGAAGCATTTTATTGGTTGTGAATCTGCTAAATTAATCTGTGTTTGGAGTCTGAATGAATCTTGATTTGCGAATAAATATAGGCCTACATATGCACATACATGTAATTCATTCTGTTGATAGCCTGTGTCTTGATTTTGTAATTGCAGACACCAAGGACAGAAACTTTAAGTTGTGAATAAGAAAAAAAAGCAAAGACACACTGAAGTTAGATTTAGTGATCTTCAATCATTAATGCCATTTGAATGCTCACTTGGTTTAAATTTTTCTCCCATCATAAAAGGAAATCAACAAATCAAACAAATTTTTATTTATTCATTGTAAAGCGTGCAACTACAGTAGTGGCCAAAAGTGGTGTCTGGCATAGGAAAATTGACATTGACAAGAAAAACCTAAAGAAAAAACCTAAAGTATAATTCAAAACAGTGTATTTGGATCATTTGGATTCTGTCAGGTTTACTTAATAGTTTAGTGCTGTTTGTTTGCCTGCATCAACCTGAAACTTAGTAGTTAGTAGTAGTTCACTCTTATTTTGTTTGCTTAGTTATTTCTTATTTTTCCTTCATAAAAGCTTATATTGCAACATATTGTGTTGCTAAATAAGTTTATAGTGCATTATCATGCTTTTTTTTTGTGGGTTTATTTTTGTGACGCTAGTAGTATGAATGTTGTTACAGTACCTGTTCATTTCAGTATCCAGAACACATATGTGCCGCTTTCACATATGGTGTAAAACATGCCTTACAATAAAAATTCTCTGATTCTGGTGATCATTCAGCCATGGTAACCCTTCAATGCAGGATCATGTGTTATGATGCACGTTCTGCACTCTAAAATGCCATTTCACCCACAGGTCATGACACAATCCTGTTTCAGAGTATTCAATCTCCACTCTATGGATGTTTTGGAGAACCACACATAATGTAAGTCACCCTTGGAGAACACATTCATCACATTCATTTCTCCCCTGAGGATGCTGAGGGGCCGTGCATGATTGATACCTCATCTCCTATGGTAAAAGGTTAGGGAAAGGGTCTGTGCTCAATTATGTAAAATCCAGCCCAATACAACGCCCGTTCTTACATCAGCCTGTTTCCAGAGCTGTCAATCATATTGGTGACTCAGCTGAAAGGAACGCCAGCATCTGCTGCAAAGCTTATCTGTACTGCTCAAATGCCTGGCCACTGTTAGGTTGGCTAGCCACAGAGACGTATTCGCTCACTCTTTCTCGCACAGAACTCGCATAGGCGATTCTAGATTTTTCTCTGGTGCTTTCAGAACAAATTTTTTTTTTTTTTTTTTTTTTTTTTTATCACAGTACCCCTAAAATTATATGATTAGCTCAGCAGTTAGCCCTCTTAAAGGGTTAGTCCACCCAAAAATTTTAATTAGCCCATGATTACTCACCCTCAAGTCATCCTAGGTGTATATGACATTCTTATTTCAGACGAACACAATCAGACTTATATTAAAAAAGTCCTGGCTAATCCAAGCTTTATAATGGCAGTGAGTGGCTGTCATTTTTGAAGTCCATAAAAGTGCGTCTGTCCGTCATTATAATGTGCTCCACATGGCTCCGGGGGGTTAATAAAGGCCTTTTGAAGCGAATCGATGTGTTTGTGTAAGAAAAATATCCATATTTAACACGTTATAAAGTAAATTATCTAGCTTCCAGACGACTGCATTCCGTATTGAACTTACGGAAAAAGTATAGCGCCTCCCGCAGTTCAAAATGCTTATGCCACGTCTGACGAGCGTAACTGGTGTGCAGTGTCGTCAGACGTAGCGTAAGCATTTTGAACTGCGAGAGGCACAACACTTTTTCCGTAAGTAAAAAAAAAAACTAGCAAAAAACATTGCTTTTTCGCATTGTGCTGGGTGTATGATAGGGCCCTTTGAATCTTCCGCTTATCCGGGGCCGGGTCGCGGGGGCAACAGTCTAAGCAGAGACGCACAGACTTCCCTCTCCCTAGCCACTTCCTCCAGCTCTTCCGGGGGAACCCCGAGGCGTTCCCAGGCCAGCCGGGAGACATAATCCCTTCAGCGTGTCCTAGGTCTTTCCCGGGGCCTCCTCCTGGTGGGACATGCCCGGAACACCTCCCCAGGAAGGCGTCCAGGAGGCATCCGAAATAGATGCCCGAGCCACCTCAACTGGCTCCTCTCGATGTGGAGGAGCAACGGCTCTACTCTGAGCTCCTCCCGAGTAACCAAGCTTCTCACCCTATCTCTAAGGGAGCGCACCAGCCACCCTGCGGAGAAAGCTCATTTCGGCCACCTGTATCCGGGATCTTGTCTTTTCGATCATGACCCACAGCTCATGACCATAGGTGAGAGTAGGAACGTAGATTGACCGGTAAATCGAGAGCTTCGCTTTACAGCTCAGCTCCTTCTTCACCACGACAGACCAGTACATCGACCGCATTACTGCAGAAGCTGGTAATCTCCCGTTCCATCCTTCCCTCACTCGTGAACAAGACCCCAAGATACCTGAACTCCTCCACCTGAGGCAGAAACTCTCCACCAACAATGAATCATTCATTCAAACTGATTTTTTTTTTTAAAGAATTCATTCAAACTAATTAAACATTTTAAATAGTCTTCAGCAATTAACATTTTGTTAGAACCTCTAGAAAATGACGTTATTTTGTTTAATTGTCTATTCTGAATTGTGGGAAATCATAATCTCTATTTGGAGGGGGAAAAAAATGTGATTCTCAATTTATCCAGGATTGTGCAGCTCCTAGTACAAAATAGTTTAATCTGACTCCTCTTGCAAGGAATAAGTGTGCTGTAGATAAATAGAGAGAAAGCTTGCCAGTGTCATTTGCTTTGCATAGTTGAAGTTATGACAATTTCTAAAGCTTTAGATCATGCTCCTAAATTATACGAGTCACAGAATAGTGACAGAATCAGTTTGCTATTTCTATATTGAACCATATGAATTCATTTCATGCTGCACGAGCAAGTGCTCATTAGCAGAACTGACTCATCATGTCCCTGAAGTTTCAAAAACTGCCACAAATAATGGCCAGAAATACAGCACACTGACACATTGTGAAGTGACTCCATCATAAATGCATTACAGAGGTAAACCTGTCTGCTTTGCATATTATTACAGTAATTCATCAGATTGGATTCCTGAAATCACATAAAACTTTGAGCTTTTTTTTTTTAAACTGCTATTATGCTATTTTTAAAGGCCCCTAATTTTGTTTTGAAGGTCTCCTACAACAGGTTTATATGCATCAAAGGTCAAAAAACAGAGAAAACAAAAAAAAAATTCTCATAATATACATTGCACATCACAACATTTTTCAATGATTCTCAAATGACTTGATGGATGAATCAGTCTCTCTAAATCCCTCCTTTCCGCGAGTTACTCTGCTCTGATTGGTCAGATGGCCCAGTCTGTTGTTATTGGTCTACCGTGTACAGTGCGTTTCAGAAGCTAAACGTCCATTACCATAACTGTTCTTCAGCTCCGTCCGGAGGCTTCCTAAAGCTCAGCATTGTACACACTGTAAAGACAGTAACGATGACGTTGATTTTACCATATCAATCCGAGTGCAAGTCTGATGATGAAACATTGGAAGAACCAGTTATTCAACCCGAACTTCCATTGCAAGGACATCTTGAGCAGGAAGTTTCTCAGTGATGCACTCATTTTGAGGTACATTATGAGATGTTGCAACTGTAATTTATCACCATCAGCATTAACAAGTGTATGTCCATCAACAAACCTATATTTCTAATTTATTGCAGTCCACATGTGGGAACTATATCAATAACGGTGCATACGTTAGCCCAGCACTAACGTGAATGACTGATGTAAAATAAACGTTTGTAAAACAAATCTTGCTCCATCCTCTATCTTTACTCAAAGTAGTAAGAATGACAGACAATCTGCATTAACAGACACAGTTTTAGGTAATAGTGGCCCAAAGCTGATTAGCAGAAGTATTTCAGTAAAACACTAATAACCTGGAAGAAAATATATACAGCAATAATTATTCATACTTACAGGTTGTGATTTTGAGCAGCAAGCTGGTCCAAATAAACTGGGTACTGATCCATCTTTCTAGAGCAAGTTTTTTGCGAATAGTGCGTTGATGAGTGTTACGTGTTTGAGGGCTGGTCAAGTTTTTTGCGGGCAGACAACTTACAACATACACTATATTGCCAAAAGTATTGGGACACCCCTCCAAATCATTGAATTCAGATGTTCAATCACTAAAATCTAGCACCTAGGCATGCAGACTGCTTCTACAAACATTTGTGAAAGAATGGGTTGCTCTCAGGAGCTCAGTGAATTCAAGCATGGTACCGTAATAGGTTGCTACCTGTGTAATAAGTCCATTTGTGAAATTTCCTCACTACTAAATATTCCACGGTCAACTGTTAGTGGTATTATAACAAAGTGGAAGCAATTGGGAACAACAGCAACTCAGCCACGAAGTGGTAGGCCACGTAAAATCACAGAGTCAGTGCATGCTGAGGCACACAGTGCGCAGAAGTTGCCAACTTTCTGCAGAGTCAATAGCAACAGACCTCCAAACTTCCTGTGGCCTTAGCTCAAGAA
This sequence comes from Paracanthobrama guichenoti, assembly GCA_018749465.1. Classification (NCBI taxonomy): domain Eukaryota; kingdom Metazoa; phylum Chordata; class Actinopteri; order Cypriniformes; family Gobionidae; genus Paracanthobrama; species Paracanthobrama guichenoti. The sequence continues at coordinate 32,430,599 of CM031966.1, forward strand.
CTTCATGGAATGGGTTTCCATGGCCGAGCAGCTCATCCAAGCTTTACGTGATGTTATATGCAAGTGCAATGCAAAGAGTCGGATGCAGTGGTGTAATGCACACCGCCACTGGACTCTAGAGCAGTGGAGACGTGTTTTCTGGAGTGACGAATCACGCTTCTCTGTCTGAAATCCGATGGACGAGTCTTTGTTTGGTGGTTTCCAGGAGAATTGTACTTGCCTGACTGCATTGTGCCAAGTGTAAATTTTAGTGGAGGGGGGATTATGGTGTGGGGTTGTTTTTCAGGTGTTGGGCTTGGCATTCAAGACATTTTGGACAATTTCATGCTCCCAACTTTGTGGGAACAGTTTGGGGATGGCCCCTTCCTGTTCCAACATGACTGCACACCAGTGCACAAATCAAGGTCCATAAAGCGGATATGAGCGATGGATGGGCGAGTTTGGTGTGGAGGAACTTGACTGGCCTCAACCCGATAGAACACCTTTGGGATGAATTCGAGGAGAGACTGTGAGCCAGGCCTTCTTGCCCAACATCAGTGCCTGACCTCACAAATGCGCTTCTAGAAGAATGGTTGGACCCACTTTATATTAGGTTAGTTAACTACTAACATTTTAATTAATCATTTGTTACAATGCACTTATTGTGTACATACATGTTTTTACATTGTACTTACATTTTTAAAAATACCTGCATGTAATTACATCTGTAATTAATTTCTGTAGTTACATTTATAATTACACTGCTGACACTTCCCTTACACCTAACCTTACCCTTGAACTTACCCATACCACCACACCTGTCCCTAACTTTACCCGTATCGCACCTCAATATCAGCAAATGTGTTTTGCAATACAATATGATCACAATAAGCACATTGTACTTATTTTTAGCTGTAAGTACATAGTAGTTAAGGCCACCTAATATAAAGTGGGGCCGAATGGTCACATTCCTAAACCTTGTGGAAAGCCTTCGCAGAAGAGTTGAAGCTGTTATAGCTTCAAAGGGTGGGACAACTCCATATTAAACTCTACAGATTAAGAATGGGATGTCATTAAAGTTCGTGTGAATGTAAAGGCAGGTGTCCAAAAACTGTTGCCGATATAGAGTAGGTGGGCATTATGCAAATGTATTTTCTAGTGACGTAGAACTGTCACACAGTGAAAACAAACGACTCGTATTGGCAGTTTAGGGTTGATTATTTCTTTTGGGAGTCAATAACTTTATTTATCGTGCACTTTTAATTTTAAAACTTTACAACACTGTAAGGACCGGTTTTACTGCTAAGACAAAAGCTGAGATCCAACACCCTGCATTAAAACAATAAAACTCAATCTGAAGAGAAGATCTCACAGAGAAACTGTAGGACACCGCCCTGACCAAAACCCTCTCCCCCTCTCTACCTCCCTTTCCTCCCCTTCCCCCTGATTCAAGTCCCAGAATGCAGATATACTACATATGATTTATCTTGTGAATCTATTGTTTTATCCCTTTCATGTCTGGTGTCTTTTTAAAGGTCATAGTGCGATTGGTAAAATGGTCTCAACATCACTGAAGTCACTGATAGGGTTAGAAAGATTGAAACATATGAGACTTGTGTTCTCTTTTTGAGTGGTCTCTCCAAAGATATCTGATCTTCTCCCCAAACTAGGTGTTTGTGTTGCAAATAGTTACAACCCTTTGTTCTGGTCTGGGTATTTAAGGAAGGGTGGCAGGGCTGCCATTTGGGAATATTCTGTAGACAGAAGCCCCCATGCAGTGTTGTGTCAGTGTCATAAGAGACACTCACACACGCTGTATGTATTGTGCCAGATATGACTCTTTGAAACTATTTTCATATTACTTAATTGTATTTTATGCTGAAAGTTGTGTACCATGGATTCATGTTTAATTATGTTCTTTAAGTTCTGTCTGGCCAAAATAAATGTTAATCTTGATTTATTCTGTATTTTTCATAAATCATTACTCAAGTAGTGTCGCATGAGGAGTTTTGTAGGAGTTTCCGTAAATCTTTCTGTCAGGGCAGATTCATGCCGAGGACCCCATGACCGGAGCATGGCGCTAAGCATGAGGGCAATCTGATTTCTGACTGTCACTGTTATTAACAAGTTGCAGCTTTCGTGACTATTGCTAAAATTACACTTTCTGTTATGAGTAAGCATTTGCGACTCACTTAAAGGTAAAATAGTTCACTCTGTAATCCTCTGTAATATCAGAACTGACTAATTTGCGTCCGTGAGGTAATGTAATTATAATCGCGAGCATTATCCTCTGAGCGACTCCGGGTCCCATGGAGGAACGAGTATTTGAAATTAAGAGATACTAAGAGAAATCAAAGATCTAAATTAAATCACAACTAAACTTATGATCAGCTGTTAAGTTACAAATGTAACAAATGTAACAAAGTTACAAAGAATTGGAGTAAGATCAAATTATTCATGGAGTCAGATTTAAAATTCGATGGTCATAAATTAAGTGAATCCAACAGAAGTGCTGAGAAGACGAACACGCAGAAGTCCTTCGACCAGGCCGTTAGATTCCGTCCTTGGGCTAACGGATGGACCTTACAAAATGGTGACCCGGACCTCCGTGATCTCCAGGATGCGAGTGTCTTTTCAGCAAAGTATTGGGATTACAACAAGCAAGAGGTGATTTCCTTCTCTTTCTTCAGCTGTGATGGTAAGTCCATTTTTTTGCTTTTAGAAATGTTGGGAATATATTAAATACTGTATAAATCCGATGAAGGCTTGAGAATTAGACAACCAAAGTGCTTATCAGGAACATGAAAGCAACAGCGTAGAGTAGAAATGATATCCCTTGCTTTAAAATTCTCCTTGTTTGCATACGCAGCAAGAGAGGAAATTTTATTTCGGTACTCAAAAGAAGGCTGTAAATTAAAGGTCCAGTTACATTTGTTTATTTGCTTTGCTGCAACAACACAGCAAAGAAAAAAAAACAAATGGCCACGTTAACGTGTGAACAAAATCTTACTGGAAAAGATCTCACTGCAATCCTTTGTGTGTAAAATGTGAAGGTGGACAAAACTGAGTCAGGACTGATGTCACAATTATAAATGTGTTGTGAAATATAGCGCGTTACTAGGGTCTTATTTCAGACATTGGAATCGCTGCACTTTTGTGTGCTTATTAGTGTCTCAAAAGAGACTGAGAAAATTAACAGAACAAAGATGAACTTTGTCTTTCTTCATCAGACCTGTCTTTGTCAAACCTTTCTTTTTATATGCAAATAGATTCTCCAAAGAATGCAATTGATAATATCTAAAAATAAGAAAATTGTGCCCAATTCTATATTGTGTAGTCACAAAATCTTTAAATTGAGCAATGATTTGACCCGTGCGCTCAGCGTTTGCAGTTTATTGAACGTCCACAGCATCTAAGTTGATGACTGGTTTCCAGTTTGGTCTTGTTGCTGTCACACAATGATCCCGCCAGCACAGCAGGAGCTGCAGGGCCAATCTGAAAGATCAGGAGATTATAACACATGATTCTGGACAAAAGACTCAGCAGAGACCCTCTTGAGACCAGCAAATAAAATTATTTTTTAATTCATACTATTTTAATATAATATGATTTATATTATGATTATAATGTAAATTATATTGTAATGGCTAGGAATGGCTTTTGATCTCATGATGATTCAGCATTATTTAGAGGATGAAAGATTGTTGAAGGAGTAGAAGAAGGATCAGAATGTAGAAAGATGGGATGTGCATTAGGGAACAAGACGGCAAGAGCACTATCAGTGTTGAAATGATGGGAAGGAGAACATAGATGGTTAAAGAAACTAATGTTAAGAAAGAAAACTGAAGTGAAAAACCTAAAGAGAAAGAACTTCTTTACCTTCTATTTGTGCAAGAATCTTTAATGAGAAAAATTACAATGCCCAGTTAAATGATTAACCTGATTGCTGTAACTTGAATAGGCTGAATTCATTCAAGACCTAATCATTTACATTCCAATCTCAAACCCAGGAGAGAGAGGAGGTGCGAGCTTTCCATTGTGATGCAATGACAAACAAAGGGGTGCAAGTTTTAGCAACCTCCTCACTGGGAGCGTTAGATGGGATGGGATCTGATCGGGGAAGTTATTTACCGGGAATGTAATGAAAGCTGTGTGTATGTTAATCTCAGGCATTCACTCCACAGGGTACACACCACAGAGATCCAAATGGTCAAGAGTTCGAAAGACACCATAAATACCAAAGAACCTGTTGCTCTAAACCCAGATCTGGCTTGTATAAACAGCATCATTCAAAGAGATCCCCCAGGGGACCTGAGTGTGATAATGATCACAATACAGCAGATTGAGTAAACACAACTGCAACAACAGCTTAAGGTGTAACGGGTCTGACTGCATTTACACACCAGCAGTCAGATCTGACCATTATAAATCAGTTTATATGACCTTTTTCCTTTACAGAAACATAATCATGATGATGATCCATGTCTTTGTAAACTAAAACAAATTCTCTCATAATGGCATAAAACCTTAACAGGTTAAAGCCATATGCAACAACTGTCTGGCTAAGGCCATTAAAGAAAAAATAAGATAGCACCATCTATCTTAGTGAAATTTGTGTAAAGGTCCAATATTAGACTGTGTTTCTCTCTGTGTTTCTCTCTCTGTGTTCGTTTTCCTTTCAGGCTGATGGCTGCCACTCTTCAGACCCAGACTCCACAAGGGTCTGGGCTGCCCGGCATCAGCCAACATACACACACACAACTTAACATAGGAGATGGGGTGAAGATACTTCATGAAGCCATTCACACCCCACAGCACACATAGCTACATGGCTTCCCAGTGTAAAAACTGGAACTAAATTATACAACACAGATTATGGTAGGATAGACACCACCCATCTCCTATACACAACATACACACACACACACTTTTAACTCTAAAACCACACAACATCTCTACCTGGAATAGATCATAGGACTATCCAGGGCAAAATCATTAATATAATGCAAATCTATCATACATTATTCACCTTCATACATATAGGACAAGGGCAATTATTTTCATAATTCCTTTTCAGTTAGGTTGAACAAGTTTATGGCTTACAGCCATGTCAACTTCCTATATGTATTCCATGTAAGGTGCATAAAACATGTGCATGGCTATCAACACACATCAATTGATTGACAATTAATTGATTAGTAAATTGATGGACAAAATCTTTATTATGTCCAGTCATTGGTATTGTTGCAAACTGGGAGGGCCCCTAGTTTCCAGCATATCACTAATGACAATGAAAATATATCTAAAAGAGTTAGATGCAGAGTGCAGGCATTTCTATCAATTAATAAAACAATTCTCAGTCAGACCTGCCTTATTGAGTGTGTCTTAGCCTGTACATCAAATGCACAGAAGATGAGTGCAAAGGCTAAAATAGAGATTTTAAATCTCTGTTTCTGTAAATCTCATCCTCTAAGTGATTTGATTGAAATATTAGCTTTCAGTAATGATTTGAAAGTAAAAACCAACTGATATAGACACTTTTATAATAACAATTATTAAATTGTGTAATTCCATGTTTAATTATGTGATATATTTTGATTATGCATACTTCTGGTAAATATACTTGTTATATTGATGTTTTGTTACCCTTCCTGTAATTCATCCAGACCACGTTTAAATTCCACTTCCATGTCAGTGGTAGTGAAGAATCTGGCTATCAAATGAGACCTCACTAAATATTTGACCCTGAGAAATGAGACCGTATTTACCACTCGCACTTCTGACATGAGTTTATCATGTGTTGTTATTCTTATGTTCTTGTGTTTATCCAACAACTCTCTTTTCCCATCTCACAATAACCAGAAAGTCATCAGTGTTCAATTATTGCATGGTTATTCAGAAGTTGTTCAGGTGTCTCACACACAATGGAGCTTCATCAGTGAAATGATTCCTTCACCCGTGGAGATCTGACCTGCCTGGCAAACCAAACCTTCTGCTTGAAGGTGACCGAGGACTTCTCAAAGGGTCAGCTACCTAAGAATCCTGGGGAGGACAGGACACAGATGCTTCCTCAAAGTGTAAAGACACTTTCCACTGACACTTTCTGCTAATGGACACAACAGACTTGGGACAACAAGTCATTCTACAGACTGAAAACTATCACAATCAAGTGCAGGTGGAAGCAAACCTGACCAACAGGATCATAGATATCCTGTCCAATTGCGACAGCATCCAGTCAGCGCAGTACGCCTACATCTAAAGGGACTGTGCCAGAGGTGTGTTTTGCAGTATTTTCATCTTCATGTTCAGTCTGTCTTAATGTTGCTATTTCAGGTGACTACTTGATTCCTGCACCCATGGACTTGTGCTGTTAACAAGGATCAGCACCATGAACACTCCGGAAACAACATCCAAAATATGGAAACAGGGAATATCCAAATATGTCCCCTGGAAACTCATATGAATTTGTCCCAAGGGGCCAGGGGTCGTCTGTAAGGACCGGTTTTACTGCTAAGACAAAAGCTGAGATCCAACACCCTGCATTAAAACAATAAAACTCAATCTGAAGAGAAGATCTCACAGAGAAACTGTAGGACACCGCCCTGACCAAAACCCTCTCCCCTCTCTCTACCTCCCTTCCTCCCCTTCCCCTGATTCAAGTCCCAGAGTGCAGATATACTACATATGTGATTTATCTTGTGAATCTATTGTTTTATCCCTTTCATGTCTGGTGTCTTTTTAAAAGGTCATAGTGCGATTGGTAAAATGGTCTCAACATCACTGAAGTCACTGATAGGGTTAGAAAGATTGAAACATATGAGACTTGTGTTCTCTTTTTGAGTGGTCTCTCCAAAGATATCTGATCTTCTCCCCCAAACTAGGTGTTTGTGTTGCAAATAGTTACAACCCTTTGTTCTGGTCTGGGTATTTAAGGAAGGGTGGCAGGGCTGCCATTTGGGAATATTCTGTAGACAGAAGCCCCCATGCAGTGTTGTGTCAGTGTCATAAGAGACACTCACACACGCTGTATGTATTGTGCCAGATATGACTCTTTGAAACTATTTTCATATTACTTAATTGTATTTTATGCTGAAAGTTGTGTACCATGGATTCATGTTTAATTATGTTCTTTAAGTTCTGTCTGGCCAAAATAAATGTTAATCTTGATTTATTCTGTATTTTTCATAAATCATTACTCAAGTAGTGTCGCATGAGGAGTTTTGTAGGAGTTTCCGTAAATCTTTCTGTCAGGGCAGATTCATACCGAGGACCCCATGACCGGAGCATGGCGCTAAGCATGAGGGGCAATCTGATTTCTGACTGTCACTGTTATTAACAAGTTGCAGCTTTCGTGACTATTGCTAAAATTACACTTTCTGTTATGAGTAAGCATTTGCGACTCACTTAAAGGTAAAATAGTTCACTCTGTAATCCTCTGTAATATCAGAACTGACTAATTTGCGTCCGTGAGGTAATGTAATTATAATCGCGAGCATTATCCTCTGAGCGACTCCGGGTCCCATGGAGGAACGAGTATTTGAAATTAAGAGATACTAAGAGAAATCAAAGATCTAAATTAAATCACAACTAAACTTATGATCAGCTGTTAAGTTACAAATGTAACAAAGTTACAAAGAATTGGAGTAAGATCAAATTATTCATGGAGTCAGATTTAAAATTCGATGGTCATAAATTAAGTGAATCCAACAGAAGTGCTGAGAAGACGAACACGCAGAAGTCCTTCGACCAGGCCGTTAGATTCCGTCCTTGGGCTAACGGATGGACCTTACAACACAAACAGCTATATTACACAGTGCATGAAAGGGAATATTCAAAACACCATAGAGCACTTTAACTCAGTGCTTCAGTAGGTAAACAATTATATTATATTATATTAATTGTATTTATTATTATTATTATTATTATTATTATTATTATTATTATTATAGCTCTAGAAGTAACCTGAAAATGAGCCCAATACCATTAAAAATTATGGTGCTCCTATGTGGCTTGTCTAGTCTAATTTGCAGAGGACCACAGTGCTTTCATCCTTTTGTTAGGAGTGTTACAAGGAGGATAAGAAATGATCTGTCCGCCTAACCCATGCCCGCATGACCAAATGAGCTTTTGAAATATTTAACTGCTGCAAACCTTAAAGGTCCCTCTGCTTTCAAAGAGTGATGTGTAATACTGTGGTTTCCACAAATGGGTCAGCACAGACTCTGATGGTCTATTTCCAGAACGTCCTTGGTGTGCAAATGTAAAATCACAATGTGATTGAAAAAAAAGTCTAGATAGAGAGTGAAAACATGCTGACGTCGACAGATACAAGGCACTCCAATCAATCTCTGTCACGCACCAGCTGTTGTCACTGAGTGCTGGCAATTTCCTATGTAAAGGGGAGATGGATTTGTTTTGGACAACAACAGAAATAAACTGCAACATTTTGTTGTGCGTTAGAAGTAGGCTACTCAAATAAACTGCTACTCTTGGTCCCGGGATGTATTTGTAGTCAGTGGATAAATGATGGAATCTGTATAAAGCTTCAGTTAGTTGTTGGTCTACTGAGAATGTTTTTGCTTTGATTGCAAATGCTTTAACATACCATAAAATAACTTATTTTTTAATAAACAAAAAAGGCTGCTGTGTATCAGGAGTTGGAAACATTCATGTGCATTTTGTTTTGTGATTACACTGAATGGCAGAAAAGCAATAGATTGAGAGCGCAGTTGACAACTGAAAAATTCAAAATAACAAATTGTAGTGGCACTCATAATGAAACAAACAAAATGAAAACACCTGCCTGAAAATTGGAGAGACATGCCTGCTGTGAGGCATTTCGTAAAGTGGTGGGGACAAAAAGACTATGGTGAAAAGTGGTAGGTTGAATTAGAAACTAAGTTTTGTGACTCACAGCAGTGGTGTCCATGTGGATGAAATGAGTGATTTGTTGAGACAGCGTGTTGTGTGTGTGTGTGTGATCTGCTATCAAGAATTAGCCAAGGAATTAGCCTTACTCATCCCATCCTTAAATGTACTGCCAAGACATTGATTCCTTTTCACATCCTTATATACACTGCCAGGCTTGTGTGATTTGATGGGAATTGAGGCATGCATTGTGTTTATTTAAGGTTATGCGTTGTAAGTGCAGGGTTGTGCAAATCTGTCTATATGTCTGTCTGTCTTACCTTATCCCTATTCACAATGGTAAGCCTGTAATACTGTGTTATAATTTCAGTGGTACTGGTAGCCTTTCGTGGGAAATTCAAGTATAGAGCCGTTCATCTTTGCATCATTACATCATGTCTGTATACATGAAGGAGTCCGGCTAGTAGGCTATAATCGCATGTGAGGATGCTGCAGGTGGTGGATCATTTATAGCCTTTTCTGACAGCAGGTGGATTAATTAAATTTATAACTTTCATGGCGGATCGTAATCCAGAAAAAAACAAACAACAATCATCAGTGACAACTGGAGATTCACCCATAGTCAAAAGCAAAAGATTAGACTTTACAGGAATTGAAATCTACAGGTAACACTAATACACATTAAATACACGTAGTCACACAAGGCTGATGTTATTAACATTAACAATTTGAGAACAAAGTTTGATGTGAAATGAGCTTAAGCGATCATTAGATTTAATCACCGTTGGTAGCACAATTTATTGTAATGCTTTTTTTCTCAGCTGGTCAGAACAAAAAGTGGCAGACATGTTACTTACTTGTTCAGATGACATTTTCCAGTGAAATTCTTATTTTGGTCATACTTCCAAGGCGTAGAATCTGTGATTCCGAAGTACAGTATCCGCACCAGTGCGGTGACTGAATGACAGCCACGCATACTCCTCAAAACATTAGATTCATCCGCGCTGAGGAGCCGTGCCGATGTACATCCCACGTAAAGATGATAATTCCGCAAATAACTGCAATTGCAGGTTTCAAACAGAGTTTGAACAAAGAGGCAAAACTTACGGACTGCAGCTTTAAATTGTCACACTCAGGTTTTGATGAAATGACCAGAACTGAGGTAAAACTCAAACATGTAGGTCTGTTTGCATTAATGGCAGGAACACAATGCATAAACAAGTAACTGATGATACTTGAAATCATCAACAGATGAGATAGACTTGTATTGATAACTTTCAGTGTAAGACAACTTCGACTAGCTAGCAAGGTAGTCAGGAACATAATACTTGTAAGTAGTCTGTAGCATCCGATGAGGTCAGACAATGGCATGCGTTCAATTAACATTTTGTGGACAAATAAGATTGTAACAAATCACAAATAAGCTACCATTTAAAAGTTTGGGGTCAGTATGATTTTTTCATGTTTTTTCAGAATTTTCTTATTCTCACAAAGACTTTTATTTGATCAAAAAATACAGTAAAACAGTAATATTGTGAAATAATATTACAATTTAAAATAATTTATGTATTTTAAAATATAATTTATTCCTGTGATGGCAAAACTGAATTTGCAATAGCCATTACTCCAGTATTCAGTGTCACATGATCCTTCAGAAATCATTCTTATATGCTGATTTAGTCCCTAAGAAACATTTATTATTATTATACATTTTTAAAACAGTTGTCCTGCTTAATGCTTTTGTGGAAACCATGATACTTTCAGTCATGAAACTCTAGAGGGCGCAATATGGTCCTTTATATGCAGTTTGCAAGCAATCACATTATTACCACATGGCACATGCTGATTGGCCTCTGCTGATCCTGCAGCCATTGCTTGCTCAACATTTAAATAGTCTGGTTCATTGTTTGCTGTAAGGTAGTCTTGCAGCGCATCAGAGTTCCCCTGAAAAACTTCACCGCCCCCAGCTCCACCTGCCTACATCTGCTATGAGATTTATGTATGTATATTTATGCCGCATCAGCATATCTTACATGCTCACAGCAGCATGTCTGTGTATTTATTAGCAGTAAGTCCATACTTGCCCTGCAGAAGCAGTAATCAACAGCAGCAGTGTAGCAGATAAAGGGCCCTATCATACACCCTGCGCAATGCGACACCAGATTTGACGCAAGTGTTTTTTTGCTAGTTTCAGCTATCATTTTCACGTCTAGTGCCACGTTGTTTAAATAGCAAATGCACTTGCGCCCATCTGCTCGCCCATGGTCTGAAAACGAAGGCGCATTGTTGGCACGTTTCTATTTTGAGGCAACTGAAAACGACTGTGCCATTGACCAACAAAAACCTCTAAAGTCAATAGCACAGTATTTTTTGTGTTATTTAAAGGGCGCATTAATAATATAGGCGGATGCAAAACGCAAAACGCACGTACACTTTGCTCATTACACACACAGGGAAGCACATCAGCACACAAACATTTTTAAATATTAAAAATACAAGATTCCTCTCTGGAGAAGCATTCAGTCTTTCCGCTCGCAAATTCTGCCATGTAAATAACGAATCCACCATGGTGCAAGCGCAACTGGCTTTTAAAGGGAACGGGAGATGTGGCTCTGATCGTTTTATTGCACTTCACGGCCAAAACACACCCATGATTTATTAAGAAACAACAACCCTTTTGGACCATGCACCTGGCGTGCCGGCCATTTTTTCCGTCATTAAACTAGCAAAAGTGGATTTGGACACGCCCTAAGATCTGTGCTCAGATTGTTAAAATAAGGCCTAGTTCGTCAAGACCAAATACATTAACATTGCCATATTCAAAAACATGCTAAAACTATCCCAAGAGTTGTCATGATTGAAAAAAAAAAAAAAACTGACCACAAACGTTTCACTGACAGTGTACAAAAACCTTTTAGTGAAGTCCCAGACAGCAACATAGTGTCGGCCATATTCAGATCTGGGCAGACACTATGTTGCTGTCTGGGATGTCATTATGTCTATGAAGTGCATTAAAGTGCAACTAAATTGTCATGAAATACTGCATTTTGTTACACAATTTATTTAGTCCACAAAATCAGTAAGTTACTCCTGCCATCACATACATTATACGCACCTGGGGTTCAATATGTATGTGCTGAGGACCCTAGTGTTCAGTTTTCTTCGACAGTCCCAAGCCTGACCTTGGAGACCCCTGACAGTTTGAGCTCCTGGGCCATCTGCTTCAAATTCCAGTCCTGACAGAAGCAACATGTATAGTAGTGTACTTTTCATACATAAAACTTTGCCTTGTGGGTTGTTTGGGATGGAAAAGTTTGTTTTGAAAGTGGATTAATTTTCCCAGAGTGTCACACAGATAACCTCCGGACACCTCGGTTTGTGAGGACTGAGACAAGGAGAGAGAGGTAGATGTGTGATAAGGAGTTTCTATTCTATTCCCCCTGCTCAGCCACCCTTATGACTTATTACAAAAGATACTGACACCCTTCCTGACGTATTGTATCTATCATGAACCTCCACTCTCACAGCCCACTATAATTTGGATGCCGGTGATGGCTATATTTAGTCCATGCAATGTCAGTTAAGGACAGGGGCATATCTACACTGTAAGCATAATGGAAAAGTGGCTGATATACACTGAAGACCTCTCGCTAGTCTCACTGCATCTTCTGTTTAGAAGTATAGCATGATTCATGATGCCAACCTCTATAGGGCATTTTTAAGCATTTTAGCATTTTTTAAGGTTGTGTATGCTTTGCATTTATTTGTAAATTTAGTGTGATTTGAGTGAGATCTCTTGAGTAAAAAGATGAATGAACATGTTCTTTGCCAATGTTTGTAGGGTATTTTTACAGTCATTTCATTAGATTTAGTATTCAAAGGTACACTTTTCTGATTGAAAAAGTTTAAATTACAGATATTCAAATGGAATTGATATTTACCCCTTCTTAATACACAAAACATTTATGACTACAATAACTGAGCCATTGTGGAGAAATGAAGATGACAAATAGTCAATTTCACATGACAGAACTCAATCCAAGTGATGCATTGAGGCCGTAAATGAGAAAAAGACAAGGGACATGAGGATGGCACACGTTAATGTGTATTCTTTTCTCATGTTTGACAGCTTAATTATGTCAGATTTTAAACATCACATCAAACCTGGGTCAAAAACAAATGGGGTTATGGTTTAAAGGGGTCTTTCTGTCATCATTTATTCACCCTTGTGTCATTCCAAACCTGCATCACGTTCTTTCTTCTTTAGAAAAAAGAAGATATTTTAAAGAACGTTGGTAGCCAGACTGTTTTGGATATCACTGACTTCCACTGTATGAACAGAAAAACACTGAGGGATTTCTCAAAATATCTTCTTTCAGATATAGACTATCCCTTTAAGATTGCTGATATATAAGATTTGACTGGCTTTTGCATAGGCACAAAAGCACAAGCACTTTAGATAAAAATGCTATGCAAGTCACGTAAAAGCTTTAGTTGTGAGAGATTTTCTCAGTTTATTGGAGCATTACATTAGTTGTACAATTCTTCTGAACAGACAGTCTTGGCCTTTGCTTCTCAGCAGGTGGTTTTATACAGTGCAGGAGATGCAACTTAAAGAGTTCTGTCTGTCTTGTCAGCTCTTTCTCCTTATGTAGGCTGCTTTCTGCTGTGTTTCCGTGCTCTTATAAGGTCGAGCTATTTGTAGCATCCTTATTTTTTGTTTGGCCCATGTTAAGAATGGCTTACTTTATTTTCCTGGCTTTCATTACATATTAGCAGGAAAGTTTTCAATTACATAATAAAAACTATAAAAAAGTGCAATATCAGAATGAACCACAATCAGGGCCTTTTAACGATCTAAGCGTATGGTCTAAAGCGCACGGCGCAAGTGCACTTAGGGCATGTACGATTCCACTTATGCTAGTTTAACGACAGGAAAAATGGTCGGCGCGCCATTAAGAGTCTCATCTCCCATTTCCTTTAAAAGCCAGTTGTGCTTGCACCATGGTGGATTTGCTATTTACATGGTGGAATATACACTCACCTAAAGGATTATTAGGAACACCATACTAATACTATGTTTGACCCCCTTTCGCCTTCAGAACTGCCTTAATTCTACGTGGCATTGATTCAACAAGATGCTGAAAGCATTCTTTAGAAATGTTGGCCCATATTGATAGGATAGTATCTTGCAGTTGATGGAGATTTGTGGGATGCACATCCAGGGCACAAAGCTCCCGTTCCACCACATCCCAAAGATGCTCTATTGGGTTGAGATCTGGTGACCGTGGGGGCCATTTTAGTACAGTGAACTCATTGTTATGTTCAAGAAACCAATTTGAAATGATTCAAGCTTTGTGACATGGTGCTGTCAGGAAGTAGTCATAGACGGATTCAATTGCAAGTGAGAGGTTTATTGTGGTAACACAAAACACAAGGAATGTCCGGGGATTGGCTGGCGGTGATGCAGGGACTCAATGGGCTAGACAGTGAAGACGTCGTGCGGTGATAATCCCAGAGTGGTGATCGTGGAGCGTGGAACACAGGAACACGAAGACACAGGAACACGGGAGAGACAGGCACGGCATCACTGGAGGGACAACGACTCGACAACACAGTGGTGGTGAGAAGGGAACTAAATAGGCAGAGCAGATGGAATTCAGGTGCAAAGGATGATTGCTGAGTGTGTGATCAGTGACCACGCCCCCCACACTCACCTCACATACACACACAGGCAGTAATTAGGAGATAACGAATTCATGAACCGTGACAGTACCCCCCGGGTAATGTACACGGGCCGATGAATTTAGGAGCAAGCTTGTTACATACGGAGCGGAGAGGAATATCTTTGGAAGAAAGCCACACTTTTTGACCCACGACGTAGACAGGAGGCTTTGACCGGTGGCGATCAGCCTGAGCCTTGGTGCGCGCCCCCACCTGCAGTAGAGTCTCACGGGCTCTACTCCAAGTGCGATGGCACCTCTGGATAAACGCGTGAGCGGAGGGGACCGTGACTTCGGATTCCAGACTGGGAAAGATAGGTGGCTGGTACCCTAAACTACATTCAAAAGGCGAAAGACCCGTGGATGATACTGGTAACGAGTTATGCGCGTACTCAACCCATGGGAGTTGTTGGCTCCAGGAAGCAGGATTCTGAGACGCGGTACACCGCAAACACCTCTCGAGATCTTGTTTGGCTCGCTCGGTCTGGCCGTTGCTCTGGGGATGGAAACCCGAAGACAGACTTACACTCGCACCCAGTAACCTACAAAATTCTCTCCAAAACTTGGAAATAAATTGGGGCCCTCTGTCAGAGACCACGTCTGTCGGGAGGCCATGAATGCGAAAGACGTGTTCAATGACAGATGCCGCTGTCTCCTTAGCTGAAGGTAATTTGGGTAAGGGTATGAAATGTGCGGCCTTCGAGAACCGGTCCACTACGATCAAAACAACCGTGTTCCCCTGGGAGGGTGGGAGGGCGGTGACGAAATCTAGCGCTATGTGGGACCAGGGTCTCGAAGGCATCGACAGCGGCTGAAGCAACCCATCAGGTGCACGATTGGAAGTCTTACCTTGGGCGCAGACAGAACAAGCCACGGATGTCACGGGCCATCTCCGGCCACCAGAATCGTTGTTTGACCAAGAAACTGGTGCGACTGATTCCTGGATGACAAGCTACCTTAGAGCAGTGGCCCCACTGGAGGACCTCGGATCTGACTCTCTCCGGTACGAACAACCGACCTGGTGGGCCCCCGGGCGGAGGCGTTACCCCTTCTAAGGCCGATTTGACCTTCGCTTCGACCTCCCATACGAGTGTGGAAACAATGAGTTTCTCAGGAAAAATGCACTCGGGAGTAGACGGGCGTTCGGAGCGGTCAAAAATGCGAGATAAAGCATCGGGTTTGATGTTCTTGGAACCCGGGCGGTACGATAGTAAAAAGTCAAAACGTCCGAAAAAAAGAGCCCACCGAGCCTGCCTGGAGTTAAGTCTTTTGGCTGTTCTAATGTACTCTAAATTCTTGTGATCAGTCCAAACTAGAAAAGGTACCCCTGACCCCTCTAACCAGTGACGCCACTCCTCCAACGCCAGCTTAACTGCCAACAATTCTCGGTTACCAATATCATAATGCACGGGTGCATCTTATCGTCCGAGGAAGAGCGCTGGGAGAGAACCGCACCTACCCCCACCTCTGAAGTGTCGACCTCCACCACGAACTGATGTGTGGGATCAGGGGCAATCAGAATGGGGGCAAACGAAGCGGCTCTTGAGTTTGGAGAACGCCGCCCGGCAACGTTGCACCACCTGAACGTAGTTCTGGGGGAGGTCAAGGCTGTCAGAGGAGCGGCTAGTTGGCTGAAGTTACGGATGAAACGTCGATAGAAATTGGCGAACCCCAGGAACCTCAGCAGGGCCTTGCGAGAGTCCGGGGTTGGCCACTCTATCACAGCCTTAACCTTGTCGGGATCCATGCGCACTCCCTCCGACGAGATGATATACCCTAGAAAAGGAACAGACTGTGCATGAAAAACGCATTTCTCCGCCTTGACAAAAAGCCCATTCTGTAGTAACCGTTGGAGCACTCGTCGGACGTGTTGCACATGTTCCTGGAGAGACGAAGAAAATATCAGTATGTCATCCAGGTAAACATACGTGAACTGAGCTATCATGTCTCTCAACACGTCATTGACGAGTGCTTGGAAGACAGCTGGGGAGTTGGACAGCCCAAAAGGCATGACCAAGTATTCAAAGTGGCCCCTGGGGGTATTAAATGTTGTCTTCCATTCATCCCCCTCTCTTATGCGGACCAAATGATAAGCATTACGTAAATCCAATTTCGTGAAAATAGATGCTCCCTGCAACCTCTCGAACGCTGAAGACATCAACAGATGTTGTTCAGCCCTCGGTAGTCAATACAAGGTCGCAGAGAACCATCCTTCTTTCCCACAAAAAAGAATCCCGCCCCCGCCGGAGAAGAAGAGGGGCGGATGAACCCGGTAGCCAAAGAATCAGAAATGTATTTCTCCATGGCCTCCCTTTCAGGAGTGGAAAGCGAGTACAACTTGCCCTTAGGCGGAGACATACCTGGCAAAATATCTATAGCACAGTCGTAGGGACGATGCGGAGGAAGAGAAGCAGCCCGAGACTTACTGAACACTTCCTTCAGGTCGAGGCACGTTAGACAAACTCGTCGGCTCCTCCTGCAACACAGAACTAGACACAGACGAACATGCAGATACAAGACAAGAGGCATGGCACTGATCACTCCAACTCGTGATGGTGTTGTGTCCCCAGTCAACCCTGGGATTGTGTTTGGATAACCAGGGATGACCGAGGATGACGGGGACCGAGGGAGAGTCTGTGATGAAAAAGTCTATGGTCTCGATATGATTACCTGCAATGGTGAGGCTGAGGGGAATAGTTTTATGAGAAATGTCTGGTAGGCTTTGGCCGCCCAGAGCGTTGACTGCAATGGAGTGTGTGAGACGTTCGGTGGTGATCTTGAGTTGAAGTGCAAGTGCGCGGTCCATAAAGTTGCCCTCGGCCCCAGAATCCAATAACGCGTAACAACGATGTGAAGAATGAGCCCATTGAAGTCTTACCGGGAGGAGTCGCTGAGGAGGATCTGTTAACTGTGACCGCGCCCATCAGTAGCCCCCTCCTTACTGGCGGGCGCTGGCTTTTACCGGGCAGTGGAGGATGAAGTGCCCTTCTCCCCCACAGTAGATACAGAGCCCCTGGGCTCTGCGGCGTTCTCTCTCCTCCTGGGAAATCCGAGCTCGACAAACCTGCATGGGCTCGTGATCGAAGACGGAACTGACCGCGTCAGGATGGTGGGTGGGGGGTATCGCTGGGGACCCTGGACCTGTAGACTGGGGTGATCGAAGCTTGCCCCGCTCCAGCCGGGCGTCAACTCGCAGAGCCAGTTCGACGAGTCTGTTGAGTCCAGTGGGTAGGTCCAGGGTGTAGATCTCTTGTTGGACGCGGTCAGCCAGCCCATGCAGGAACCTGTCCCACTGCGCCTCCTCGTTCCATTTGCAGTCGGCCGCGAGTGTACGGAACTCGATAGAATAATCAGACACGGATCGGTTCCCCTGCTTGAGCTCTGACAGTTTACGTGCTGCCTCACGGCCGACCGCTGAGCGGTCAAAGACCCTTCTCATCTCCTCCGAGAAGGTCTGGAACGAGGAGCAGCAAGGATCTTGGTTCTCCCACACCGCCGTTCCCCATTTGGCTGCTCGTCCCGAGAGCAGCGTGATGACCAGGGCTACTTTAGCTTGTTCAGATCGTAGGTTTGTGGTTGGAGAGAAAAATACAGAGCACTTTGTGAGGAAGGCTCTGCAGAAGTCGGGCTCACCAGCATAACGTTCCGGGGGTGGGAGATGAGGTTCTTGCTGCCCTGCGGGACGGCTGATGGTGGGGGGAACTGACGGTGGGTCTGGCGCAGCGGGGACAGGTAGCTGTTGAATCCTATTGGTGAGCTCAGACACCTGCGCCACTAATGCTTGTACGGCGCGCCCAGTGGCCAGCATTTGTTCCTCTTGCCGATCTAGGCGCGCCATGTTGTTGGTAACAAAGTCCTGCCAGCCGGGGGTACTTGCTGAATCCATATTGTAGGTCGAGTCGTTCTGTCAGGAAGTAGTCGTAGACGGATTCAATTGCAAGTGAGAGGTTTATTGTGGTAACACAAAACACAAGGAATGTCCGGGGATTGGCTGGCGGTGACGCAGGGACTCAATGGGCTAGACAGTGAAGACGTCGTGCGGTGATAATCCCAGAGTGGTGATCGTGGAGCGTGGAACACAGGAACAAGAAGACACAGGAACACGGGAGAGACAGGCACGGCATCACTGGAGGGACAACGACTCGACAACACAGTGGTGGTGAGAAGGGAACTAAATAGGCAGAGCAGATGGAATTCAGGTGCAAAGGATGATTGCTGAGTGTGTGATCAGTGACCACGCCCCCCACACTCACCTCACATACACACAGGTAGTAATTAGGAGACAACGAATTCATGAACCGTGACAGGTGCATTATCCTGCTGGAAGTAGCCATCAGAGAATGGGTACATGGTGGTCATAAAGGGATGGACATGGTCAGAAACAATGCTCAGGTAGGCCGTGGCATTTAAATGATGCCCAACTGGCACTAAGGGGCCTAAAGTGTGCCAAGAAAACATCCCCCACACCATTACACCACCACCACCAGCCTGCACAGTGGTAACAAGGCATGATGGATCCATGTTCTCATTCTGTTTACATCAAATTCTGACTCTACCATCTGAATGTCTCAACAGAAATCGAGACTCATCAGACCAGGCAACATTTTTCCAGTCTTCAACTGTCCAATTTTGGTGAGCTCATGCAAATTGTAGCCTCTTTTTCCTATTTGTAGTGGAGATGAGTGGTACCCGGTGGGGTCTGTTGTAGCCCATCCGCCTCAAGGTTGTGCGTGTTGTGGCTTCACAAATGCTTTGCTGCATACCTCGGTTGTAACGAGTGGTTATTTCAGTCAAAGTTGCTCTTCTATCAGCTTGACTCAGTGCGGCCCATTCTCCTCTGACCTCTAGCAGCAACAAGGCATTTTCGCCCACAGAACTGCCACATACTGGATGTTTTTCCCTTTTCACACCATTCTTTGTAAACCCTAGAAATGGTTGTGCGTGAAAATCCCAGTAACTGAGCAGATTGTGAAATACTCAGACCAGCCCGTCTGGCACCAACAACCATGCCACACCCAAAATTGCTTAAATCACTTTCCCATTCTGACATTCAGTTTGGAGTTCAGGAGATTGTCTTGACCAGGACCACACCCCTAAATGCATTGAAGCAACTGCCATGTGATTGGTTGATTAGATAATTGCATTAATGAGAAATTGAACAGGTGTTCCTAATAATCCTTTAGGTGAGTGTAGACACCCTCAACCTGACGAGTTTCAATTGGTTAATGGTGCTGTCTATTTCAGTTGCTTCAAAATAGCAACGCACCAACAATGCGCCTGAACACACCTCGTTTTCTGACCAGCACGCCCATGGGCGCACAAATAGGCACAAATGTGTTTGCTGTTTAAACAATGTGGCGCTATTTCAACAAGACGTGAAATTTATAACTGCGTCAAGATGAAACTAGCAAAAAAAACACTTGGGGTTATTATAACCCCACACCGGGTGTATGATAGGGCCGTGTGTGTGTGTGTGTGTGTGTGTGTGTGTGTGTGTGTGTGTGTGTGTGGTCTCCCCGGTGGGGACAGTCTATAGTGTTTCATCACCACCTACTGGCCTGGCACCAGAATACAGTGTTTTTAGCCTTTTTCGCAGATCTGTGTGAATGGGGATCGTTTTGACAATGGTCTTGTATGTACGCGAAAAACTCAAAGGAAAAATGCCTCAGTTTTAAGAATATCATTGTCATGTAAACGTACCCTGACTCATGTTGACTCGTGTCACTGTGAGGACCTAAACTGAGGTCCCCACTTTAGGGAAACAAGCTTATAAATCATACAATTATGTAAAAATGCAGAAAGTTTACTTTGATGGTAGGTTTAGGGGTAGGGTTAGTATAAGGGGATAGAATGTACAGTATGTACAGTATAAAAACCATTACGTCTATTGAGAGTCCCCACAAAGATAATGAACCAGACTTGTGTGTGTGGTCCTGGTAAACCCTATGTTATGGGGACACAATGTCCCCGTAAGGATGGCAATATCCAAAATCCTTGTCCTTGTGGGGACATTTTTTGGTCCCCATGAGGACAACAGCTTATAAATCATACCAAGTGAAGTTTTTTTGTTTTTATGTAAAAAAGTTTTAGGGGTAGGTTTAGGGTTATAGGATATAATATACTGTTTGTACAGTATAAAAATCATTATGTCTATGGAATGTCCCCATAAAACATGAAAACACAACATGCTGATCACTGATTAGTGATTATACATGATTAAAAGATGTGGCATGCATCATATTATACCTATAGGATAAGTGACATACAAAGAAAGAGGATTAGGTTTAGTGGAACTTTAGTATTACCTGTCCTCATGATGAAGCAGTAAATAATTTTAAGTGGATACCATGAGTGTATTCATAGAAGAATGTATTTAATGTAGCATATATAATGTCCAATTCACTGTGGCCTCATCGTTCTGTGTGATCGCCCATGGACCATTGTACCTTAGCTTCAGAAACATTTCCAAAACATTTGCATGGATGAGTTCAGTAATGTATTAAATTGGGCCTTATCTTATGTATATTGTACATTACGTTATACTAAGAAATATCACATCATCAAAAGAATGAACAAACTGACAAATGTTTGTCGAGATGCAATTTTCATAAGTCTTATTTGATATAGGGCTATTTTCAGTTAAAAGATGACCTTTACTGTAAGCACAAGTCTTTATGCTGTTACATATCTTGTTGCTTAGCGACCAAACTCGACTCGACTTGTCTTTACACATTGTTATCATTGTGCAAAACGAAACAAGCATTATCCTGACAAAGTTAATGCCTCTGTGTAATGTAAAACATAGGGGGACATATTTAAAAGTCGATAATTAGCTGGAAAAGAAAGAACCTTGAGATCATTTTATGATAAAAAATAATACAATTCACAATCCGGGAAGTGCAATCTGGGAAAATGTATGAAAAAATATGAATTATATAAATCTGACTTCTGAATGGTGTGGAAAGCTATCCTGCTTGCCTGCTGTTCACGACAAGTGCATAATCTTAGGAACAAACGGCACCATTCTTTGAAAAATCTCAGCAGATGGCTTTCTGGCTGAAGGTCAAAAAACTGTGTAATGAAAGAATAAAGAAATCTTTAAATTGTGCTACTGACATCAAGCCACATTTTACACATAAAACCATCTTTAAGTGATTTTGAGCCATTGGGAATTACCATTAGAATGCACTTATGGAAGGTTAATGGTGTCACCCAGGCATCATCATAAAGTCACTGTATTACTATCTAACATTCAATCCTTTAGAGGTTCATCAAGTCTTCAGCCTCTACTGGAGCACAGAGCATAACCCTAGATGGCCCCGATTCTTATTGATTATTAATCAGTGTCTCAAAGACAGCCTGGTCTGGCACCCCAGTGTGTGATTGGTGAAGATCCAGACGTCTTGACATTTGAAATGCCAGTGGATGAGTTGGAAAGAACAGTGAGGCAAAGGAGATGTGTAAAAGGCTTTCCCTTCTTTCTTGTTCCTCAAAGGAAACTCCATAATGGTGGTTTATTCTGCATTTGCTCAGTTTTTCTTTCCATTTTTGCCTGATATTTTCCATTTCCACAAAAGGAGGAACAGTTTATTGCTTTGAGATTCTGAGAAACAAAACAGATAAATAATCATAACAAAACCTGAATGAATCTTTTCACAGTCTGCAAGTAGTGAGTCACTCAATAATATAAAAAATGTTGGAATAGAGTAGAGGATGATATCTGCTGAAATTGTATGATTTTATGATGGCTAGATGAAAGCATGAATGGATGGAGGTATGTTTACTAAAGTGTGTTGTACTTTAATATATAATTTAATATATAATATAATTAATGTTAAATGTAAAAAAAAAAGAAAAGATTATTGAATATAAATTGGTAAATGCTTGACAGGACAGGCCAAAGTATTCAAAATCAGTTGAAGACTTATTGGGGTATGTGCATTTAATATAAATACACAGATGTTTGTTGTTGTTGTTGTTGTTGTTGTTGTTGTTGTTGTTGTTGTTTTCTTAGATAATGAATCTTTTATTTGTAATTTTTGTTAATAGTTTTTGTCACTCATCAACAACAGTACTGTATAATGTCATAGGTTAAATAAATATAAACGTTTTAAGTTATTTAAATGGGACATCAGATGCCCTTTTTTACAAGATGTGAATTAAGTCTCTAATGTGCTCAGATTGTGTATGTAAAGTTTTAGCTCAAAATACCCCACAGATAATTTTTTATAACATGTTAAAATTGACACTTTTTGGGGGTGAGCTAAAAATGTGGCGTTTTTGTGTGTGTCCCTTTAAATGCAAATTAACTGGTTCTCCCGGACCCATTTCA